>OY829505.1:26162936-26518930 GCA_963691665.1 Clepsis dumicolana | reverse complement strand
AAACTTTCACCTTTTCTCAAATGAAAATATCTGATTTCAGATTTGGACAAGCTGGTGGTTTTGTGAAGCTTCGTGCACGGTTTGAGGAAATAATGGGTTTTCAAAAGCAAGATTTGACTTCTTCTGTAAACTCTGAAGAAAAAATTTTAACGGAAACAACCGAAAAAGATAGCGATGAAAAGAAAAACAATGAAATAAATCATACCTCAAACTCAGTCATGATTGCAGATAATAGTGAGGTGAGTACGTGCAAGTTATGATTTGCAAAGGCCATGCCAGGATAAGTTAAGTGAATCTGCCCCCAGCGAGTTTGGGCTAGTAATTTTTATGGATGGCGTGGCTCTGTACAGCCAGACAGACAGAACGGACAACAAAGTGATCCTATAAGGGTTCCGTTTTTCCATTTGGAATCCTAAAAAGGTGTTTCATACGAATTGCCGGTTTTTAAAAACCTAAAGGGTACTCCTGGCTATCCTAGACACTTAAAATTTGGTATGATGGTAGCTCTTATAGCACAACTAATGAGATAAATATCTGTATGTATGTATCCAGTGACCAATATTGCTTAGGAGCAGGGGTCAGCTAACACTGGATATGTGGTATCAAAAACCTATAGGATACTTCCAGTTGTCTTAGAAATTTGAAATTTGGTATGAAGGTAGCTCTTATAGCACAAGCAACAATTTTTTTGTCTGTCTGTATATGTCACAGTACAATATTATATTAATAGAAAAGCGGGAAATCTTTGTGCACAACACTCGGTGCGCGAGTTCGACTCGCACTTGGCCGATTTTTTATAATTGTCAAATGTAGGGTAGCACATTACACTAATCACATAAGTCATTCACACTAACCGTTGAAGCAATACTGTAACGGTAAGGGTCTCACTATGATTGAGTCTCAATATGTAGATTTTGTTATAAATTATAAATAAATAGTCTAGGAAATGGTCAACGCACTACCCTAAAGGATTCAACATTGATCTGCAAATAACACCGGGATCTTTATACCTTCAGTCTGTTTCGTTGTCTTCGTTAGTCTAAGCCCAAACGTGCTGTGATTAGTGATTAGACTCAGTGACGTTTGGATACACTTGCGCGCAAAATATAGCGGAGGAAGTTATGCATCGCTCCCATGCTTGACCCTTTTTTTATAAGCTATGGGCTTTATCATCACGCATATCAGCGTTCGGAGCATTTTTTTCGGTTGTTTTGTGAGAATATAATATAATTTTACTTAAAAAAAAATCATTGACTGGCTAAGATTAAATATAATCTGAGGGTATAAAATGTTCCAAGATATGGTTTGTTACAGATATCGTCGTGTTTAAAGAATGAGCAACCTTCTTCGCTGGAACAGTCCACCAGTGGTGAGACTCGCGTTGCTGCCGTTTGGCAATTACTGCGCCCACTCGGCCTTTGCCATGACCTCTTGACACCTCATACTGTCACTACATATCTTTTACCTGTCCTGGTCAGTGTATGTTTTTTTATTTTTCAATGCACTAGGACTTCACAGGCCTATTATCAAATGCTGAAATTGAGTTTGGTTAAACTGTGTAAATGTTAATAATAGTTTTTATTTATTTTTAGGAATGTATTCCTACCCTATTAGACAGTCTGACAGATGAAGAATTAAAAAAAGAAGCACGTGGTAGTGAAAATAAGACTGATACTGTATCATGTTTAATACGAGCTTGCAAGTGTGTTTCTGTAAAAACCCCTCATCATCACAGCCTCCTCAAATGTGAGTTATTGTACATTATGATATGAATGTGCTAAATTGGTCAATACACTCGAACTCTACAACTCGGGGCACTCGGGCTTTAATTTAGCCGAGGAGTTTAATGAGTAATGACCATTGCTCAGGCGTTTTATACGACGTTTTTCAACACACTTGCGAGGAGATAGTAGATTAATGCCCAGGCATAGGAAGTGAGCAATTGCTGGATCGAGTAAAGGTGAGTGTTTTTAATAAGTACTAGTCCAGCAATTGCTATTCCAGCCGTGGCAGATACAATATTTTTCTCAAATATTGAGAGGAAATATAGATTTTTTTTATTACTATTTAACTCGTATTTATAACACGGAGAGTCAAAAGTGCCATTCAAGTGGTAAACAGGGCTCGGATTTTTATCGCACTTTAAAATGAAAGATGACTATGGAGTTGATATTAAAATAATATTCATACTCAATCTCATTCACTTAAATAATGCCAAAAGATTAATTTAAATGTCACACCTTTTTATTACAGTATGGGCCAAATAATAAAAATGGTTAACTCCTGAAAATATGGAAAAAGTGGTCATTATTTACTCATTTTGCAAATGTAGTTCTGAAATGAACAATACACACGTCATACTGTGTCAAGATTAAGAAACACTCATTCCAGCTACATGCTCTATGGATATTACAAACTAGGAGTTTACCTAATGTTCATATTATTTTTATTACTTGGCCCATAATGTAATAAACATGGTGTGGCTTTTAACTTTAACTTTTGGCGTTATTTAAATGAATAAGTATGAGTATGACTATGACATTAATTTTAATATCGACTCCATAGTTATCTTTCATCTTACCGTGCGATAAAAAATCCAAGCCCTGGTCATAAATGTTATTTATTCAATAAGGCAATATTGTAACTAAATTAATTCATTGGCGTAACCCTATTTTATAATAGTTTCACAACGACTTTCAGTATTTCCATTGAAATTTAAGCAACAAGTACTAAGTTTGCTTTAGTTATAGTTCTCCTTTGCTTTTCATCATGGTGGAATCCATTACAACAAATTAACAACCGTTTTGTTACTAAAAACTATTAATATCATTTTCACTTCTCATGCTCTTAAGGTCCGTCTTTATGCTGGTTGAAGAATGCCGAAAATCGAATTTTATGTTCAAGAGAATAAAGTAAAATCCTCGTCTAAGACCAAGGCAATCGGGCTAATCTGCTACGCAGGCTATGGAACCTCAGAAAAAACTTGATATTTGTTTGTTTAGTACTTTGTAGGTATTTTAAGACTAAGGCAATCGGACCAACAGCCACACACAAATTTCCACAACAAAAGTTTTATATTTTTAATTGAAATAGTGGTAAGAGGGGGTATCGATTTCATGTAATTTTTTGGATTCAAGATGGCGGATGACAGTTCGAAATTTTTGACTTTAAAAGGTCATGCATGGGTGTCAATTTCATGTAATTTGGCTGCAGTGAGCTCGAATTTGACATTAGTTCTCTGATTCAGGATGGCGGATGACCGTTTGATATTTTTGACTCAAAAAATGGTCGTGGATGTAGATTTCATGCAATTTGGCTGTGGTGAGCTCGAATTTGACAATATTTTTCGGATCCAAGATGGCGGATGATAGTTCGATATTTTTGACTCAAAAAATGGTCATGGATGTCGATTTCATGTATTTTGGCTGCAGTGAGTTCGAATTTGACACTATTTTTCGGATCCAAGATGGGGATGAAGTTTGACATTTTTGATTTAAAAATGGTCATGGGTGTCGATTTCATGTAATATGGCTGCGATAAGCTCAAGTTTTGATACTATTTTTTGGATCCAAGATAGCGGATTACAGTTTGCTATTTTTGACACTGCTGTTTAATTTCGTCGCAATCGAAGTGAAAAGCAGAGTGTATAATAGGTTCATAAATCCCATTTTCCCCTCTACTTACTATTCACCCTCGATTACGGTTCGGGTCTATAAGTGTCTCGCGTAAAATGGAGCGTTTTGTGCACTAGTTGTACAATCTACTATTTAATTTTTTTTTTAAATTGTAAGTTCTTAGAATAAAAATACAATAATGGTTAACATAATTAAGCAAGTGTAATTCGAACCTCGCAATGCGCGCGTTTGGCGCGCCACAGATAAGTATAGATCTGCACTTTTCGCTCATCATAGAGTTCCCTCCAATTAATGTTCCAAACTTTTTATAAACTTTTTAATTTTGTCAAGCAATTGGTAACGGTCTATAGAAATAAATTAGGAGTCAGAAACATAATTATTTTTAATTTTGAATGTTTAAGATGGAAAGATGCAAATATTGACGAAAGTTTCAAAATTATTTTAGTCCTACAAAATTTATTTGAGACTAGCTTCTTACCAAATTTCATCTAGATTGGTGCAGCGGTTTTTCCGTGAAGAGGTAACAAACAGACAGACAGAGGGACAGAGTTACTTTCGCATTCATAATATTAGTTAGTATTATTTCGCCATACTGCTTATTTCATTTCAGTCTGTGGTAGGTATTTTGTTTTGAGTTTTATTGGTGACTTTGTATATTGTTTGTTTCCTCGCTTAATGCATTGTAAAACGTTGTATGACATACGTGCGGAAGGCAATATCCAACTCTTGTAGGGTTAAAACATTCTTACGATCGTGTTTAAGATCACAGGCACTAGTTGGGAATTGCCTACTTTCAGCACTTGTATCATAAATAACTATTTCCGCTTTCTGTTATTTTTCCAATATTTATACGTACTTACAGCCATACCGATTATATTGCCAGATTAAGGAGGAATGTACATGTAATTGTTATTGAAGACGAGGCGGGAAACATCGTGAGTCAGTTGGGAACCCTGTAGCTGCTTAGGGGCGCTGTTCAGTCCATCCGACCCTGAATCGCTACATCGCTTTCAACTGCTTTTAAATCATCACATCGCAACAAAAATGTTGTTTATGTACCTACCAGTGTTTTATTCTGTAAATTTCAGGTATTTCTTAACATGCAATGATTTTGTTTATCTTACTGTCTTTCAGCTCTTGAAATGTTTCGTCTGAAAATGATTCTACGTTTGTTGCAAATGTCATCCTTCAATGGTAAAATGTCTGCCCTAAACGAAATCAACCAACTAATCAGCACTATGTCTCAGCAACCAAAACCAGAGTGGTTGACACCAGCGGTGATCACTGTTAGTATTTTGTCTTCAAGTTGACATAATACTTAACTGCATTATTTTGTTAAAGCTCGTTAGCATTTCAACTAAAACTATTTTATGTTGCTAAAAAAATATGAAATATTTGTTTCTAGACTTGGATTCGAGAAAACAAAGTGGTTGATATCGTTTTACGAGACTCCCTCCACCAACCACAATATGTCGATAGGCTGGAGAAAATGCTCAGATTTATGATTAAGGAGAACTCATTAACCAGAGAAGATCTAGATGCCATATGGAAAGCACAGCACGGCAAACATGAGGCGATCGTGAAGAACTTACATGATCTGCTTGCCAAACTCGCTTGGGACTTTACACCTGATCAACTAGACCACCTTTTTGACTGTTTTAAGGTAATTTTAAATTATATTTACGTTCATTTAAATTAAATGAGTAAAGTTAAAAATAATAATTACATCTTTTATACTTTTAGGCAAGTTGGGCTACTTCAAGTAAAAAGCAGAGTGACAAATTATTGGAAGTAATTCGTCGACTTGCTGAAGATGACAAAGATGGTGTAATGGCAAATAAGGTATCATTTCTATAAACTTTCATTAGTCTGCTTTAATTGGTTTGTCGTAAATAAATCAGTATTGTCTTTGTCGAATAAATAACTACTGATACATAGGTACTTCTACATATTTAATGTTATGTTTTTTTTAGGTTCTTGTATTATTTTGGAATTTGGCTCATTCTGACGAAGTTTGCACAGAAATAATGGATGTAGCCTTAGCGAATCTTATTAAAATACTGGACTATAGTTGTAGTCAAGATCGTGACGCTCAGAAAACACTGTGGCTGGACAAGTAAGTTGTGAATATTGTTTTTATTACAATCTTTGAATCCCTTTTATAGAATACTGCGCGCAAGGAGTAGCGTGAGATTTCGTCTAGTTATTTTTCATGTTTATGGTTAGATAAATTATTTAATAAGTAACTACGAAATAATTACGGTCGAATTTCGACAACTAGGCGATCACTAGTTAAAAATCCGGCCAAGTGCGAGTCGGACTAGCGCACCGAGGGTTCCGTACAAATTGTATATATGTAAATAGTTCGTCTATCATGTCCCGAATATTTTTTCTACTTTTCCCCCAAATGTTTAAATAACAAAAAAAATTAAGATTGGGGTTGTCTAAAAAATACCTATGCTTTTTATGTTTTATTGTACACAAAAGTCAATTATAGGAAACCAATTTCGCTATTTTGTAATAGAAATCACTCCTTAGATTTTAATTATTTATTGAAATTATTTATGCTGATGACATTCGAGTTGTCTCTTCCACACAGCTGCTTATTCAGTAAATTGGTCAGTACAAGAGTAGGTTGAGACGCTGCTTTAGTTCAGCTTGAAACTGTTGGGAACCCTAAAAAAAGGCAAAAAAGGGACGTGGTCTAAATTATAGTGAAATAAACGGATCACTCACGTATGTCAGTCGAGTATAGCTCGACTGTTTCGGACTAATCCGTAGTCCTTCCTCTGGGAGCACATGCCACGCCGGTGGCGAGACGTAAAGAGAAGAAGAAGTTTAGAGGAAGGACTACGGATTAGTCCGAAACATGTCGAGCTATACTTGACTGACATACGTGAGTGATCCGTTTATTTCACTATGATTGAGTCTCACGGTAGTTTTATGTTAAAAGTGGTCTAAATTATTGTTCATTCACAGGTGTGTAGAAGAGTTAAAGACTAACGAAAGATGGGTGCTCCCTGCTCTGAAGATGATGCGCGAGATCTGTTGCCTGTATGAGGCGGGTGCGGGCAGTGGCGTGCGGCCGCACGTGACGCGCCAGGAGCTCATCGACCGCCTCCAGACGCAGCATTCGCTCGTCATCCTCGTCACCGACTCGCTCACGCACTACCTCGATGGCGTAAGGGCCAAACTCGCAGGTACGATAATAGGCAAAGTAAGTCGTAGGTCACTTTAATTTTGTCTAACCTGTATATTATCATATTTAGGTGAAGGGGAAATCGACTGGGAAAACTGGCTACCAGACGGCAGATATCCCCATGCAGCTCAGGTGCAGGAACGGTTAAGTTTCCTACGGTTCCTACTTAAAGACGGACAATTGTGGCTCTGCGCAGAACAAGTAAATATACTATTATAAATTAAATATGACTTACTGTTTGTGAGTTGATCTTTATTGAAATTTCAGGCATGTAGCTTACTGTTACAACTTTCGATCAATAATTACAAGTAGATGTCGGATCAGAGAGTCGAAAACGGCTCTTCAAATAACGGCTCACTTGTAGAGTGAGCTCTTATTTATTGCACGCAAAATTGCACGTTATTGTTGCTTAAGGTATATTAGAATTATTAGATAGATATAATCAATAGCGAAATGACGCTAGAACTGAGCCATATCTTTACTTCGTTTTTAGGGTTCCGTACCTCAAAAGAAAAAACCGTCCAAGTGCGAGTCGGACTCGCCCACGAGGGTTCCGTAGAAACATTTTAACGCTTTTCCCCAGTATTTTATGCAGTCCAGTGTTAGCAGAGCCCTGCTCCTAAGCAAAATGTACGCAGTGTGGGGTCAACTTATATTGGTCTGCGAAATCTACAGACAGACATAAAAATTTAAGATTTTGAGACTTCTGAGTGGTTGTGCTATAAGAGTTACCTTCATACCAAATATCAAGTTTCTAGGAACACTGGAAGTACCCTTTAGGTTTTCGGATTTCGGCAATTTGTATGGAAATAGCCTTTTTAATGACTGTATCTTTTGATTGCTTTTCTTATAGCACAACCACTCACAAAATTCTCAAAATCTTAAATCGCTATATTTGTCTGTATATTTCACAGACCAATATAAGATGACTCCACACTGCGTACATTTTGCTTAGAAGCAGGGCTCTGCTAACACTGGACAGCTTAAAACACTGGGGAAATTCTACGGAACCCTCGTGCGCGAGTCCGACTCGCACTTGTCCGGTTTTTCGCGTGATCTGTTATCTAGGCAGTCATTGATTGTTGGTTACAACACTGCATGTCAATATGCTGTATAACATTTCTTCAGGCGAAACAGATATGGTCGTGTCTCGCGGAGCGGCCTGCTCACTTGGGAGATCGCGAGGCATGTTTTCGGTGGTTCAGCAAACTAATGGGCGAAGAACCAGATTTAGATCCAAATATCAATTTGCATTTTTTTCGACGAAACATCATGATGTTACCGCCGAATTTATTGACGCATGCTGGTATCAGATGTTTTGAAAGGTAATTACTAAAACTCTTGATAAATACATTGTAAAATTGATATTTTAATTCGTTCTTCTTAATACTGTTTTGAACCTTTTAATAATTTCAGATTTTTTAAAGCTGTGAATTCTAAGGAGGGTAAACTCCGTGTAAAACGACGAAGCTTTCTACTTAATGACGCAGATCTCATAGGGTTAGATTATTTATGGAGGGTGAGTGTTTTGGCAACGGTTAAATGAGGAATGGGCAGGGTGAGCATAATGTGACGCGGTGTGGGTTGTTGCAGGTGATCACGGAGTGCGAGGACGAGATCTCCTCGCGCGGCATCGAGCTGCTGCGCGAGGTGAGCACGTGCGTGGGCCCGGGCGTGGCGCCCGCGCCGCACCACGAGGCCTTCCTCACGCAGTGCTGCGCGCGCACGCAGCGCCTGCAGAAGGACATGGACCTGGAAGGTAGCCCATAAGCTCATTTACAGTTTTCGTCGTTAAATGTAAGATAATAATATAATGATCATAAGGATGCGTTGATATTGAACGGAGTACATTTTCACGACTCATCTGTGTTTATTGCTCAGCCCGTTATTTCGGTAGCTGATCCGTGTCAATTTTGCTATGTTCACATAAAAACAATTTTGCCATCACATTTTTACTTTTTTTTTCATTCCAGATGCTTCAGAATGTTGTACTAGAATGTGTAGAGTCATTCGTGCCATACAAGAATACATAAATGAATGTGATAGAAGATTTTCAGCCGAAAGGCAAATTTTACCGATGTACAGATCGGGCAGGGGCAGACAATGCACCATTATAGTCAGATTTAATTTTCAAACTGGCCAAAGACAACTCGATGATATCGAATTATTTTCACATTTTAATGACGCGTTATATTCGTTGCGTACGGCAATCCAAAGAAGGTATTTAACATTTTCATTGTTTAAGTAGTTATCTAATTCTATTGGCAGCACAAATAAAACATTTTTATAATGCACATGCTCGGAAAGTGCATTTTTGCGTCAGTCAACATATCATAGAAAGTTAGTTTTTTTGAGCACGAATCCACGAGTGTGCGGAAAAGTTATATATGGATATCATTTTCCACACGCGTGTGGAAATAGTACTTTTTGATATAAGTGCGGAAAGTATGTCATTATGCACATGCGCAAGGCGAGGGTCGAGTCTCGGGACGAGTGAAAATGACATTTCCGCACGTGTACCAAACGACGTTTTTTAATACATTTACGAAAAAATTACAACGAGGGGGCGAGTCGCCGGCAGAGGAAGACGGCCTCGTGCAGCCGGTGCCTTAGAAAAGTAAAATGCACTAGTACGAAAAATACAACTTTCCGCATGAAACGTAGCTACAAAATGTACCACTTTTTGGGCAACTGTATTAAAAAGTAATTTTTTAATTAGCTGAATGTCAAAAAGTTGTGGCCAAACTAGTGTTTAATAGAATGAGACCAAAGAGGTGTGACTTTAAAAATCAGCTTTGCTCAAATAATAAATCTTGTATGTATGCATATCTCCTTATTGCACATAAAACATAAATTAACAGATAACAGAACGAAAACAAATGTACAAAGGTGAACTTATCCCTTAAACGGCTCTCTACCAGTTAACCTTCGAGCGGTTGACGGGAGACGTTTGAACATTTGACGGAACATAGTTAATAATTAATGGTTTTTAGGGTTTCGTACTTCAAAAGAAAGAAACGGTACCCTTATAAGATCACTTTGTTGTCGGTCTGTCTGTCTGTCTGTCTCTCAAGACCATTCTTCTCTGGAACGCGTGGAGGTAGCAGGCTGAAATTAATATCAAATATTTAACCCTGCAGTCCCTTGAAGCTGTGAAAAATCAAACTTCTAAGTCAACGCAATCAAAAAATACAGTCATTATAAAGGTTGTTCCCATACCAATTGCCGTACCCCGAAAACTTATAGGGTACTTCCAGTTGTCCCAGAAACTTGAAATTTGGTATGAAGGTAGCTCTTATAGCACAACCACTCAAAAAATTCTCAAAATCTAAAATTTTTATGTCTGTAGATTTCACAGACCAATATAAGATGACCCCACACTGCGTACATTTTGCTTAGGAGCAGGGCTCTGCTAACACTGGAACTTTTAAAACACTGGGGAAAAACGTTAAAATCTTTCTACGGAACCCTCGTGCGCGAATCCGACTCGCACTTGTCCGGTTTTTACAGTTAAAATATAAAAAATAAGTATGTGAAACAGTTTTATCAAGTCTTAAAATAAAAGTATAATTTTGGTTCACGTAATTAAGCAAGTCTAATTCGGACCTCGCAATGTGCGCGCCACAGATAGGTGTAGACTTGCACGCTTCGCTCATCATCATCATAGAGTTTCCCGCCAATGGTCCAAACCTTTTATAAACTTTTTAATTTTGACGATCGATTGGTAATTGTCTATAGAATAAAAATTAGGAGTCAGGAACATAATAATTCTTAATTTTGGAGAATTATAATGGAACAATGCAAATATTGTCGAAAGTTTTAAAATAACTTTACCTCTACAGTCATGATTTATTTCAGATTGTTTCGCCATAATGTTTATTTAATTAAAGCCTGTGGATTTGTTTTCAGTTCTGTTGGTAACTTTGTATATTTTTTGTTTCCTCGCTTAATGCATTGTAAAATGTTGTATGACATTCGTACGGCCAACTCGTGCCGTTATAAAACAATTGCTCCGCTGGTGTTTTAAGACCACCGGCACTCGTTGGGAATTACCTACTTTTCGTACTTGTATCATAAATAACTGTTTCTTATTTCAGGCTGAAATGTGCTTCAGATAGCAACATAAAGTTAGAATTGTTTGTAAATAAAGTAGAATTGTATTTAAACGGTGAGCTTTTGGATTCATCCCATGACCGAAAGATTCTGTCTCAAATCCCTGTTCGGGACAAGACTGTGATTGTGGCTAAGGTGTACGATGGGCACCTGCCCACCTGCGCCAGTGACACCAGCAGCGACTCCAGCTCCTCGTCGCCGCCGCTGCAGCCCACGCCAGAGCACGCGCTGCCCGGCGCCGTAAGTACTGTCGCAACATTCTTGCTTTCATAAAGTAGATACACGTGAAGGCGCCTTTGACTTATCTAAGCACCGCAATTTCTCTTTTCGTGAGTCCCTGAGATACAGCACACATCTACGCTTACGTCAAAATTTGTTACGTTCCTACAAACTCATATTAAAGCAAAACTGTCGTACAAATGCCAAGAAGTCCCATACAATCAACATGCTCTGTCCGTTTTGCACAGACAATGTAAAATGTTTGGTAGAGGGGAAATCGCGCGTTATCTCTCCTTTCCTTTCCTGTTCTACGCTTGCTTTACACGACTTCGTTAATTAATTCTGAATATTTGATTCAATTTAAGGAAACTTGCTATTATAACAAACTTAAACTTTTGTTTGTATTTGCAGCTTTTCGCCCAAGGCACTTGGTATATTCCGTTCATTCTAGAACTTGAACATGTGGGCGTTGTGCAGAATCATCCTCAGTTAATGGAAGCAGCTCACCTACTCTCACAGATTTGTCCAGCACATAAACAAACTGTAAGGATTAAAATATATCCAAATTAACAACTTTAAATTTAAATATAGTAGAAATATAAATATTGTGATTACTGTATTTAATGGATACAACTCTCTTTAGGTGGATAAGTTAACAGAAGCCTTGCTCAGCCGAGAAGACACTAAGTTGAGGGATATGTTGTACGGTCCGGCACCACCAACAGTTGCGTATAATGTCGAGGTACGACCATGTTCCCCTTTATTTAATCTGTTCACATAATCTATTGACTGGATTGTAATAAGTCACATGGATGTTGTAGGTGCTCTACAGCATGGTAATGCCGTCGTCAGACACGAGACTGGATAGGAGCCGAAGTTTCCAACTAGCTTGTGTTAAGAAGGCGCCATTGTTAATCCAGTGCTTGTCCGATAAAGATTTTCTTCAAAGCGCTGCAGCCCATACGAGGAGGTAAAGTGTCCAATTCGACATAGCGCAGTCTTTCATTAATGTCGGTTTAAATTTTAGATCAATGCCTAATTACTAACGGGTCAGAACGTCGATAACGGCACCTCCGTGGCACGGCAAACAACGCCTCACTTGAAGGGTCTGATCTTATTATGATTCAAAGAATTCATATAATTTATAGTTAACTGATCTTACAACGATGACGAACGACATTATCTAGGTAATTGTCGATCGAACGTTTAAATACTTTATTAACATTTAGTTATTTATTGATTTCAGAGTGGGCTATTTATCCCTAGTCAGATTGGGTAAACTTGTTTTATACACATTGGGTCATCTATTCGAAATACTGGCTCCAGACGGCTCGGATATTACAGTCGATAGAGACTTTAGGTAAATACTGCTTATACTTATAATTTATTGGGATTGTTATTGGAATCTACTGGTATTATTTATTATATGTTGTTATGCCGAACTTTCAGAATGGACGTGACTATTTTGCGAGAAGCCCTTCAGACTGTACCTAGTCATAATTGCGAGTTAATTGTAAAAGCAATTGCCGAGAAATTGGCGAATACTTTGAGCGAGCAGGTAATTAAAATAAGTAAAAAAAGATTAGTATTTTTTTTTTCTATTTAAAAGTTTATGGTTTTGTAAATTTGTATGTGGCTACTCTTAGGTAGTGAAAAGTAGTGAAGACAGCGACGCTGTGTCCTCCCTGGTGTGGTGGTGCGTGCCGACCACGGCCACGGTGCGCGCGCTGTACGGGCTCGCGTACTCCGTCGCGCAGCCGCGAGAGACCGACAGCCTCGTCCATCCCGACGATGTCACGCGTTAGTTACGCGATATGCTTTCAAGTAATTACTATGATTAATTACATTCAATATCTACTACAATCTTTATTGTTGCAGTTGTCCGAGAATGCATGGAGGTGGTAACGATTTGCTTAGCTCTCGGAGGAGGGAGACTAGAAGCGTTGCTGAATGAGCCTTGGTGGCAAGATGCAGCATTATTCTTAATGATCGACTGCCCCAACCCTCAGGCTAGTATCAATGCTTGTTTTTTAAACCATTTTTATCTATCTATCTATCTATCATCATCATCATCATGTCAGCTGAAAGACGTCCACTGCTGGACATAGATAGGGAGGCCTATCTATCTATATATTTATTTAAAATTCAATATCCTGACTGATACATCAACGCACAGCCCAAACCGCTGTACCTAGAAACTTGAAAATTTGCCCATAGATACCTTATACAGTGCAGACACCCACTGAGGAAGGATTTTTGGAAATTCCATCCCTGAGAGGGTGAAATAGGAGATGAAACATGAAGTTAATTAAGTTGGTTAGGTTATTAATGACTGTATCTTTTGATTGCGTTCACTTGGAAGGTTGATTTTTTCACAGCTTCAAGGGACCGCAGGCTTGAGTATTTGATATTAATTTCAGCATGCTACCTTCACGCATTCCAGAGAAAAAGGGTCTTGACTGATAGACAGACAGACAGACGGACAACAAAGTGATCCTATAAGGGTTCCGTTTTTCCTTTTGAGGTACGGAACCCTAAAAACAAGGTAGTTTCTAAATATCAATTTATAAAATATTGATAACTTATCATATCAACCGGCAAAGCACTGCATCTTTACAACATCAACGCAAGGGGCTCGCAAGATCAGTGTCATAATTACGTCACGTGGCTATCCAGTATGTCTTGAACTCTGTATTTGGTAGTACGTGAATAACATTTTATAACACTAATATAATGTAATATCGTCTTTCTTGTAATTCAATGTTCGGCTGTTTTTTCCACACCACTTCACACTACAAGTAGGCATTGTAGCACAAGGGAGGGTAATTTTATTTATTTAGCAATTTTGTTTTATTTATTTATCACACACTTTTCCTACGCAAACTTATTTGTGCTGATTCCGGTACAATGCGTTTGATGCAAAGATATGAAGGGTTTGCCTGAAAACCAGCGCTGTAGCAGGCACCTACTGCAGCATAATGCTGAGTCAAATTCCTTTTCGACATCATCATATAAGTATATTTTTTGTAACTTTTTGTATTGATTTAAGAGTCAGTGTATATTTTGAGGTCGAATAAAGTTATGTCTATGTCTAATGTGTTTACCAGCCTACGTATGTATGTATGTTTATTGCTTTGTGGCACTCTAGATACCGAACGCGTCTGCCGATTTTAATGATTCTAACGTCAATCGATTCGTCTTAATCTCGCGAGTGTCACTAAAGACATGACAGTAATTTAAATCCAATACGGCGACAATCAGACGCCATATTGTGGAAAATAAAATAAAAAATGTCGACAAACTATATCGAGTGGTGAATCATTGAATAGGTATTTGAAAATCAACTTTAGGTTTCCTTTATCATTTTTTATTTTGAGTGACCGTTTAGGAGTATAATGCCCGTTTTCACCAACGACTCCTAAAATTTAAGGGATCCCTTAGCTCTTTTAGGGGACACCTAAGATCAATTTCCGTTTCACCAACGCTTAAGTAACACCTAACTGCTTAGGGGGTCCCGTAAGTTTAGGGGGTCGAATATTGACCCCCTAGCGCTAAGTGACAGTTCGCGCAGTCGCAGATGCGTTTTAATTTTTATAGGTTATCGTGCATTTGTTATGCAATAATTAACTTGATTGATAATATTTATATAAAATGGAAGGCTATTTAAATGATTTTGTAGAGTTTCGAAGCTGTTGAATAAATAGATTTAAAATTCACATCAAAGTTATTTAGATCAGACTGAAGATCAGATGATTTATCAAAGTATGATAGGTACTAAAGATTTTTCATAAGATATACCTACTCGCAGAATGTCGAAAGAAAACGTGCTTTTCATACTTGAAAAAATTTAACATTAGAGGTATTTGGAATATAAGAATAACCCAAAACAGAAGAAGAATAGTTCTGTATAAAGGAAGGCCTCATCGCAGTTGGACGAATGCCTAATACTAATTATCCATCATCAGTCTATTCTTGACCCTCAGAATACAAAACAAACCAGAAGCCGAGTTCAATCATAACGCCGCGCACTGTGTCAATTTATTATTGATTTCGCTATCCGTTTACACCTAAAATAATAATCCTATTCTGTTTTTTTTATAAACCCAACGGCATTTCGGCATGTAGGAACCACATGAGAAGCGATTAATTAACATGCGCGCTCACGGGTTCTGGGCTGTTCTGTACTATACGGGTTTCAAATAAATCGAATAACACAATACTTTAAAAATATGTACAGTTGAATAAATTATCAGATAACTAATCATTCTAGTTTCAGTCAATGAATGCTCGCTAATAAACTACAATCATCGCACCGAAAGTTCGAAAAAAATTTGATAGTTATAAACTGTTCTGATTTTTCTGGATGGCAAAGATAATGCCATACAGCCTAGTCAACATTTAAAAATAAGAAATAAGACGTCAATTTAGTATTAATTATATATCTGTATAGTTTTTCTATGTTTTTATAATGTTGGTTAAATTTTTTACAGACGATTTTTGAAGTTATTTCTCTTAAAAAAAATTATCGATACAAAACCGGTTTTAAAAATCACTATAGCTAAAACAAACCGTCACTTAGTTAAGTAACCCCTATTAAGGCGTTACCTAAGATGGTGAAAACGAAATTAGGTTAGGGAGAGACATAAGGGGCCACTTAGGATAGGGGTCCCCTGACTAGGTGATGACTTAAGTGTCGTTGGTGAAAACGGGCATAATTGTTTAAAGTTGGTTAGCAAACATTTTTAGTTTATATGACTAAATTATTTAAAAACAAAAAACCCGACTGCAAAAACGATTGACTGAAAAGAGAAAAACTAGCTCATTATTAGTACTTTAAATAAGTAGCTTGAATATTATAAGGAGTGCAGGCGGGTTCAAACAAAAATGACGAAACAGCTGCAACATGCCCCCGTCTGCACTCCATATAATATTCAAGCTACCTATGTATACAGTACTTATAATGAGCTAGTTTTTCTCTCTTTCAGTTAATCGTTTTTGCAGTCGGGTTTTTTGTTTTTAAATATTTTTTTCCAACATTTTCTTCGTTGTTATTACAATACCGCAGCGTGTTGACAGATCATAAACTTGGCCAAAACTAAAAGTGAGCCGCGCGGGTTGACAGTGCATCAACTCATTTGCAGTTATGTGTTTCCTCGGAAAGGTTCGCCCTAATATTTGGTATCCAGAGGGTAGTTGATCCGTGGACCTAGCGAACGAAGGGAGCGAGTGTCTCCGTTTCAGCTTGGACAAAAATGCCTGTCCGTATGTCTGTCCGCCGTCTCTCCGGCTGTTCTCCTCTACAGCGCGCATTTCTCAACTGCTTCTTTAAATTTTATGAGCAGGTTCGCTAAAAAAATATGTTATTGGCGATTGTTTTTTTGGATTTTTTTTAAAGAAAAAAAAAAACGAAAATAAAAATTACCCGATCTTCGTGAAAATTTGTGATCAGGTTCGATAGTTATATAAAACTTTTCGTCGATTTGTTTTTTGTAAATTAGAAAAAAAAAACGAAACATGTTCAAAAATTAAGTCGCGAGGTCTACAGCTCACAGAGCCACTAGTAAATAATAAGAGCTAAAAACCGTTTTCAGGATTTTCCGAAATTTTCGCGGGATAATGAACAGTATTATTTTTATAGTAACTAAGTAGCGGATATACCTAGAGATTTGAAAGTTTACAGATCCTTGGGGATGGGACGAAATTTCCAGGGGATACGGAATAAAGGGGATTTATATTTCCGCTTAAAAGTGACCCTATGTCCGTTATTATAATTATTAGACTTTAAATTTGGCATGCAAGTAGATAATAACAATAAGAACAGTTAAAAACGGTTTTCAGGATTTTTGTAAATTCCGACGGGATAAGGAATAAAGAAGGTGATTTTATATGGCATGGTAGACGGGCCTGGCGCGCATAGTGGCGCAGGGCTTGCGGGGGGAATTACTTATCAGTATATTCGGTGGAGAGGTAATTAGAGCGCTCATGTTTGTTTCTGAAGAAAAATACAGGGTGTTCGGCATAACGATGTAGGAACTTTAGGAGGTGACACAGAGGACTATTAGGAATAGTTTGAAGTCTGTATGTCTTAGTCCAATACGTGATAGTTTATTAAAATCGAGTTTTTCTGAACTTTTTACTTGGTTCCAAATGTTGTCATAAAAAAAATAATTAAGCTGTGCAAACACTCATATTATTTTTTTATAATTAATACCGCCATTAATTGATTAACCAATCACAAAACAATCAGCCTCCCACTGGCTACACATTTTTTTTAAATTATTGATTTTGTAGGTCACCTTGAGTGGTTTCCGCCAAAAAAATTAACTTTATCGGGCTGTGAAAAAAAACTTGTCAGGGTATTAATGTCCCAATTACTTTAAAAACATGCTTAATTTGTTTACTGTAATTAAAAATAAAAATTACATCATAATTGCAACAAACAAAAACAATATCACTGCTCAACAGGTTGAACGCTACGACCAAACAAAAGGTTTCCCGTACGTAGTAGACAATTATGCAAGTTTTTTCTTAGATTTTTTTTTACAATTTATTTTCCCTAAATAAAAAAGCAAACGGAGACACTTTTGCACGCACTTTATTTTAAATTAACTTGCAAATTTTGCAATTATTAATTGATAAGTAAATACCATTCTTCCACTTACGCCGTTAAATGCAATTTTAAAATCACATTTTGTTACACACAATTAGTGTTTTCTGTCAAAAATTTACCTTTTTACAGCTAATTCAATGTAAATGAAAACTACTTAGGATATAGATGTTTTAACCATCCTACCTGTTTTAACTACCCTAAGTAGTTTTTATTTAAATTTAATTAGCTGTAACAGACAGAAAACACTCATTGTGTCTATCAAAATAATGAATGATGTGTGTGTGTGTGTGTGTGTGTGTGCGCGTAATAAAAACTACTTAGGATATTGATCTTTTAACCATCAATATTCTAAGTAGTTATTGTTCAAATTTAATTAGCTGTAAAAACGTGAATTTTTGACAGAAAACACTAAAATTGTGTCTAACAAAATGTGATTTTAAAATTGCATTTAGTGGCGTAAGTAGGAGAATGGTATTTATTTATCCATTAATCATTTAATTGCAAAGTTAATTTAAAATAACTTTTTTATTTGGAGAACATAAATTGTAAAAAAAATATTTGATCTGCGTTGTATTTTATTCCAAGTAAGCACAAACATAAATTACAATTCAGAAAATACACAATCAGTCAAACAAACCGCCCCGCATTACCACGCTGAACCGCAATGGACAACCTCTGCACCAGAAATGACCCGGAGCGAGGGTCAAATTGCTTGCATAATTGTCTACTTCGTACGGGCAACTTTTTTTGTTCGGTGGTGGCGTTCAGCATGTTGACCAGTGATAGTTTTTTTTATTTGTTGCAATTATGTTGTAATTTTTATTTTTAATTACAGTAAACAAATTACGCATGTTTTGAACTAATTGGAACATTAATATCCTGGGAAGTTTTTTTTTTCACAGCCAGATAAAGTTTATTTTTTTGGCGGAAACCACTCACGGTGACCTACAAAATCGATTATAAAAAAAAAGTGTAACCAGTGGGAGGCTGATTTTTTTGATTGTTTAATAAATTAATTACGGTGTTAATTATAAAGAAATAAATTTGATTGTTTGCACAGTTTGTTTAGAATTTATTTCTTTATGACAACTTTTGGAACCAAGCAAAAATTCTGAAAAACTCGATTTAAAAAAAAATTATCAGTTATATTAGACTAAGACATATAGGCTTCAAACTGTTCCTAATAGCCCCCTGTATCGCTTCCTAAAGTTCCGCCCTTTATGTTATTCGTTACCTGTAGGCCATGCGAGCGAAGCCGCAGGCAGAAGCTAGTTCATTCGTAGATGATAATAAGTGGTAATAGTTTTAGTATTAAAATAATTGTTTCTTGTTCGTGCACTCAGCAACAAGGTAATATATGCCACGTTTGCAGGTGCGCGTGTCGTGCGCCGAGCAATTGTTATCGATGTGCGCATGGGGCGGAGGTGGCGGAGCGCGCGCGGCGCTGGAGGCTCTGGGCGGCGCGGTGGGCACGACGGGGGCGGCGGAAGGCGCTCGCGAAGCATGGGGCGCCGGTGGCGAGCGCCTGCAGCGCCACGCGCGTCACGCGCAGCAGTTCTTGCAGCTGCTCTGCCGGCTAGTCTCGCTGGCTGGACCCACTGCCAGGACGCTCGAAGATCTAGCTGTAGAGGTAATTGACCGAACGAACGAAGTGAGCGAAACATCTCAGTTCTAGTTTGGACAAAATTTATTTCGTACGTCTGTCTGTCCGGTTGTTATCGTCTACAGGTCGCATTTCTCAACCTATTCTCCTGAAATTTCATGCGCATGTTCCCTAAATAAATAGTTTTTTTTTGTTAATTCTTTTATTTTTGAAAATTTAAACAAAAAACCGTACAAGAGTGAGTCGGACTCTTGCACGAGGGTTCCGTAGAAAGATTTTCACGCTTTTCCCCAATGTTTTAAGTTGTCCAGTGTTAGCAGAGCCCTGCTCCTAAGCAAAATGTACGCAGTGTGGGGTCATCTTATATTGGTCTTCGAAATCTACAGACAGACATAAAAAATTAAGATTTTGAGAATTTTCTAAGTGGTTGTCCTATAAGAGCTACGTACCTTCATACCAAATTTCAAGTTTCTAGGACAAGTGGGAGTACCCTTTAGGTTTTCGGGGTACGACAATTTGTATGGAAACAACCTTTTTAATGACTGTACCTTTTGATTGCGTTGACTTAGAAGTTTGATTTTTTCACAGCTTCAAGGGACTGCAGACTTGAGTATTTGATATTAATTTCAGCATGCTACCTCCACGCGTTCCAGAGGAAAAGGGTCTTGACAAACAGACAGACAGACAGACAACATAGTGAACCTATAAGGGTTCCGTTTTTTCCCTTTGAGGTACGGAACCCTAAAAATGTTCAAAAATGACCCGATATTCGTGAAAACTTGTTGATTATTAGGGTTCTGTACCTCAAAAGGAAAAAACGGAACCCTTATAGGATCACTTTGTTGTCCGTCTGTCTGTCTGTCAAGACCCTTTTTCTCTGGAACGCGTGGAGGTAGCATGCTGAAATTAATATCAAATACTCAAGCCTGCGGTCCATTGAAACTGTGAAAAAATCAAACTTTTAAGTCAACGCAATCAAAAGATACAGTAATTTAAAAAGTTGTTTCCATACAAATTGCCGTGCTCTGAAAACAAAAAGGGTACTTCCAGCTGTCCTAGAAATTTGGTATGAAGGTAGCTCTTATAGCACAACCACTTAGAAAATTCTCAAAATCTTAAATTCTTATGTCTGTAGATTTCACAGACCAATATAAGATGATCCCACACTGCGTACATTTTGCTTAGGAGCAGGGCTCTGCTTACACAGGACAATTTAAAACACTGGGGAAAAGCGTTAACATCTTTGCAAGGATCCCTCGTGCTCGAGTCGGACTCGTACTTCTCCTATATTTTATTACAGAGCCGCCATTAGCTTATGATTTTCTTAATAACTAAAAATTTGCGTTGCTGCTGACTAATATAAAAAAAAATCACAGGTGGCATGGTTGAGGGCAGTACGTGCGAACCCAGAAATCCTTGACGATACACTTCTCGAGGGGCATCTTAATCTAACCAAAGAACTATTTACACATGTGCCGGCGCAAGTCAAGTATCAGTACGGCGCGCATCCAGATCATAAGGATAGAGGACTCATTAAGGTAAGTCATGAGTTAATTAGTATTATTATTACTGACGAACAAAAAAAGTGAATTGCTAGTTTATCGTGTGTGGAACTGCTAACCGTGAAAATGACAACCTTCAGGAAGTGACAACAGAGATGCTATGGCCGTACTCGTGGGCTTGGTGCCGCATGGGCGCGGGCGGCGCCGGCGGGGAGGAGGGCGAGGCCGAGCCGGCGGCGCCGCTGTGCCGCTCGCCCGGCGCCGCCGCCGCCGCCACCGAGCTGTTGCTCGCGCTCGTGCAGGGCTGCGTGCCCAACATGGCCGAGCTCGCACATCTCTTGCAGCTCATGTTCTACGGCGGTTAGTACCGCATTATTCCATTACTGTGCTATCATTGATTGCCGAAATCTTACACCTTTTATCGCGAATTTAGTCCACACTTCTTGTAACGGCTTCAGTTATTTAGTGTACTGAAGTAAAGCGCGTTTGTTGTGTGTGCACAGACAAGCGCGTGCCGCTGTCTGAGTGGGAGTATATGCCCTGCGTGGGCCCGCGGCCGGCGGCTGGGCTGGCGGGCCTCAAGAACGCCGGCGCCACCTGCTACATGAACTCCGTGTTGCAGCAGCTGTACTGCGTGCGCGAGGTGCGCGACGCGCTGCTCACCGTGCAAGGTAACACCGCAGTGTTCATCCAGTATATCTGCCTAAACATAAATAAGATTTGTATTGTAATTAAAAAGCGGTTAAATAATTCATGTTTTGTGAAAAGACTGAACACGAGCTGCCGCGTTAGTCATTTGTCAGAGAGTTGTGTGAAGTTCCTATTTTACATCTATACTATGCTTCTGGGCAAGCGAAAAAATGGACAATGACGATCTCCAATCTTTTTCGGCGAGGTCAAAAAAATCTTATTCTATTCAGTCTTTCATACCGCGCGTCGTCAAATTCGTCATTCTGAACATGTCGAAACAGGCGCTTCGGCTGATAATATACAATACGCAAAATGTACACTACACGGAAAATGTGCAAACAGTTAAATGTACATACGCAAAATCTACATCATGACAAACGTACAGTACACGAAATATACGTATGCAGATACAAACAATGAAATGTACATATGATATTTGTAAAATATGCAAAATGTACTCCACGTGATAGTGGCAAAATGTACAAAGTTAGAATGATCAACACGCAAATTGCACATAACGGAAAAATAATACACAGACAGACATACCCTTTTTTTGCGTCGGGGTTTTGGTAAACCACCCTGCTTACTGTACACTTGTACTTGTACATTTTACGTTTTGTGCGCTTGGCGATTGAGCATTTTGCTTTTGTCACATTTTGCGGATTGTGCATTTTGCATTGAACAATTCGCGAAATGTGTATTTTTCTTTTAACACATTTTGCGTTATGTGCTTTCAGCGTAAGTACATTTTGCTCACGTACATTTCGTGTACTACCATGATGTAGATTTTGCGGGGTCACTTTTTCTCCCATAATCTTTTTGTTCCGAATCTTCAAAGTCAGAAATTGATTTCCATATTATTCATGCTCATAAATAACGACGGTCATATTTATTTTAAAGTATATCGCTTAATAGTTCTAATTTCAGTGATCCATAATGCTATTGATCATAACTTTAAAAAGTCATAATATTGATATCGATAATATCCAACGGAATATCGATGGTTATTATGAAATATTTTAAGGCATATAGTCTTAAAGTAGTAATTATTGTTAGCCATATTATCTCGTTACCTAAAGTGCACTAAGTACTTTAATTTTTTTTCTATAACATCTAAAGGAATATTTATAATTATTCAGAAGTATTTTACGACATATGTTTTTAAGTATTAATTGATGTTAGTCATATTTTGTCAGTACATAATTATGTTTTTTAATTTATTGATAGTACACTCATATTCAATGAAATTTGACGTTACATTAGAACTGCGTGAAACCAGAAACGAATCGCTACCAAGAAAGTAGGTTAGGTTACAACTGCGACCCGTACAGAAACGAATCGCTACCAAGAAAGTAGGTTAGGTTACAACTGCGACCTGTGCCGAAACGAATCGCCACCAGGAATGTGGGTTAGGGTAGGTTAGAACTGCGACCCCTTCAGAAACAAATCGCTATCAGGAAAGTGGGTTAGGTTAGAATTAGAACTGCGACCCCTACAGAAACGAATCGCTACCAGGAAAGTGGGTTAGGTTAGGTTAGAACTGCGACCCCTACAGAAACGAGTCTCTACTAGGAAAGTGGGTTAGGTTAGAACTGTTATTAAATGTTAGTACAAACTACTCGTAATCCTATGACTACCAATTAAAATGACCCGCGAAAAAGTACCTTGCAATAATTATGATACATGATTATATTACCTTTAACATTATGAAGTGTAATATTACCATGCCATTGATTGTTATAACGAAGTAATCTTGTGACTAACAATATTTATGACCAGCGAAACAAGACCGTGCAATGCAATAATTATTACAAAAGATTTTATTACTTTTAATATTACGAAGTGACATTGAACGTTATGACTTTTATTTATTTAGTCCTAACAATAATTAAGACTTAAGTAAATCGTGACTCAAATTTATGTTGCTTAATATTATGACTTCTAATAATATGACGAAGAAAAATTATAATTTAAAACGTTATGGGCTTCAAAAATCCGGATTAAAAATTTTATAGGAGTCATTATAATAGACCCAGATTTTGCGTATGTACATTTAACTGTTTGCACATTTTTCGCGTAGTGTACATTTTGCGTTTTGTTTTCTCACTAACAGCGTTATTCTCCCCACCCCGTACACCGAAACACATTACCACCCGGCCGCCTGCCGCAGGAAGCAGTAAAGTAATAGTCGTTACGACATCGAATTCGATGTCGTTAAGAGTTACAAATTTGAAAACCAACATAATTTACAATCATAGTGATATAAAACGGATGACTCAGGTATTTAAGTCGAGTTCAGTCCTACATTATAAATAATAATGTGATAATTTACAATAAAAAAAAACAGTCTATGAAACGTCAGCTATACAGAGCTGACGTTTCATAGACTGTTTATGATTAAAGGTAAACAGTCAAATTCGTGACAGGTAAATTAATGTATGCAACTCCACATAATAAGTAGGCCTTAAAACACTCGTGTGATCCTATTATGAAACTCAGCTTCGCCTCGTTTCATAAAAACACACTCGTGTTTTAAGGACCCTCATTATGTAGCAGTTGCATAAACTACTATATCTACACACATATTATAAGTACTCTAAGATGGGTTCAGAAGCCGAAGGCATATGTCATACCCATACCTGTCACGAATTTGACTGTTTTTTTTAAATCATAGACAAACATACCGAGCTGACATTTCGTAAACTGTTTTTTGTTATTGTAAAAAATATATATATCACATTATTATTTATACATGTCTGACCGAACATGACTTATATACGTGAGTGATCCGTTTGATTTCACTATGATTGTAAATTACGTTGGTTGTCAAATTCGAAAAATCGAATTCGATATCGAAAAGTCATTACGATATCGAATTCGATGTCGTAATGACTATTACTTTACTGCTGGACCTGGTGGTCGTGGTGGTTGGCGGCGGAGGCGACGATGTACTGCAATGCAGGTCGTTTTCTACGGTTTCTGAACGCATTATAGAGGACTTATGATATGTGTGTAGATAAAAGTGTTTATGCAACTCCACATAATTAGGCCTTAAAACTCTCGTTTGATCCTATTATGAACTCAGCTTCGCTTCGTTTCAAAAAACGCACTCTTGTTTTAAAGACCCTCATTATGTAGCAGTTGCATAAACTACTATTGTGTCATTGGCCGTTTTTTCGCCTGTCCCAGAAACAAAGTATAGGTATTCGTCGAGCTCGACGTTGGGGACGCGAAAATTGATTTCATTAAATTTTTCAGGTGCTGCAACAGACCCGAATGAAGACTTTTCGGGAGAAAATCAACACTCAATTGTGGAAAATACAGAGGTGCGATAAAAACATTCATAAGCAATATGTTGTTTGCAGAATTTAATTTGGTTGATGATAATTAAAATCTTTATTTTAAGTCCTCTTTAATGCGTTCAGAAACCGGAGAAAATGACCAGCTTTACATTACTGCTGTCGTTAAAAGTTTCAAATTTTAATCATCTTTAAAAACCAACGTATTTTACAATAATAAAAAAAACAGTCTAATATACGAAATTTCAGGTCGGTATGTTTGTCTATGATTAAAAAAGAAGTCGTATTCTTGAAGGTATGATATGTCTTCGGCTTCTGAACCCATCTTAGGTATACATTTATATTATACCGATGTTAGTGAAAAATCCTTTCCCATCGTGAAAACTCGGAACACACGACTACTTCCGAATGATGCCGACGTGTCGATGTATGAATTATTCATAATATTATTAAGTGATGATATATAGAGTACTTTAGTTATCACTATCAGTTTCAAATGTCAAAACACGAGTTTGAAGTATATCCAACTGAGGTGTTAGAACCACCGCGATCAAATTATATAGAGAACTAGTTTATGCCCCGCAGCTTTGCCCCCGTGAAATATTTCAAAATGTGCTAGTTCCCTATCCCGTGGGAATTCAGAAAAATCCCTTCTTAGTGCACATCTAGAATACTCAAGGTATATGTTTGCCAAATTTCAAGTCTCTAGGTCCAGTGGTTCAGGCTGTGCGTTGTCTGTCTGTCAGTCAGTTAGTCACGGTACTGTTTTATAGGTATAGAAATATAGGTGTGGGTAAACAATAATCGAACTAGTTACCGAGGATATTTTATTTAGGCACAGATTTAGTGAGAGCAGGACTGATAAAAACCGCAACCTCCAAAGTCACTGTGACATCCAAACCGGAAGGTGCGGTTTTGATTAAATCGTGGTTGCTTTTAATGAATTGGACCGGGCCCCCTAATCTCTAACAAAAAATTACTCTGGTATAAACCACTCTATATCAATTATTAATCTCGCGATGCGACCTTCCCCCACGTTGTCTTGTACTACTACTCTACTGAGTCTGACTGAAGTAGCATGACAAATTCGAACATATTCGAGAAAGGGATTTTCACTACATTCTGTACATATATTGAAATAATACGTGTTTAGATATAGGTAGTAGTTTATGCAACTGTTACATAATGAGTGTTTTAAGGCCTAATTATGTGGAGTTGCATACATTAGGGTATCTACACACATATTATAAGTACTCTAAGATGGGTTCAGAAGCCGAAGGCATATCATACGCATACCCTGTCACGAATTTGACTTTTTTTTTTAATCATAGATACCGAGCTGACGTTTCGTAGACTGTTTTTTATTGTAAATTGTGTTAGATTTTGAAGATGTTTCAAATTTAAAACTCTTAACGACATCGAATTCGATACTGCTGGCGGCGGCTGGTAGCTGCTGTCTGCGAGCAGTCGACGACATGCCGAAATGCTGGTCATTTTCTACGGTTTCTGAACGCATTATAGAGGACTTATGATATGTGTGCAGATAATAGTAATTTTTGCAACTATTACATAAAAAGGGTCCTTAAAACACGAGTGTGTTTTCATAATAGGATCACACGAGTGTTTTAAGGCCTAATTATGTAGAGTTGCATACATTACTTTATCTATACACATATTATAAGTACTCTTGAATGGGTTTAGAAACCGAAGGTATAATCAACCTGTCATGAATTTAGCTGGTTATTTTAAATCATGCAAACAAGCATATCGAGCTGACGTTTCGTATAGATTATTTTGTTTAAATCGAGGCCTATTTTAAAATTGTATTTGTTTTTGTATACGAAAATTTACTGTCGCGTACTTATATATTTTTCAGACAACTGGCGACTATAACATAACAATTTTAAAGCAAGTGCAGGCTATATTTGCGCATTTGCATTTTAGTAAACTGCAATATTACGTGCCACGTGGTCTATGGGCTCATTTCAGGTAAGGCTTAAAAACAAACAGCATATTCAAAAATAATTTTCAAACATTAGGAGTTTAATCCTAACCTGATTTAATTTTGAATGTACGTTTGGTTTCTATATATTACAAACTACTATCTAAATTAGATACTACCTTCACCCGTCTGTTTACGTAATGGATGAATCATATAGAAAACTGAAATTAGACTTGGCTTTACCTGTATACCTATAAAACAGTACCGTGACTGACTGACTGACTGACTGACAGACAACGCACAGCCTAAACCACTGGACCTAGAGACTTGATATTTGCAAACACCTTGGGTTCCTAGAGCTGCACTAAGAAGGGATTTCTCGAAATTCCTACGGGATAGGGAACTAGATCATTTTGAAATATTTCACGGGGGCAAAGCCGCTCGGCGTAAGCTAGTTTTTATATAAGAATTGTGTATTAAACAGATAGACCATTCAAATTCAAATTTTTATTGCGTTTCACGTTGTACATAGGTTCTTAAGGTAGGTAAGTATAGCGTTAACGTGAACCCGGTAAGGGCACAGCAATGGTAGAACATGCCGGTCATTCTACGACTTTGCAATATTTGAATTTATTTTACACTTTTTTTAAACCTCGTCTTTTTGCCATAATGAGAACGAAAATCTATTACGGCCAAATAGTTACCCAAGAAACAAGCAAAGGCACGCATTGTTTGCCTTTTATGTTAAAGTTTTCAAGTTCCAAAAAACACGGAAGGTTACGGTAATGAAAGCACTTCACGGTAATGAAATATAAGGCCACGGCGATGATAACTTTTTCATACTTTTTTTCACAGACAAGCATAAAAGTAAAATAATGCTACAATATAACGATTAAATAACTTTATTATTGACGACATATGTATTAAAAGTTTTCAAAAGTAATACCGTCTTGAAAAAAAAAAAACATAAATAAATCTTCTGAAGTGATTAGTTCTGTAGCACAAATATGAAGTAGGTGCGATGATAGAAGAATATTCATTGAATGAATCACCGACTTCATATTTGTGCTAGGCCATAAAAGTAATGGCTTAAGAGGATTATTTGGTTTTTTTTTATGCGGTTTTTATTTTTGTTAAATGTTTTTTTCATGAAGCGCTTATTATTATTATTGTTTCACAATTTTATGTTTATTTGATACTTAAAGAATTAGTGCAACCGTTATAAGAGGTTGCACCTTCCATCATCACCTCATTAACATGAGATAATGACTACCGGACACAAATAATTGAATTGCTTTCGAAAATATAATATGACCATATAATGCGTGCCTGTAAAATTTGAGGGTTGTTCTTGATTTCCTTGGGATCCCATCCCATCATCAGATCCTGACTTGGTGACAATGTGACCACTTACGAAGAAAATATATTTTTCAAATCGGTTCAGCCGTCTTCGAGTAATTAGGGAACATACATTACAAAAATTTTAGTTCCTGTTCTATACTATATTGCATACAATCCTTCATTTTCTTTAATAATGTATTCACTAATAATATAAATAAATAAATATCATGGGACAATTAAAACCAATTGACCTAGTCCCAAACTAGGCAAAGCCTGCACTATGGGTACTAGACAACGGATAAACATACTTATATGGATAAGTACATACTTATATACATATCAAACATCCAAGACCCGAGAACAAACATTCATATTCGTCATACAAACATCTGCCCCCACCGGGGATCGAATAGAAGCGTAGCTTGGACTTTTAGGATGCCCCATGTTTAACTGAAATAGTTATTATAAATTATAATTTATGGGTTAACAATGCAACCCTGGGAACACATAAACACAATTTTTTTTAAAGTAACTTCTATGAAATATACGGAAAAGTAATACTACATTTCAGAATATTTATTACCGTGATTTTAACATCATTGCCGTGACCTGTTAAGAGCTACGGTAAAATACGGTAATGAGGGTTCTGGTAATGAATATTTCGTACATGATGCCGAATAGCCAACCATTTTGTGTGCATTTTTATTTACAATTAACAGATTTTCATAGTATTTAATCACTCAAAATGCATTAATATGTAAATAAAGTACATTAGACAATACTTACCAAAAAAGCGCTACCCGGCGATGATTTTGAAATTGTGACAATCTCCCGTTTAGCGACTTCGGGATAAGTTTCACTGAAAACGGGGCGCATGTCTTTTCGTCTTGGCATCGCATTAAAGACTTAGTATCCTGGGCGCGCGTCTGCCAGCGTTTGGTGGCCAGATCAAAGAATTTTGATGCTACTCTCAAAGCGTTTAGTTTCGGGCACGGAAATGATTTTTTTATGGTGACAAACTTTACATGTGTTTTTTCTGTGCATTATAGGATTATTTAGTATTCGTATTTAAGCGTAATCGATTGCTTATGAATGTAGCTATTGTGGAATGTATTCTTATTGGCGTTCTACAGACGCGATTTTTGTATCACGTCAATTAATATCTAAATTAACACATTGGAACCGGTAATGAAAGTTTCACTACTTTATATTTTTTTATTAATATGATATAAACAAAATCATGAAATTGTTTATGGCAATAAAAGAGATTATAAGCCATTTATTAGATTTTTTTTCCTGCATTGGTTAATACTGGAATTATTTAAGCCCCGGAAATGCAAAAAAAATTAAAGTCGTAGAATGACCGATGCGCAATTTTATTATTTAACTGGTATATAATGAAGCTTTTTTAACTATAATAATAGGTACCAAAATTACATCACAGATATGAATTTGAAGATAAGTTAGAGATTAGGACAGAAACATGCACATTCCATTCAGTAATTCTAAGCAATGCAGAATAATAACAAATATCAACATAACTAAAATAAAAAGTTGTCAAGATAAAATTTAATATGTAAATACATAGCAGCAACTAAATTAATTGGTAATATTCACTTAACTAAATCAGACTAAAATAAAAATGTCAACAAAAAGGATGTCAATTTTCATTACCATTACCTGTTCATACCTGCCAACATATACTCACAGGCACAAATAAACAGAGTATAGTATAATCCGATACCCCAAGTGAATTCAACTCACAAAACATACAAGTGCGCAATTTTTGTAGGCAGTTAGAATTTACTGAATACTCTTTGTGAAAAAAATATATAATAGAATTTGACATTGCTTTTGGAATTATCTAGGTATTTGTTAGTAACACTTGTAAATCTAAAGAAAAAATATGCAAGTGAATTTTTTCTCTACTACACTTATTGTAGTTAACTATTAGAACAACACCTATCATTTTCTAACACTTTCATCAAGAGCTTACGCCAGCATTATTAAAATCACGTAAAAAATATATGAATTTCTTTAAAAAAGATACAAGTCAATGATGGCTGCTGAAATGTATTTAAACCTGTTAAAAGTAACCACAGTTTTAATTTCTAACAGATTTATCAATAGCGTGTTTTTTTATAAGCAGTGGAATTTCCAAGCGTTCTATTTTCCACAAAAAAAATCTCATAATTCTCAAGTCGGTCTATTTGATTCGGTTTCATTATAGTAATTTATAGACAAAAATTCGAACGAATTCATCAATAGCTTCAAATTTTATTAACTTATCAGTTATATCCCTAATTTAATACACGCGGCCTCGCTTGAGCCAGGAGCAGCGCGCTCGCAGCCAATCACCTACCTGTGTAATAATTAAAGGCCGTACTCCCGCAATCCCGCTGCCGTTCTGTGTCTAACAATCTACTCGTTTTTATTTTCGATTTATTTACAGTCGGCCCATGAAAACGTTGAGCACTTTAGGACCATGTCAAATTAAACAAAGGTAAAGAGTTTTCACTGGAATGATTGCGTCAACAACTAAGGTTGCAAAAACAATTTCGAATTTTGAATGATGAAAATCACCGAAAAGAGTACCGTATTGTCATATGATCTATTTGTCTCTTTCATTTGTGAAATACGTCAAAGTAACAAAATGTATTTTACGGCTCATTTTATGGTTTAATACAGCTGCTGTCAATTCTTCACCCACTCATTTAAGTTTAAGGTGTAATCTTTTTTTAAACCATAGATAACCTTTGATGCCAAGGAGTAATTACTACAGATAATCTAGTTATGCTAGTTCCGTATCAAAACTTAAAAAAAAATGTCTGACAGTGGAATTGTCAAATAAAATGTTCAAGTTCAATGCGAGGTAATGGCAAAATATAATATTATTGTCAAAGTCAATGATCATTTGACATATCAAAGAATCTTAAATATTAATCTAATATGGCGGGAAATCGCCGATTCATTACGATAACCCGGACACGCGAACAGCGTTCGAATAAAATCGTGGCTGCCGAGTTTTTCCGATGTCCAAATGACCAATCATAAGATCATAACTTCTTCGCGCGCTAACGTTACTTACTATCGCTACGCTAAAACAATTGACGCTAGGTTACGGTTGCTACGCCTGCGATTGGTCAACTTTGACCGAGGTAGTCATTCTGTTTTCAAGTTGGTAGTTTGGGCTTCAGGTTAGCCAACTGTTAGTATGACACATGACGAGACATTTCACGCTTGTCATCAACTTGTCACACACACAACGACAAAGATAGAAATACAACTTTCTTCTTCTATTATACGAAGTCTGGTGACATATCTTGTATGGCTAGATATGCGCGTATAATCGACTAAACCCGATTAGCATTAAGTGACATGACTGCAAATTTGAATATAGAATTTCCTCAATTAATCATTTATGACAAGTCTCGTAAGTTTCTTTCACTTCGATATGAAAAGGTTCCAAGTATGCTCAACGTTTTCATGGGCCGATTGTACGTATTTATAAAATAAACGTGAAAGTAACTCTTTCTGTTCTTTTACGACTTCTTACGGCTTAACTGCTGATGCATAATAGTGTCATTTTTTGACAGTAAAACAATGATTCAGTGATTTCACGATGGTATTCATAAGTAACATAATAAAAGGTCTAAACGTAATCAGTATCTGACCCAAAAGTCAGCCGTTACACTTTTTTTTCACTTGTATATTATTAAATATGTACTTCGAATTCGGATTAGGCTAAGTATTTTTCAAGGATATAAAAAGTAGTAGCCTATGTCCTTCCCTACGGTCTTTGCTCACATGCCAACTTTCATCCCAATCATAAAAAGTTATAAAAGAACAGAGAGTTGCTTTCACGTTTATTTTATAAGTGTGAGTAAGTGAATAGATCGATTATTTTATTGTTAACATCGAACGGCAGCTGGAGTGCGGGATACGGCTGTGTATTTAAATTAGGGATAACTGATAAGTTAATAAAATTTTAAGCTATTGATGAATTCGTTAGAATTTTTGTCCATAAATTACTATAATTAGCCGATTCGAGAATTATGAGATTTTTTTTGTGTAAAATAGAACGCTTTGAAAATTCCACTGCTTATAAAAAAACACGCTATTGATAAATCTGTTAGAAATTAAAACTGTGGTTACTTTTAACAGGTTTAAATACATTTCAGCAGCCATCATTGACTTGTAATTTTTTTTAATAGATTTGTAATTTTTTTACGTGATTTTAATAATGCTGGCGTAAGCTCTTGATGAAAGTGTTAGAAAATGATAGGTGTTGTTCTAATAGTTAAATACAATAATCTAGTAGAGAAAATTAACACTTGCGTATTTTTTCTTTGGATTTACAAGTGTAACTAACACATACCTAGATAATTGACAACATTTCAAAATATATAATGATGCCTAAATCGAAAACCATTTCGGTAAATATGCTACCTGAACGTAATAAAATAGTTTTTAGATTTTTTTCTTTACTAGTATCAAGAAAATCGTGAAAATGTATAAACCGGAAGTGTGACGTCATTACTGTGGCTGTAATGGAACAATACTTTAGTCCACTATACTGTCTATACTTAAGAAAATTTGAATCACGTCCGGTTGTCACAAAGTTCAAATTAAGCTGTCATTGTGACTGTGACATTCATACGTTTGCTTTGACTTTCCTCGTTTCTCAGCGTTATTTCGAAATTTGAATTGATATTCTACGACTTGGCATTACTTAATTACGGACATGGCTTCTTCTTTTCACTGTAACTTGGCTTAGAATTCGGACTTCGTTGCTTCTTTCAACGGTAACCTGGCTTTTTAAATTGGACGTCGCATCGCATCGGACTTGTTTGAGTTTTCTCTGCTGAAATGAATACCTCAGATGGATTCATGCAAGCTAGCAGCTCAAACCTGCCCTGGGTGGACACTGAAATGGTGCTGGAATTCTTGCAAAAGCTGCTTTGTCATCTCGAACTTCGTACGTCTCAAGTGCAGTTGGGTACGTCGAAGTTTGACGAGGCACTGATAAATGTTATGTGCAATGTCGTATAATTATGTGTAAAATAATGCCCAATCACATTGTACAGGTTATTAAATAAAACGTTTGTTTTTAAAATTATTATTTTATTTCAAAGTTAGTAAGTAAGTAATGGGAACAGTTATAGGAGTTAATATAATTATATGACTTTGAGGCTTAAGATAAATCCTTCCGATATATTAGGAATCCGGTCCAGCCCTGCCGCTCAACACCATTCCGCTTGACTTCCAACAGGCACGCAAAAGAAACGTTCTTGTGGTGCCACTGTAGTATTATTTTTGCAAATGGTTATATAACAGTATTTTGTCATGGGCAGGGGTTTATAGGGCACTCGAGATGCCATATTTCCTTACTTTTTTGAGTTTTCTTACTCGTTACACAGAACCTAACTTCAGAAAGAAATGAAAACAATTTTATTGACAGTTTCAACACTGACGCGAAACGAACGCCATATATGTCAACATTGTCAACGCTCTGAGGTTTTTTCAGAAAAATAAGTGGCACAGGTAACACAGTCTTACAGCCACACTGATGACGTCACGATTTACTTGAGACCTTTTGGAATTCGCTACTTTTAGATTAGATATTTTTGAATGAAAATTAGGATTTTTGGAGAAATAAAATAACACGTGAACATTAAAATTACATTTTCTTTCTATCTAGAACTTAAAATCGACAACATGAAATTTTGAAATGTTGTCGATTCCAAAAGAAGTGTCAAATTCTGTTATTTTTTTACGAGTACTATTCAGTAAATTCTAACTGCCTACAAAAAATTGGCCACTTGTAAGTTTTGTGAGTTTACAGGGTAATTAACATGTTCCAGTACTGGACTAAGTAGCGATATGTATTTTTTGCAAATTAAATTTGATATAAAAAAAGGAACTATCCATCCTTACTGATGGTTGAAGGTCGTTTCTAAATCGTATATTTTAAGATTGTATTCATTTATATTAAGTGCTGTGATTATTGCTATGTTTGTTGATACTTTAGACTTCAAGGCGAACCAGTAAATTTACGTGAACAACAAGATGCTGTAGAATTCTTCATGTCACTAGTCGAATCTTTAGACGAAGCGCTGAAATCTTTAGGACAAGAACAATTGATGGCCAAAACCTTAGGAGGAACTTATTCCGACCAGAAGATTTGCAAAGGCTGCCCACACAGGTAGGAATTTTTCTTTATTATATAAATAGTCTAAAGTCGCTTTCATATTTTATTTAACTCAAACTTCCTTGTAGGTATTGTAAAGAAGAACCATTCAGCGTTGTTTCTTTAGACATCAGAAATATGTCCCGCCTTCAGGAATCTTTAGAGGCATACGTTAGGGGAGAACTGTTAGAGGGTGCTGATGCTTACCACTGTGATAAGTGCAACAAAAAGGTACTGCGAGCTCAACCACAGAACGAACAATGGACAATGATATTCAATTGTTTTGACTTATTGGCATGTTAAATTTACAGGTCGTGACTGTAAAGAGATTATGCCTGAACAAATTGCCGCCTGTACTAGTCATTCAATTGAAAAGATTCGAATATGACTTCGAAAAAGTGTGTGCGATCAAATTTAACGACTACTTTGAGTTTCCAAGAGAATTAGACGTAGAGCCTTATACAGGTAAGCTGATGATGGTATAAATTCGCATATATTTTTAACTTAACGTTTCATCTGTAGACACTAGAGCGGTGTCGTCTAGTCAAGTCACACTGTATTTTAATTATGTAGGTAATTTTAGTACTCGTGATTACGGAAGATATAAATTGACTATGTTTCGTGTCAGCTCGGGGTTTGGCGCAGGCAGAGGGGGACGCCTCGCTCTGGGAGGGAGGGGAAGAGCGCTCGCCCGAGACCCACTACCAGCTGAGCGGCATCGTCGTCCACTCGGGCCAGGCTTCCGGTGGACATTATTATTCATATGTCCTGCTAAGGTACAAATGGTTTTTCAGGGTTCCGTACCTCAAAAAGAAAAAAAAAACGTAAGCCTTTTTCTCTGGAACGCGTGTAGGTAGCATGCTGAATTTAAGACGCTTCCTTGACAGGATGACCTTAAACGCTTCGCGCCTTCCTCACTCCACCTTACTTCTACTAAACAACTTCGTTTTAGTAACGACATCTATTAAATATAGGTCTAACTTCATTTTACACAGTGTTATCGTTATCAGAAATAAAGCGTCTATTCGAAAAAAAATTTTCTTCAAAATTCGCACCGATTACGTAAATCACTTATTTAATTTTTTTTTAATATTCTAAATCAAGGCCTGGTGCCCAGCAGTGGGACGTAAATAGGCCGATGATGATGATAGTTATGATGATTATAGAAAGGTATTTTAATAATGTTAAACATGGAAATCCTTGCCTATTAAATTGTCTATATACGTTGGTGTATGTCACAAGTCAAAGTAAATTATGCTTATGATGTAGTAACAGAATATTAATTGCAACTTGACTTACTTGTTATTAAATAGGAAAAATAATAATATGGAACATAGGAAAACAAGTTAAGATGAGGAGAGATCTTCCAAATAAAAATATGACACAAGGCATTGAAAAATTCGTTAGGTACACCAACGTTAAGTATAGCTTAATTGGTGGAGCGTGGTACGGATTACCGAGGTTGCTGGTTCAAGTCCAGCTGCATTGTCATTGTATGTTGAATTTCATTCTATGAATGTTTCATAAAAATAAAAACAAAAATAATCAATAAATCGATTATTTTCATTGATTCAGAAAATAGTTCCATCTCTTGCCACTAATGCGTAACTGTAGAAGTTCCGTAGTGGGTGAGCCGCTTGATTAAGCTACTCATAGATGGCGCTGAGGAGAGATCTTCCAAATAAAAATATGACACAAGGCACTGAAAAATTCGTTAGGTACACCAACGTTAAGTATAGCTTAATTGGTGGAGCGTGGTACGGATTACCGAGGTTGCTGGTTCAAGTCCAGCTGCTTAACGAATTTTTCTTTGCATTGTCATTGTATGTTAAACAAGTTAAGATGTTATAGATACTTAATGTATTTATATATTTTGTTTTTATCGTTCATAGTACATTATGATACAAGTGTGCTAAGTTGGTCATTACAGTCGAGGCGGGCTTTAATATAGCCGAGGAGTGTAATAACTAATGCTCTCGCGTTTCATACGACGTTTTTCAACACACTTGCGAGGAAAAAAAAATAGTAAAAATTAACTAAGTATATCAACTGACCTATGTCGCTATATTGTTTATATTGGTTATTCGGAGCTTCCTTTGAGAACTTTCCAATGTCTGAATGTCTTTGGTGATGGCACCTTGGATTTTCTGCTGTGATAAACGTCCAAGTATTTGTTTAAGATCACAGTTAAACGTGAATAGGTTTTAATGTCGGTGCCGGTTTTCGTCCATACAGTGGTTTGCAAAGTCGAATAAATATATCTAAGTATTATTTACCACAACGAACTATATTGTACGTGTTAGCCAGTTTAATTACCTAGTAGCCTTACTCAAAGTGTGCTCCGTGGAGCCCTGGGGCTCCCGCAAAAAGTTTGTGGGGACTCCGCGGTGTTACTTGGCCACAAAACACTCACGCCACGAATCAACTCGAGTGATCCGAGTTGGAAAAGGATTGACTCGTAACATCGCTACAAGAAAGACGACAGCACAGCAGTTTATTGTTTTATTTTTTCGCGCTTGTTCCGCGCGATATGTTATGTAATGCGCGCGCAGGTTCAAATCAAGGCACAGACCAAACCGCCATACAACCTAATATTAAAAATACGAAAAATAAACTACAAAATAATGTTCTAAATACGCAAATAAATGTTAATTCGTAAATAAAAATTGATAATTTACTTAAATTAAATAATTTTGTGTCATCTTAATCTAAAATATTTTATTTATTCACAATAATTTGTTCATTGCTTTTAGGCGGGAAAAGACTTTGCTGAGATTTGAAAAAATATGTAATGTAAAAAACACAAGTGCGGTAATTATAAAGTAAAAAACACGCGTGTGTTATAAGTTGTATTACGAACTTTAATACTATGCAATAAGATTAAATTTACGAGCAAGTGTGATGAAAAATAATTTCCAGAAAGGCTCCACAAAGCAGCCATTTCAGCGTCTGGGTCAGGGAAGCGCCTTAATAGCGAATACAATACGCAGGCCTGCAATCCGTTGAATCTGTTTAAAAATAAAACTTCTAAGTCAACGCAATCAAAAGCTACAGCCTGGCTCGCTTGACTTATCTTTTTTTTTTCATAAATAGACTGGATGATGTCGTCGAGAAAGAGTTTGTCATTATTATTAATATTAGTTTATTGTTTTTTTTTCATGTCGTTTTTGCGCGATATCTTTGACGGCTCTCATGGGATTTATGTTTTCCAGAGATAATGGCAGCGAGACGGGGCGGTGGGTGAAGCTTGACGACGGCGACGTCACCGAGTGCGCCATGCACGACGACGAGGAGATGAAGGCGCAGTGCTTCGGCGGCGAATACACCGGCGAGGTGAGACTTTCGGCCGCAACTCCCAACACCCCAAAGCTCCCATAGTATCCGCCGTATCGTAAACCCAACTGACGACTCGAGCAGTAAAAGCCGGTGAACGTAGGGATGGCAGTATATCGATAATAGTATTTTATGCAACTGTTGTATAATTGAGGGCTTAAAACCCGGAGAGGCGTGGGCTTAGAGCAGGAAAGGAATGGAGATGTTAACGCGCTATTCTCCCTCTGCCAAAAATTTTACATTAAGTCTGTGCAAAATGCACAGGGGCTGTTGATTGTGTGCGTGTTTTTGGCATTTGTGGGACAGTTTTGTTTTAGTATGAGTTTATCGCCTCCCGTCTGTCTGCTTTATATGGTATCGTCACAGTATATATGGTATCGTCTTGGGTCGTGCCATTTGTTTTTAGTCAAGTTCTTTATTCGTCTCATTCTGCTTTCGTCACTTTCGCTGTTAGTTATTTGTTTTATTTTATTTTATTTGTTAGATACAATTACATATTATAAACAACAGCGTAAATAACTCAAAGCTTACAAAATAACATGGCAAAGTCTACAACACAATTACAATTGCACACAGCATTTAGCACACCAATACCTATCACTAAAATACTAAATACCAACACCAATACTAATTTTAGTTTATAATTATAAGCTTGTACACAATACTGGTTCTAAGTTATTTATGTCAATAAATATTATTATGCAGTTGAAGTACCTATAGTCCTTACATTACATAAAAAAATATAATACAAAAGGTTTCTGTTTATGAACATATTTTACGTGTAAATATCGCTTGAGAATCATGAAAAATATCAATATCAACATCCAATTTGTTAAACTGATGACACACCCGTTGTATTGGAGCATTGTGGCGAACATTATTATCAGTTTTGGATAAGGCAAACAAATTGTGACTCCGCATGCGTTTCATGCTAGCTCTAAAGCCTATACAGGCTAGAGCGTCCCCGTCGAGATCGCCATGAAGTATTTTGTAAAGTGTCACCAAATCAACTGTATCACGCCGATAGAACAGTGAATGGAGGTTGAGTTTAATGAGCCGGTCATTATACTCGGGGATTACACGGTGTGTTCCGGTTTTATTACAAGGATGCCCAACAATTTTTTTCTGAATTGAATCCAACTGGTCACAGTATTTAGCATAGACAGGCTGCCAGACAACACAGCAGTGTTCAAACCCTATCCTCACCAGCGAAGAGTACAATATCAACAAACTCTTCACACTCCTAAATGGTCTTGCGTTGCGGATAATGAATCCTAATGTACGGTTTGCTTTAGATACAATATATTCGTAGTGACTGCGAAGTGACAAATCGCTATCGTACAGACCCAGATCCCTTATCTTTACTACTCTTTCCAATGCACTCCCTCCGACGGTTAGTCATTGTCGTCTTTGGACATATTTCTTGTTTGTCTTGTTCTTATTCAGGTTCATTCGATGTTTGTCACTTCTTTTTTTGACATGTTTGGTGTTAGTCTCTTTATTTTTTAGTCTCATTCGTTACTCGTCACTTTATTTTCGATACGTTCGTTGTTGGTCCCTTTAGCAATAAGTCACTTTCGTTTTTAGGTACATTAATAATTCGTCTTGTTCGGTTTTCGTCTCAATGCCCGCTTTAGTTATACGTTATTGGTCACTCGACGATAATAATGCTTAAGGGTAAATAGTGAATGTGTCCAATAAAGAATGAGATCAATTTCTAAAGAGGCCAAATAAGAAAATTACGAACTTAAATTAAGACCAAAGACGATAGGACGAATAACGAATGAGACTAAAATAGAGATAGCCTAACACCGAACATGCCCAAAAAAGATGAAGACTAATAGCGGAAGCCACGGAAGCCACAGTGGACATCCCTCCCACCCTGAATGACATTTGGTCAAGCACTCGTCATCTATCTCGACTGGCTTCTGAGATAGAGTTATTAGAGTTAGTTGTTCTTGACTTTTCATTTAAATTCATAATTTTGAGTTTCATTTGTTCCAGATTTCACTCATTTTCGGTATCATGGGTGCCTGTCCGAGACAAGAAATCCACAGTGTGCTGTTTCAGGACGTGGAAGTTTATGAAAATAAAATATTAGTAACACTTCGTAATACAAAAAATAAAAAAGACCGATCTTTTAGTATGAAAGTGTCATTCTATGGAACTTGCTAACTATGTAAACAAGCCGCCATAGTAAATTCATCAATCAGAGACAATTTCAATATGACGGGGTTTGTTTACATAGTTAGCAAGTTCTATAGAATGACACTATACAGGGAAATACTACAACTTATGTAACGCATACGTAGTACTACGGCCACAGTATATATATATAAGCTAAAGCAGTAAAGAAACTACGTACAAACGTTCGAAATGACACACGCCCATAGACGCACGTCTCAACAAGGCCCCTAAGCGGACATCGCGGGTGCTGCGGCGAGACGAGTGGCGACTCTTTGTGTTTAAAACCTAATAGTTATTAGATAGGTGGTATAATTTAATGATGAATAATGGTAATAGCATAGTGACATAACTTATTTAAGTTTTATTAATTTAATTCGAATTGTAATCAGTGGAATAAAAAAAATCAATCTAAGATTGCGGATTGGGATTGGGTTTGTAATTTTTGTCAATAAAATGATCATAAGGGTGGAGATTTCGTGTAATTTGGCAGCGGTGAGCTCGAATTTGACGTTATTTTTTGGATCCAAGATGGCGGGTGACAGTTTGGCATTTTTATCACTAAAAATGGTCATGGGTATTGATTTCACGTAATTTGGCAGCGGTGAGTTCGAATTTGACACAATTTTTTTGATCCAAGATGGCGAATGACAGTTTGTCATTTTTAATAACTAACGAAAACAAAGTTTTCTTAAAATGTTGATGATTATTTAATTACACAATTTTGTTTGTAAACTAGTCAATTCATTCGATTATTTGATCATTATAAAACCCAAATAAACGTTTTAGTAAATCATCATCAGCCTATTGTCGTCCCACTGCTGGGCACAGGCCTCCTCTCAGAATGAAAGGGCTTGGGCTATAAGTTCCCACGCGGGCCCAGTGCGGATTGGGAACTTCACACACGCCATTGAATTGCTTCGCAGGAGTGTGCAGGTTTCCTCACGATGTTTTCCTTCACCGAAAAGCTCATGATAAATTACTCAGAAAAAAAACTCAGAGATGCGAGCCGGGGTTTGAACCCTCGACCCTCTGCTTCAGAGGCGATAGGTCAAACCACTAGGCTATCACGGCTTCACTCCACCAAATGACACTTTAATACTAAAAGATCGTTCTTTTTTATTTTTGTATTACGAAGTGTTACTAATATTTTATTTTCATAAACTTCCACGTCCTGAAACAGCACACTGGATTTCTTGTCTCCGACAGGCACCCATGATACCGAAAATGAGTGAAATCTGGAACAAATGAAACTCAAAATTATGAATTTAAATGAAAAGTCAAGAACAACTAATTCTAATAACTCTATCTCAGAAGCCAGTCGAGGTAGATGACGAGTGCTTGACCAGATGTCATTCAGGGTGGGAGAGATGTTCTATTGGAATCTTTTTTTTCTAAGATGGCGGATTCAAAATTGCGGCGGTTTTCTTTTTTACTCCAATCCGATTGCAATTTTGCATCCAGGACTCTTCGGGGCCACCGAATCCAACGGCGTAATTGGTTTTTCGATTCCGTCAATTTTCAAGATGGCCGCCATACAATGTGAAATCTGACTCACTGACATGCTCTTTTGAAGAACTCGTAAGAGGTGGGGTTCAACTCTGTACATCATTGCATCAGAAATGCTGCCACGACTACCAAAAAAGTCCGAAATTGACCTGAACGTAGCAACTGACCTTACACATGGGGTAGTTCTTCGCAACGACTTGACCTTTCTAGTTTCCCGGAACTAAAGTCGCTCAGAACAGCCAGCCAATGGGTAAGCCTGTCTAAGTTTTTTTCAAAATGGCGAAAACAAGATGGCTGCCATACAAACTTAAAACTCCAATTATGTCAGAGGCCAGTCGAGATAGACGAATGGTACTTAAACAAATTTCGTTCAAAATGGGAGGTGTAATCAAAATTTTTGTATTCCAAGATGACGTATTCAAAATGGCGGCGAATTTTTTTTTTGCTCCGATCCGACTGAAAATTTGCATTCAGAGCTCTTCAGCTCCACCGGATCGGACGTCTTAATTGGTTTTTCGATTTCACCATTTTCTGTCACAAGTAATGTCTGAGTAACTGTTTTAGAAGCCTTTAGAGGTTGGGTTCGACTCTACACAAAGGCATAAAGAAAAAAAAATTTTAGAAATATTAAAAAAACAAGGTGGCAGGGAGCCCTCGGGCCCTCAGGGGCCCGCGGCCCCCACGCAAAACGCTAGTCACTTTATATAACTAAGATTATAAATATTTATACGTACCTTCGTTAAAAGATGTTCGCGTCCACTAGCTTCATTGATAAATTAATTAATTTAATTGTTCACGTGAAAACGTCTTGACTTTCTTCCTTTAAATCGTTGAGATTCTTCTCAAAAATGCATTTAATTTGAATATATGGACATACAGTACCTTCTAACCTATAGCCTCTTGTTTTATAATACAGGGGCCTGGTGGGATGAATAAATCATTACATTACTACCTACTTGCCCTTTTTGAATTCCACAAAATCTTTTGAATTGGTTCAGGTTCTACTGTAAAAAGTTTCAAACTATATTGCATACCAAGTAATATTCTCCATTAAATAAAGAGGACTGCCAATTTAATCATCCTTCTTGCAAGTGCGAAATAGTATTTTATGCAACTGTAACATAACCAAGGGCCTAACAAGCCCGAAGGCTTGTTTTATAAACATGCACACTCATGTATAACGACCAGTTATGTACCGTTGCATACACTACTTTTTCTACGACTTCATTGTAGAAATAAGAAATATTTTAAAGTACATACGTGGTACATACTTTCCGAAAAAGACGTAACACTTTTCAATTCACCATTTCATGAAGTTTTCCAGCAGCATATTTTCCGTCTTTCTATGCCATTAGGTAATATAATTTCTTCGGCAGAACACATTTAGAATTTCATTTACCTATTTAACCGAAACAACTCCGTTTGAAATTAAAATTTTTGCATTAACAGTAAGTAAAACTCACCAGCTGACTCGTTTTTTTTAATTTGCATCTCCGTACCACAGACTAGCAGGGCCGTGTTTTATAAAGCTACATGTTACTAATTACAAGCGGAAGTCTCTTTCTAACTAAAAATTACAGAATGAGACTTCCGCTTGTAAATTGTAGCTTGTAGCTTTATAAAACACGGCCCAGATCACACAGAGCAGAGCTAGGATACTAGCGTGTTCTCAGTTACGGAGTTTTGTTTAAAAAAAATACTCCTAAATTATGATTGGCTTACAGCTGTTCTTACTGATGTTTAAGCAACCAATCACGAAGCACATGCATGTTTTAAAAAAATTCGTAATCAGAATCGAACTTGGTATTCTTTTTTCAAATGCTATTATTTTACTCAATAAGAGTAACTTAATGAATTTAGTGTGGGTTATTATGTTATTGAATTTTGACCATAGAGCATAGAACTTGAAACAGACTTATAACATTAGTTATTATTGTATACTTATTTACCATTTAATTGACGGAGGATATAGGATATAGGAGTAGAAAAAAGGTTTTATGACCCAACCGTCAGTTTTGTTTACGGATACTTACTATAATTGAATAGCACTGGCGCTACACTTAAATCAGATAAATTCACTGGAGTTGGCACGAATGAATTGAACGAACTAACATTTTTATATTAAAGTGACTAAAGTTTGCCATTTACATATTTGGCTGAAGTGTATTTAATAATAAATATGTTACGTATATATATAGGTCGCGCGGCGGTTTAAGATCGCTCGGCAAAAGTGGAAGGGGCATACGCAGAAGTCATTTCTGAGATACAAAACATGCGAAATAAGAAAAATACGTTTCAAAGAAATAAACTCAAGAACTTTGCAATTTTGTGCGCGATTGTACAGATGCGCCAATTGCCTCCACCAGTTTCGCCTAGCGATCTTAATCCACCGCGCGGCGTATACTTACTTTCATTCACTCATTTGATACATTCTCGCCAGCTCTACTGTTATAGTTAGTTAACCTTTTCGACGCTAAGACTAAATTAAATGTCAAAGCACTCATTCATACGCCAAACCGTTTCTTACAAGAAACCAAATGCTATCCTTCTTATGACCCATATATCAGTCGGTGGCGTTGAACCTGCTGTGCTGATATAGGTATGAGTCGTTGGTGTCGAAAAGGTTTATAGTGATATAGTTTCCTGTGATGATGTTTTCCTCGCCATAGCTTGCTTGCTGCACAGCGAACCAAGTCTCGTTTGGGGAATGTGATGTAAGAAACTGCATAACCATGTTTTCAAAATGTTAAATATAATTTATTCTATAAAAATATATGATCAATGCTAATGCAATGCGAATAAATCTGTAAAATGATTTTATTTTATTTGTGCTGATTTTTATTAAAACCTGCGTTCTGTTAATCTTAGCTTCTGTTTGTCTGTGCGAGCTAACGTTAATAGCTGCGTTTTGTTTAATTTTTCCTTTAATCAATATAATTCAAACTCTCAAATTCGCCAAGTGATATAAATGGATTAGAAATTTACCAAAGCAAAACACGCGACCTATTTTTATTTTATGTTTACTTGATTCATAGATTCAATATCCTCAAGATTGGTTTACAGTGTATACCACTTGAAATAGCGATATTGTTCCTATGCACACATGTAAAGCGACTGTGTTGTCATTAAACAAACTTTACCACTTTGGGAAAATGGGTGCTGTCTAACAGTCGCATTAACGTTCTATGCATGTTAAAATTTGAGTCGCAAAAGCTTGTCCCTGCAAACTTTTAAAGAAGTGAAATCTACTTTACGTTTTCTGAAAAAATAAAGCTCCCCACAATCATTCATAATGCCTAATTTTTATCTTATATTTTAATGAGGTTTTGGTACACCTCAAACCTCTAGCATACCATGTTTATTAGCATTTGTCCCTGTCGCACTTGCATATTTGTTAGAAAGTGTCATATGTTTAAAATTTATCGTTGTGGGGCTGCTGGTGTGATATTCGTCGGCCTCATAGAGGTTTTATTAGGTTTTGTATTATTATTAAATTGTGTTATTTTAATTTTATTACAACACTAACTTCATCATTAGCAAAAATATCTACGACAACGACAACTGCAAATTTTATTAATATTTTATTAAAATTAGCAGTGTGTAAATTGTTATCTCTACGAATTCACATCTAATTTTAAGAAATTAATTAATTAATTGTGGAGTCATGTCCACATTATTCCGAGCAATGACACTACTCCGTCCGATCCCTGCTCATATAGTTTGAGCCATGGTTTACTAATGTTTTATCGAAACTTGTTTAAGAAAAGTTCATTTCACATCCAACGTTTCATATACTATTCATTTCACAAATATGTTGTTGCAAGAAATGCTCGTTTTATGAATAATTACTCTACGAATGACAAACGGGCATAAGAGGCATATCATCTTAGCTTTCTAGGTTGGCAACGCATCTGCAAACCCTCCGGGGTTGCGGGTGTCTATGGGCAGTGGCGATCACTTACCATCAGGTGACCCACTTGCTCGTTTGCCTTCCTCGTAGTATAAAAAAATAATAATATGAAAAACAAATAAATTTTCGAGAAATGTGTTGGAAACCCCAATTTCTGGACATAATAAAATAAACACTTGTGACATATTTCACATTATACGAGGCATATTGCCGTAAAACTTTTGTTTTTGGAAACAAAACAACGAAATGCATAGAATATGTTCAACAACTTATAATTCATTAAAAAACAATTAAATATCCGAGTTTACAACTACCATTTAGATATTTAGTTACGTACAAACAACTAAACGACATTTGCAGTACCATCCGTCATGGACAAGTAATTAGAAACAATAAATAAATGAGGTAAAAATCTAAGTTATTAACGTCTTAACGTCATCAATTTCAAATTATTTATGTAAAATTGTTTGGTTTACTAAATTTCTCAAAAATTAATATATTGCATAGCCTTATGTTATTAATGACGGCTCTGCAACGACGTGGCATTGATTCAAGTAATTTTATACATTTATCGAGTGGGATCGAGCTCCATGCCTCAACTGGCTTCGTAAAGTTCATTTTGACTGGAATTACGTTTAACGGAGACTTTTTTTAACGACGTACCACAAATTTTCAATGGGATGTAAATCGGGACTATTTGCAGGCCAGTCTAACATGGTAACACGTTACTCACTAAGAAAGAATTTAACACTGCGGGCCGTGTGTTTAGGGTCGTTATCGTGCTGAAAGATCCAGGTCACAGGCAAATGGTCGTCGGTGTAGGGAATCATTGTCTCTTCTAAGATGTTTTTGTATTGAAATTGATCCATGATACCTTCAATCTTACGGACGGGTCCAACTCCGCAATCAGAAAAACATCCCCATACTTTAATATTACCACCGCCGTGTTTGACTACGCTCCTCGTGTATTTATAATCAAAAGCATGGTTTATGATCAGACGTCCACGTCTAACGTTGCGTTTGCCGTCTGAATTCACCATATTTATTTTTGTTTCATCCGAGAATAACACTTTTTTCCATACTCGTACGGTCCAGTTAAGATATTTCTTTGCAAATAATAATCGCTTCTCTCGGTGTTGCTTGGTAAGAAGCGGTACCTTTCGAAAAACCCTCCCGAACAATTTAGCTTCCACTAATCTGCGGCGTACTAGTTTCGAGACTTTCGAGGAAATGTTCCTTGCATCATCAGGTGAAAAAACTTCATTTCTAATCTCGTTAGAGCCTTTAAACGGGTCTTGTTTAGCTACACGTATTATTTGCAAATCTTCCCGGGAGACGTTATCCTTGGACAGACCTTTCTAACAACACTTTTAGTAGTTCCTTTTCTTTTATAATGAGCAATAGCGTTGAAAACTTTCTTCATAGAACATTCTAGATGATTAGCAATTCTTCTCTATGTCCACTTTCGATCTAAATGTAATTTAACAATTAATTGCCTAGTCGACTCGTCACAACTCTTATTTTGACCCATTTTTAACAAAACTTATTATTCAAATAATTCCAAATTGAGATTTATTTGCCGCCGAACTTGTGTCCAACTCCAGAAAAAGCGTAGAAAGAGGTTTTTCTTTTTAAATTACAAAAATAAAACGAACCACGGATCCCGTTTCTAATTAGTTGTCCAAGCGGCCAGTAATATAAATTAAACTATCATGATATTTAAACTCTTTTAATAATTCAAGATGGAACAGATTTCTTTTTTTTATATTTTACAAGTTTTTTAAATCATTGGCTATATTAAGTTTTATGTACTGTTTCTAATTATATGTCCACTACTGCATATATATTTTTTTTTTATAAAATGAAACCTGTGACAAATTTATAATACCAAACGTATCACCTACCAAAGGTGAGACGTTAGTTGACTATTTGACATCATTAAAAAATAATCTATAAGACAAATTATACAATACGAAATGAAATTTTTTTAAGTTATTATTCGATAAAATAAATTATTTGCAAAATCAGTAATTGTGTAAAGATAATTTTAGGAATGATGCATTTGTCAATCGTTGCTTGCGAAACGAAAATTTGCTAAATGACTGGCGACAAAGTCATATTACATCTTGAGCCATATTAAGCCATCTCGTTCTGGCACTAGTAGCACAGTATATATATAAGCTAAAGCAATACAGAAACTAGGCCTTTTTGTTGAGATGATGACGTAAGCGCCAATTGACCGTTAAAGTTGTCCTCTTATTTTTCGTAAAATTGAAAAAGTTTTTGTTTAGTTAGCTCTGTATCTCAGCTATTTAATTTGAGATAACTAGCTAGTTTTCATTAGAGCATTAGGGTTGTCACTTTTAATTATTATAAAATTGATAGGTGTTTATTTTATTTTTATTAAAACGTTCATTTGGATTTTATAATTATCAAATAATCGAATGAATTGACTAGCTTACAAACAAAATTGTGTTATTAAATAATCTTCAACATTTTAGGAAACTTTGTTTTTGTTAGTTATTAAAACTGCCAAACTGTCATCCGCCACCTTGGAACAAAAAAAAATGCCAAATTCGAACTCACCGCTGCCAAATTACGTGAAATCGACACCCATGACCATTTTTAGTGACAAAAATGACAAACTGTCATTCGCCATCTTGGATCCAAAAAGTAATGTCAAATTGGAACTCACCGCTACCAAGTTACGTGAAATCGACACCCATGATCATTTTTAGTGACAAAAATGACGAACTGTCATCCGCCATCTTGGATCCAAAAAATAATGTCAAATTCGAACTCACCGCTGCCAAATTACGTGAAATCGACACCCATGACCATTTTTAGCGACAAAAATGACAAACTGTCATCCGCCATCTTGGATCCAAAAAATAATGTCAAATTCGAGCTCACCGCTGCCAAATTACACGAAATCGCCACCCTTGTGATCATTTTATTAACAAAAATTACAAACCCAATCCCAATCCGCAATCTTAGATTGATTTTTTTAATTCCACTGATTACAATTCGAATTAAATTAATAAAAAGTAAATAGGTTATGTCACTATGCTATTACCATTATTCATCATTAAATTATACCACCTATCTAATAACTAGTAGGTTTTAAACAAAAGACACTGCGATTTCCGCTTATTAGCCTTGTAAAGACTTGCGTCTGTGTGGGTGTGTCATTTCGAGCGATTCTGTAAGATACTGATTTTATGTCTTGATTGCATATTTGCATTCGTCTTTTTCAGTGGTGTTATTCTTTGAGGTTATTCACGACTGTTTCAGAGTCGAAGTGTCAAATTATCTGTCATATTCATATTACATATACTATCGGCAATCTGAAACAGCTGTGAACGCAACACTGTCATCTAAAAGAATAACACCTCTGGGATTATTCATCTTGTATTATTTAAAATTCCGTATTTTTTTTCATTTAATTACTGGTTAATCAAATATAGACCCGACGACAGTCGGTACTATTTCAAGTATATTTTTACAAGCTTTTATTTCTCGAAGACAAAAATGACAGCTATAAATACAATATCAAACGTAAAAATAACGTGACCAGCTTAACAGAAACCAACAGTGTTTTACTTATTGTATGATTTCAATTTTAAATTAAATTCTAATTAATATATTTTCCTCTATTGGCAATCCAGTCACTACAGTTCGGTCCGATGCTGAGTGCAATAGCGACTGGTAAATTCCTTTTAAGCTCATCTCGTACAGTAATGCCCAATGCGAACCTGACCATTTATATGGATTAGCAATTGCTGTCATGTAATGATAATTGGCTAATTGCATAACCCATGTTAACTTACCTCCTCATTCCAAAAGCTTGTTAAGCTTGAGTTAACTTAACTTTCGTTTGACTTTCACTTAATTTACCTTTACCAGTGATATTTTACATTAAAATAGTTACGTGAACTGAATAGAGAAGCGTGAAACGTGAAAAAAAGAAGGTGTGCACAAATAATGGGTAAAGGTAGCTCTCTGTGATTGAAATATGTAGAGGAAATCTGCAAAGTGCCTGCTGTATCCCAGCCACTTTTCTGGTTGTGACACTACTTCCACAGAATAAAGAACTAATAAAACAAAAAGTACATAAGGCCAAGTTTAGGTATACAAATTTCTTCTCTTTCGACCGTTACCTGCTTGCAGGAGCGTTCATATTCCGTTGGGGACCGCTGACTCGAAAACAGTTTGGCGGCAAGAGCACAGTTCTCGCTTTCCTATACAGGATGATCAATTCAAAAGATAAAAACACAATATATAAATGTATTACGAGGGCTGTTTGATAAGTACCCGTTTATGGAAAAAAAAAAGTTTTTTTTTGTATATGTGCATTTATTTTTCTACGTAGTCACCTTTTAACTCTATACATTTGTTCCACCTATACTCAAGCTTCAATAAACCATCCAAAAAGTATGATTTTGGAAAATCATTAAAACAGGCCTCTGTGGCGGCAATGACTTCGTCATTTGATCCAAATCGCTTGCCACCGAGGCATTTTTTTAGGTTGGGAAACAAAAAGAAATCGCATGGGGCCAAATCTGGAGAATACGGGGGTGAGACAATAGTTCCTACGAACTATTGTCTCACGCTACCGTAACGGTGCTAATTTAGCCGTCACAACTCTGAACGAATGAGCTTGGGCGTTGTCGTGATGAAACAGTACTTTTTTCTCTTTTAAATGGGGTCGTTTGTCCTTTAACACGGCGTCAAATTCATCCAATAAATTGGCATAGTACTGCCCTGTTATTGTTTTTCCCTTTTGTAAATAGTCAATATGTATAATACCCTGCGAATCCCAAAAAACGGTCGCCATGACCTTTCCAGCCGATGGGACGGTTTTTGCTTTCTTTGGAGCAGGTTCACCCGGTAAAATCCACTGCTTCGACTGCTCTTTCATTTCCGGGGTGTAGTGGTGGACCCACGTTTCGTCCACGGTCACGAAACGACGCAGAAACTCCTTCGGGTTACGTTTGAACACGGCCAAACACTGCTCCGAAGTAGTCAGTAGGTTCCGTTTTTGCTCCTCCGTGAGTAAACGCGGCACCCACCTCGCCGATACTTTCTTCATACCCAATTTTTCTTCTAATATGTGTTGTACCCTCTCGATTGAAACGTTTACAGCATCAACGATTTCTCGAAGTTTAATTCGGCGGTCGGCTAAAACGATATTTTCAATTTTCTTAACCATATCGTCTGTAGTCACCTCAACTGGCCCGCCTGGGCGATCCTCATCAAAGACGGTTGTTCTCCCCCGCTTAAACTCGTTATACCAATATCTGACGGTTGTCATAGAAGGAGCACATTCATGGTAAACCGCTTGCATTCTTACTTTTATTTCATGACATGTTTTTCCTTCCAAAAATAAGAATCTAATTACAGACCGATACTGTTCTTTCTCCATTTTAACAATTTTAAGTTCACGCCTTCACTGAATCGTTGTCAAATGAGAAAAAAAACAAAAGAATGCCATTTTTTTTATTTTCCCGCCTCTGAAAAATGGCTTAAAAAGGTGGTAAACTTATTTGCGGCCAGTGATATTAATATATTTAGAAAACGGGTACTTATCAAACAGCCCTCGTACTTACCTTACTTTGACTTGTGACATACACCAATGTATAGAGAATTTAATAGGCTAGGATTTCCACGTTTAACATTATTATCATACCTTTTTTCAAATCATCATCACCAACACCGTCATCATCATCATCGGCCTATTTACGTACAATGACAATGCAAAGAAAAATCCGTTAAGCAGCTGGACATGAACCAGCAACCTCGGTAATCCGTACCACGCTCCTCCAATTAAGCTATACTTAACGTTGGTGTACCTAACGAATTTTTCATTGCCTTGTGTCATATTTTTATTTGGAAGATCTCTCCTCAGCGCCATCTATGAGTAGCTTAATCAAGCGGCTCACCCACTACGGAACTTCTACAGTTACGCATTAGTGGCAAGAGATGGAACTATTTTCTGAATCAATGAAAATAATCGATTTATTGATTATTTTTGTTTTTATTTTTATGAAACATTCATAGTATGAAATTCATCATACAATGACAATGCAAAGAAAAATCCGTTAAGCAGCTGGACCGGTTGGCCAGCTGGACAGCTTGGCCGGTTTTTTACGTCCCACTGCTGGGCACAACTAGCCTTTATTTATAATATTTTAAAATTTTTAAATAAGTAATTTGCGTATTCTGTGCAAAGTGAAGCCTCTTAAGCTCATAAATTGTGTCCCTCCCCCCTTATTTTCTAAACCGTAGGTCCAAAAATTTTTAACGCTTATTAAAAAAAACTTTGGAACCTCAAAGGGTTTTCAACGCAACGCTTAAGAGGAAGTGTACGCGAGAGACTTTTCAAAAATAGTTATTTTAGTCAACTATTGCCATCGCTTCTCGCGCCGGTCGGTGACGTCAGCCCGCTATGCCGATGTGAGCGTAAGTTGTCGTTGTGTGCGTGCGAGGCTCCGAACTCCGAATAATAATAATGTACTTACTTACATGGCACTCGCGCGCGGCTTTATTATCACCGCTCACTCGTTCTTAATATTTTTAACAGACTTCTGCAAATCCTAAACTTTTAACGAATATTTATTTAAAAAATGTACCTACCTACCTTAGAGGCAAGTATTAACAAAACAGCAGGGGTAAATAATAACATGTTGATTTTTTTCCGCCTTTGGTCAAACGTGCGATTCGTCAAAATACCCTAAGTATTTGTCAAAGATGTGTTTTGCCAAAAAGTCGCAATTCGTCAAAACGTTTTCGCTAATGGTAATTGATTTCTAACGACTACCCCGAACGTCTTCCCCGTGAAGGTCATCGGAAATGAAGCTGGAGAAGCTGGAAAGAAAACCCTAACGGCATTAAACGCCAAAATGTTAAATAGATCTCGAATAAAGGTATACAATATTCAAATGTCACGAATGTCTCCTTAAAGTGGTACAATTATTTTATTTTTAAGTTAATTAATAATTTTTTTGTTTTGTTGATTAATAACAACATAAAATAAAACCTATATATACCACATGCACACGATATACCACAAGCATAGTGAAATATAACGGATCACTCACGTATATAAGTCGAGTTTAGCCCGACATGTTTCGGACTAATTCGTAGTCCTTCCTCTGAGAGCGCACGACCCAGCGGCAGCGAGACGCACACTGCGCGCCGCGGCTCTGCTCGCGCGACTACACAGCGCAGCAGTGTGCGTCTCGCTGCCGCTGGGTTTGCCGACTTTCATACGTGAGTGATCCGTTATATGATCGAGTCTTACGGTAGTTTAGTGTTAAAAATATACCACAAAGTTTGAAATTTGTTAAACATGCCCCTGTCTCCTGGGCCGGCCAGAATCGTCTCTGCAGGAAGGAACTCTTCAACGGTTAATGGCATCCACTTGAGATTTGTATGGATATGTAAGTTGGATGACAATACATGTAATAACCCTCCTTCGGCAGTCGGGTAAAAAGTACAGTCGGCAAAAAAAGCTTGTTTTATTTTTTAGGGTTTCGTACCTAAAAAGGAAAAAACGGAACCCTTATAGGATCACTTTGTTGTCCGTCTGTCTGTATGTCTGTCTGTCTGTCTGTCAAGATCCTTTTTCTCTGGAACGCGTGGAGGTAGCATGCTGAAATTAATACCAAATACTCAAGCCTGCAGTCCCTAAAAGCGGTAAAAAAATCAACCTTCTAAGTCAACGCAATCAAAAGATACAGTCATTAAAAAATCTATTTCCATACAAATTGCTGATTTCCAAAAACCTAAAGGGTACTTCCAGTTGTCCTAGAAACTTGAAATTTGGTATGAAGGTAGCTCTTATAGCACAACCACTCCGAAAAGTCGCAAAATCTTAAATTTTTATGTCTGTCTGTAGATTTCGCAGACCAATATAAGTTGACCCCACACTGCGTACATCTTGCTTAGGAGCAGGGCTCTGCTAACACTGGACTTCTTAAAACACTGGGGAAAAGCGTTAAAATCTTTCTACGGAACCCTCGTGCGCGAGTCTGACTCGCACTTGGCCGGTTTTTTTATGGTTAGATTACTTTTTAGTTAACCTGTTTTGACTTTATGAGTACTGTTATCTAATTAGCTAGTTTTCGTAAAGACGTTGTATGATAGACGGTTACCAAGGTTCTACAAAACGTTTATCACTCATCAACTTATTTGTAAAACCTTCCTCATCAACCTTCATATCACAAACTGTTTTGCATTGTCATCGGAGCTCGATAGATGTACGAAATTTTAAATCAATTTGACCTCTGGAGATGGTTTTAATTTCACTTACAAGATTTAAGCCATTCTTGCCGACATACTAACACGGCAAGTTAAATAAAAGCTTGTCAAAACTGGATAATTATAACGTCAAGAAATAGGTTACGACTACTTAGCTAGAATCGTCACAAATTGAAATGTCGATATCGACTTACAAGTCTTACAACACTATTATCGTCTACGACATGGCACTTTTCTGGCCGTGTATATGTATATTTGTTCGACACTCCCCCTCCCAATAACTCCGATCAGAGCATAAAAGGGACAACTGCAGCCCGAATTGATAATACCTATTTAAAACTGGCCAAAACAGCCTTTCGTATTCCCCTGTTTTCCTTTCCAAAACTTGACCAATTGTAATAATTCTTTCAAAAATAATATAAAGAAAGACGGGACTATGCCTCTATGTTTTCCTTCTTTTCTTTAAGTTAGTTAAATTTTACTGAGCGTCTGAAAATGACATTCGGAACCGGTCGATTTTTGCGGTTTTAGAAGGTCCCTAGTTTTTATTATTGTTTCAATAATGAGAAAAAAACAAAACATAGGGGCAAGCCAGTGACCGAGACAGATTTAATGGTAAAAAAATATTTTCTCTAATGTTATTATCCAGCGAGAAAACATTCGAATACGTTTGTATGGAGAAAAGGCTGCTAGTGTTACCTCTTAATAAATACTTTCAACGAAAATTGTTTTCAACATGATCGGATTTACCGTTTTTGAGTTATGGCCGAAAAACTGCGCTTCTCAACAAAAGGACGTAAGTGCCATGAAGATACGCCCTTTTATAGTGAAGTAAAACGGATCACTCACGTAGTTAGTCCAGTTTTGTACGCCCTTTTATAGTGAAGTAAAACGGATCACTCACGTATGTTAGTCCAGTTTTGCCCGACTGTTTCGTTTCTGACTAATTCGTAATCCTTCCTCTGGGAGCGCATGACCCAGCGCCAGCGAGATGCACATTGCGCGCCACGGCTCTGCTCCGAACCATGTCGGGCTAAACTTGACTTATATACGTGAGTGATCCGTTTTATTACACTATGATTGAGTCTCACGGTAGTTTCATGTTATACGCCCTTTTAATCGGTACTGCATTGATTTGTAGTAACGATTACGGAACCCGACACTAGGCGTGGCCCTACATGCTCATGCCCGATTTTTTTTTACAATTTATGTTTTCTAAATAAGACAGCAAATAAAGACATTATCGCACACACTTTATTTGAAATTAAATCTGCAATTAAATGATTAATCGATGGCGTATCTGTCTATTTTTGTATATCAATGATGTTTTTCAATTAGTTAAAACATCAATATTCTAAGAAGTTTTATTTACATTTGATTAACTGTAAATGAGGTAATTTTTGACAGAAAGTGCTCACTTTGTCTAACAAAATGTGATTTTAAATATGTATTTGGTGGTGTAAGTGGGAAAATAGCATTTATTTATCGATTAAACATTTAAGACTCCCCTGAGAGGATAACCTTGAACATTCATTTCGCGCCTTCCTCACCCCACCTCTAGTCTACTAAACCAAGTCATTTTAGTGGCGACATCTATTAAATATAGGTCTAATTTCATGTTACACAGTATTATCATAATTAATACGTCTTTTTGCAACAAAAAATTACCGGATACGTAAATTACTTCTTTAAAATATTAAGAAAATGGTATCATAATAATGTTAAACGTGGAACTCCTAGCCTATTAAATTCTCTATACATTGGTGTATGTCACAAGTCAAATTAAAGTATGCTTAATGATGTAGTGACAAAATAAATTGCGATTTGAATATTTACGACCTACTTGTGATGCAGATATCATAAGTATTAAATACGAAAAAGAAAATGAAACATGGAAAATCAAGTTGAGATTAATTAATTAATGTATTTTTATATTTGTTTTTATTGTTTAATAATGTACAGTGTGGCTCTAAAAAAAATTAAAATACAGTCTACTCCGCGTCTGGCTCAGGGGAGCCCCTTAATTGCAAAATTAATTTAAAATTTTCAGTTTTATTAACATGGATGATAAAGTTTCAGTCGAGATGTTGAAAGCTGGACATGTCGTCGTAGCAAGTCAGTTGTATCGCCTGTTTAATTTCACCAACCAAGTTTCAAGAGATTGGTGCAAAATTGTCATTGTACCTTTTTATAAAAGCAAGGGCTCGCAACTTGACTGTAAAAACTACAGGGGCATTAGCTTTGGCTTACTCAGCATCGTCGGTAAATTGTTAATTGAAAGAGTTTTGAAAGAAACCGATGAGAAAATATGGATGGGATTTCGTGTTATGCAGAGGTCTAAGAGTCTTATGCCCGTTTTCACCAACGACACCTAAGTCATCACCTAGTCAGGGGACCCCTATCCTAAGTGGCCCCTTATATCTCTCCCTAACCTAATTTCGTTTTCACCATCTTAGGTAACGCCTTAATAGGGGTTACTTAACTAAGTGACGGTTTGTTTTAGCTATAGAGATTTCTAAAACCGGTTTTGTATCGATAATTTTTTTTAAGAGAAATAACTTCAAAAATCGTCTGTAAAAAATTAAACCAACATTATAAAAACATAGAGAAACTATACAGATATATAATTAATACTAAATTGACGTCTTATTTCTTATTTTTAAATGTTGACTAGGCTGTATGGCATTATCTTTGCCATCCAGAAAAATCAGAACAGTTTATAACTATCAAATTTTTTTCGAACTTTCGGTGCGATGATTGTAGTTTATTAGCGAGCATTCATTGACTGAAACTGGAATGATTAGTTATCTGATAATTTATTCATGAACTGTACATATTTTCAAAGTATTGTGTTATTCGATTTCTTTGAAACCCGTATAATAAAGAACAGACCAGAACCCGTGAGCGCGCATGTTAATTAATCGCTTCTCATGTGGTTCCTACATGCCGAAATGCCGTTGGGTTTATAAAAAAACAGAATAGGATTATTATTTTAAGTGTAAACGGATAGCGAAATCAATAATAAATTGACACAGTGCGCGGCGTTATGATTGAACTCGGCTTCTGGTTTGTTTTGTATTCTGAGGGTCAAGAATAGACTGATGATGGATAATTAGTATTAGGCATTCGTCCAGCTGCGATGAGGCCTTCCTTTATACAGAACTATTCTTCTTCTGTTTTGGGTTATTCTTATATTCCAAATACCTCTAATGTTAAATTTTTTCAAGTATGAAAAGCACGTTTTCTTTCGACATTCTACGAGTAGGTATATCTTATGAAAAATCTTTAGTACCTATCATACTTTGATAAATCATCTAATCTTCAGTCTGATCTAAATAACTTTGATGTGAATATTAAATCAATTTATTGAATAATAACCTATAAAAATTAAAACGCATCTGCGACTGCGCGAACTGTCACTTAGCGCTAGGGGGTCAATATTCGACCCCCTAAATTTACGGGACCCCCTAAGCAGTTAGGTGTTACTTAAGCGTTGGTGAAACGGAAATTGATCTTAGGTGTCCCCTAAAAGAGCTAAGGGATGCCTTAAATTTTAGGAGTCGTTGGTGAAAACGGGCATTAGCACACTAGCGATTTGCGAGCGAGCGCTGCATACTAATTATTGCTTGTGGCGAATACGTTGCGTGATCGCCTCAATACAAAACTCGCTAGCAAATCGTCTGTGTGATAAGTGATAACTAGAGTTGGGATGTTTGGTGGCAAATTAAGAACAGAGTATAGTGGAGTCGTTATTATATATACTTTCATGATTGAGTGAATGAATGAATGACTCTTAAAAATTTAATTAAAAAAATGTTGTTTAAGTTGTTCACATTATGAACTGTCTTGCATACCTACAGTGATGGACAAAATGAATGCACTCACACGAAAATTAAAACGGAAAACAAAACTTGTAGCACTGTTCGTGGCTTGTTGCAATACAGAAATTAAAATGTCAATGTTCATACAAAACTTGTTCCTCAACATAAGTAAATATCGGAGTACTCTGTTTTGATCTGGCAGTTTCCCTTATATGCAGTGCAGGGTAAGTTTTTGACAGGTGCACAAATTTTTATAATTGCTTCGCTATCGTTAATAAATTTTTATTCTAGCTTAAAAAATAATAAAGATATTGCCGATTCAATGATTTCACAAACTTGACGATATTAGATACAAGTAGGATAATTTCCAACAAAAATATTAATAATTGATACTAAGTCACATTATGTTAAAATTTTAGCACTGATAAAAAATTTACCTTGTATATTCCGGCCGGAATCTACTATATAACTTTATATTTAGATTTTGAACAAGTCGCAATTGGAATCATATTTTCAAAATCTTCCACGTTTTCTTGATCTGATGTTAAACGGTTGCTAAGATTGTAAAACGCATGTACTATTGCAATTTGTTCCATATTTTCTGGAGTAAAGCGGTTTCTTAACTTATTGAAAATCCATTTATGTGCTGAAAACGATCGCTCAACATCCACCGAAGTTAACGTAGCATGCTTCAGAATCTGAGCATGATTTCCGAATTCTACCATGTCCCTCACTATGTCAAAGTCTGGACTTCTATTCAGTACATGTTCAAGCTTATTTCGCACAGTTTCAGTTCCGTGCGAGTTCAGTGTACTGGTTACAATGTCAATTATTAGGAAACTTTCATCTATCGAAATATTTGTATATTCTAATTGTTTTATTGACTCTGGTATTATTTTGTAGCAATCTTGTATAAAGTTTTAACTCAGTTTTCAAGTTTTCGTTGCCAAACAAAGCTTGAGCTTTTCTGATAGCAATAGCATCTCTAAAATTTAACTGCATCACAACGTTACTTATACCTTCAAAGTAGGTAGCATAATAAAAACTAGCTTCTAACCAGGTGCCCCATCTAGTAATTACCGGTTCCGGTGGCAATGGTATATTTGGAGCATGCTCTTTAAAAAATCGGACGCGGTGCGGCGATTTCAGAAATATTTTCTTGACATTTCAAATGAAAGAATTAACCAAACTGTATTCAGATCGAATTTGCTCCGCGACTCTATGTAGACCATGAGCTAAACAAGTAACGTGTTTAACATTTGTATGTGTTTTCTTTAAAATCTTACCAGCGGCAACCATGTACGCAGCACTGTCCGTGCAGAATATCAGAAATTTATTGATATTATCTGTGTAGTACACTTTCCATAAAAAAATTAAGCTTTCGTCAACCACAGAAGCAATTGTATTAGCATTTACTAGAGTCACAACTTTACATGCTAACAAAAACGGTCTTTGTAAAGTGTCTTCCAAAGGTTTCACAATTACGTTTACGACACAATTACCTGTAGTGTCAACAGTTTCGTCTACAGTGGGCCATAAATTACTATCTGAGAATGTAAATATTGTTTTATTCATTATTGCCGTGTAATTTTTCTCCAAATAGATTTTCGTTTGGATTGATAATAAAATGATTTCGATTGATAATAAAATACCTGTGTGTGCTTTGTTTACAGTCATGACTAAGGCATTCGATCATGTAGACCATAGGATCCTCCTATACAAGCTTAATCTCTATGGCATTAGGGGTCAGGTTTTGCAACTCTTTAAGTCTTACCTTACTGATCGACAACACTGTACTGAGATTTCTAGGGTTTGTATAAAGACCAGGATGAATAGGGTGTATAGATCGGACCTTAAATATGTTAAATATGGTGTTCCACAGGGTAGTGTGCTTGGTCCGCTACTCTTCTTGATTTATATCAATGACCTATCAAAAGCAGTTTGTCACCCTATGGTTTTGTTTGCAGATGATAGTACATGCATCATAAAATGTAATGATGCAACTTACTACGAACATGAAATAAATAGTGTAATAAATAAGATTGTAATGTGGCTTAGTAAAAATAATTTAGTGGTTAATCCGAATAAAACTAGTGTAATGTATTTCTATCAGAGAGTGCAAGTGAATGATATAAATATTAACGACGATGGGCAAAATATTGATAGAACTAAGGTCACTAAGTTTTTGGGATTAATGATTGACAGTAAACTCACATGGAAGAATCAAACAGAGTTAGTGTGCCAAAAATTGAGTAAATCAGCTTCTGCATTATTAAGCAAGCTTTCAAAAATTATGAACAATCATTCACTTCTAGCTGCTTACTATGGCCTTGTTGCATCTACATTGAGGTATGGGATAATATTTTGGGGAAATTCAGTTCATGAAGAAGCAGTATTCAGAGCTCAAAAAAGATGCATAAGAGCCATGTATCATCTTAAAAGCACCGATAGTTGCGCTCCGTTTTTCAAGGCGCACAAAATATTGACTTTTCCATCTCTGTATATTTTAGATGTCGCTATGTTTGTGAAAACTCATCCTAGTTTGTATGATGAGGTAACAGAGATGCGTAGATTTCCGGTTCGCTCACAATACAAAAATATGTTACGAAATAAAAGTTGTAAAACTGCATTAATGCGCAAAAGTATTGTGAGAATGGCTACTCAGATATTTAATAAGATTCCGAACCCTATTAAAGAAATAAATGTTGTACAGTTTAAAAAAAACTTACCATGCTATTAATCAACAAATGTTATTATAGTGTCAATAATTTTTTAAATGACATAGAAAAATAAATGACAATTTTATAGTAAATATTATCATTTTTGACATTATTATTATTTTTTGTGCATTTTTATTATTTTGAATATTGTTGTCTTACTTGGTCTGTGTTGCATGTGTGTTATTTTTTAGAGACTAAATATTTGTACGCCACCTGGCAAAACATATACGGTCTACTGTGCTCTGGTTTTTTATATCTGTTTTTGTACCTATGTTTTTACAAATAAATAATTGATTAATTGATTGATTGATTGAGTACATTACTACAGAGGCCTGGAAGTAAGGGGTTGCCGGCCAAGTATATATAGACGGCCGAGCGTAGCGAGGTCGGATAGTTCAGAGGGTGGCAACTCCTTTTCACGCCGAGGTGTGCATTCAGGGTGGAAAGTTGAGATGGGGCAGTAAGGGCAGCTACTAGATCCCTTGCTGCTACGTGAAAATGCTCTTAGGAGACCTTTACTTTAACAGATTTTTGATAAAATGTAGTCAGCGAGAAAATTGTCAGATTTGACTTTTTTTTTTAAATGCCAATCGGTCCCACTTCTATCAAGGATTAAATTACTCTTTGAGACCAACTGAGGTTAGAGTGCTAAAACACCCACAAATCAAAGAAAACTTTTTCCGTACAGTTCGTAGGGTATTAACTAGTTTCATCCATGACGGCCAGCGTTATCTGTGGAGCAACACGTTCGTTTTAAAGTTCTCTTTCCGCACAGACTAGTTGTTTTTTTTACAATGATACCGATTATTCTCATTTCTAATATCCTAATCCTAGTTGTCTACAATTTAATAATTTTTAAGCTAAAGAAAATTTCACATTGTAATTAATTAGGTACCCTACAAAGGGCATGGAAAACGTTTTCTTTTTATTTGTGGGTGTTCTAGTACTCTAACCTCAGTTGGTCTCAAAGAGTATTTTAATCCTTGATAGAAATGGGACCGATAGACATTTAAAAAAAGTCGAATCGGACGGTTTTCTCGCTGACTGTACATTTTATCAAAAATCTGTGAATGTCGATTGTCATCACTTAAAAAACTAGTAAAGGTCTCCTAAGAGCATTTTCGCGTAGCAGCAAGGGATCTAGTTGATGCCCTTACTGCCCCATCTCAACTTTCCACCCTGTAGTGCTTTACTCAAACATGCAATGAAATGAAAAAGAAACAAAAATACGTCAGACGTGGCTGTATGGACTTAGTTTCCCTTGCCTGTCCCTTATTGGAGAAATTAATAAAAAAAAAGTTGACAACTTTGCCTCCAAAATGATTAGGTAACTTTTTTCGCGGTTTGAGTAGACAGTTTTACCGCAAATATTTGAATGAAAATAGTTTAAATGTGTATTTCTGTAATTAAATTTGCTATTTAAAATTGTTGTAATTTGTTAATAATCTGTTATTAGTTATGTTCATGACGATTTTATATAAATAAAACTACAAAATGTAGCAAGCAATCTTTGTTTTTAGGGTTCCGTACCTCAAAAGTAAAAAACGGAACCCTTGTAGAATCACTTTGTTGTCCGTCTGTCTGTCTGTCTGTCTGTCTGTCAAGACCCTTTTTTTCTGGAACGCGTGGAGTTAGCATGATGAAATTAATATCGAATACTCAAGCCTGCGGTCCCTTGAAGCCGTGAAAAAATCAACCTTCTAAGTCAACGCAATCAAAAGATACAGTCATTAATAAATCTATTTCCATACAAATTGCCGATTTCCAAAAACCTAAAGGGTACTTCCAGATGTCCTAGAAACTTGAAATTTGGTATAAAGGTAGCTCTTATAGCACAACCACCCTGAAAAGTCTCAAAATCTTAAATTTTTATGTCTGTCTGTAGATTTCGCAGACCAATATAAGTTGACCCCACACTGCGTACATTTTGCTTAAGAGCAGGGCTCTGCTAACACTGGACTTTTTAAAACACTGGGGAAAAGCGTTAAAATCTTTATACGGAACCGACTCGCACTTGGCCGGTTTTTTTTTAATAGGCGTAGTGACAGAATGTCATAAAAAAACTATAAGCCCTATCTTATCGTTTTTTTTTAATGGCTGAACGCCTTGATTCTGTGTCACAAATATAGTGGAATGAAAATTAAAAAAGAGCATCTTGCCGGCCTAGGCCGGAAAATTTGTATGAAATTCCATTTCCTATACACCTCGTTAACCGTGCCCGCAATGTGATACGTCCCAGCCGATTTTATAAAAACGTAACGTCAATATTTCATTGCATGTTTGAGAAAAAATAATTTTCAAACTATATCGTGTATACCGTTGGTCACATTTCTCAACCGATTCTCGTGAAATTTTGGGAGAAGGTTCGGTAATCTATACCTGTAAAACTACCATGACTGACTGACTGACTGACTGACAGACAACGCACAGCCTAAACCACTGGACCTAGAGACTTGAATTTTTGCAAACATGTAATTACCTTGAGTATCCTAGAGGTGCACTAAGAAGGGATTTTTCGAAATACCCACGGGATAGGGAACTAGCCCATTTTTAAATATTTCACGGGGGCAAAGCCGCGGGGCATAAGTCAGTCTATACCTATAAAACAGTACTGTGTCTAACTGACTGACTGACAGACAACGTACAGCCTAAATAACTGGACTTGAAATTTGGCAAAAATGTACCTTGAGTATCCTAGAGGTGCACTAAGAAGGGATATTTCAAAACTCCCACGGGATAGCGAACTAGCCCATTTTTTAATATTTCACGGGGCCAAATCCGTGGGGCATCAGCTAGTTATCGTTAAAGTTTTATTATGTCGATTCGTTTTTTTGGAAATAAAAAACATAAAAAGAAAAAAAACGTTCCAAAAATTAGTTCGCGAGGTATACAGCTCACAGAGCCACTAGTTTTAAGATAATATATCGTTTTTTTGTAAGATTTGACTGGCCTAACAGACAATAAAAAAACATTTTGCTATGCACGATGAACAGAACGGCGAATAAGGGAGTAAGATGAGTAAGATAAAGCTTAAGCAGTTGACTGTTTTTGACAGCGAGCGTGAACCGAAGCGTCTCCGTTTCAGCTTCGACAAAAAAAGCTTTTATATGTCCGGCTGCTCTCTACAGGTCGCATTTGTCAACCGATTCTTGTGATTGTTTTTGAGCAGGTTCGATAATTATGGCTATGTTTTTTGTTGACTCATTTTTTGGAAAAGTAAAAAAAAATAGGTCGCGAGGTCAACAACTCACAGCTGTTAATCTACATCTACACTAATATTATAAAGAGGAAAGATTTGTACCTATTTTTGTATGTTTGTAATGAATAGGCTCAAAAAGTACTGGGCCGATTTAAAAAAATCTTTCACCAATAGAATGCTACATTCTTCCAATTTGACATAGGCTACATTTCATTTTGAAAAAAATTAGGGATCCTTGGTAAAATTTGAACAATGTAACCGAAGGTGTAGAAAAATGAGTCTTAAAATGTCTTTCGTCGAATGCGCTGCCGAAACTATTAGCGATAGAACAAAATAATGTACAACAATATTGAAGAACATCATAATGTCTACAAAAAACTCCGCGGTAGCATATGTCCAACTATTGTAGTTATGTCACTACAACAACTTTTTTCATTTTAAACATTAATGAAAATGCTAACCAAATTCAAACCATGCTATTTATGTGTTTATATTAATCCTTATCCAAATAAATTATTTTATGGTCAAGACCATTTAACTACCCATAAAATAGTTTTTAAATTATTTAAATTGGACTTTCCATTCAAAAGATATTACTTATTTAAGTGCCCGCCACTTAAACCATCAAAGAAATTGAACATAAATAGACTTACATACAAATATAACTGTGGGATTTTTTTTAATATATAATTAATAAATAATAAATAATATTTTTTTAATAAATAAAAATATTTGTGAAAAAAAGTGTTTTATATCCAAATTTCCAAAAATAAATAATTGTCTACCCCGTGCGAAGCCGGGACGGGCTGCTAGTAGTTTATATTTAAATAAATATATTGTCAAACATTCAATCCATGTTTAAATGCACCGTTAAATACACACGGCAACACCCTAGTTGAAGCGCAACCTTCGTGTGAAGTGGTAATCTCTTACATTGTTCCAGATGTTCGATCCGATGATAAAGAGGGTGTCATACAAACGTCAGAAAAGATGGTGGAATGCATACATACTGTTCTACACGAGGAAGGATACGATAGAAAACACGAGTCTTGTGCAGTCTATGCGAAGCATGACCTTTAAGTGAGATTTTTTAATTCTTTATGCTCTTTTTTTGTCTACTCACCAACGCGTCATTTATTATCTTCTGTTTGTAAATACTTATTAAGGTCCACTAATGTTTTACCGAAACCTGTTTAACAAAAGTTCATTTCCAACCAACGTTTCATATACTATACATTTCACAAATATGTTGTTGCAAAAAAGGCTCATTTTATAAATAACTTTATATTAACGTAAGGATTCTCTATAGGAATAGGAATGTGTGTCCTCCGGGTAAAAGAGTAATATTTCTAATTAGTGCGTCATACGGATTATCGATTTTTTTTATTTAAAACTTTATCCCTGAACGGCAACACTGGCATAGATAATACATCGCTCGCTTTAGGCACGAAATTCGAACTTGCGATTTTATTTTGCTTATTAACTTATTATACAAAATTTACTCACCCAATATCATATTTTCTCAACTTTTTCGCCATTGCCAGGGCCAAAGAATCGAATTGCTTTAAAATTCCAGAGAAATATTGCGTTGTTTGGGTGAAACGTGTCAAAATGGTGTTGTAGAGCGCCATCCTGCTCTGTCTCGTTTGTTTTTATCCCGTGCTGGTTTTTCGACTTTATTTATTAGATTACTCGACAAATATACATTTAGAAACTTTGACGCTTGACAAACATATGGAATGACAAATATTATTTTAAAAATGTTCATTTCACAAATAAATCATGTATAAAATCAGTTAGTTTGCAAAACGTCAATTTGTAAACATTGTTCCATAAAAAATACTTTCTGTGTAACGAAACGCAGTTGATTTTTAAATTGGACTTCTAAGCGAGACTTCTAAAATCAAATTTTCGAGCAAATGTGTTGAAAAATATTATACCCAATTTCTGGACGGAGCTCCGCGCGGAGCTCCTGTTCCGCGCGCTTTAGACGCTTCTTGCCTAGACGTAAATCTAATCTAACCTAACCTAACCTATTGTAAGCCTATTCGCTCTGTCCGTCCGTCTGTCTGTATGTCCGCCTGAACGTCCTTAAAAGGGCTGAATTTTTTAAAACGTAACATGGATTATTTATTTATATATTTTTTTAATAAATTGAAACCTGTGACAAACAAAGTAGTAATATACCAAACGTTGGTATGTGATAAGTTAGTTTACTATTTGATATCATTAAAAAAATATTATTCGATGAAATAAATTATTTGCAAAATCAGTAGTTGTCTAAAGATAATTTTAGGAATTATGCATTTGACAATCGTTGGTTGCGAAACGAAAATTTGCTAAATGAGTGGCGACAAAGTGACAGGATACCACTTATTAAACATAAGAGCCCTGTCCGCTCTGACATTGTTGATGAAAAAAATGTTTCACACGCGCACACATATATATGTATATATCCTAATCCTAACTAATGTTATAAATGCCAAAGTAACTCTGTCTCTCTGTCTGTCTGTTTGTTACCTCTTCACGGGTAAACCGCTGCACCAATTTAGATGAAATTTGGTAAGAAGATAGTTTGAATATTGAGGAATAACATAGGCTATATTTTGTATAGTTCCCGCGGGATAGCGATAACCGAAATCTACGCGGACGAAGTCGCGGGCAACAGCTAGTATATATATATATTGTGCCTATTATGTATAATGGAATGGTAGACTGTAAACGGAATTACATAGCACGGTCGTTAAACTGAATTGCGAATTAACTTACTATTTACCTATGCTAATAGCGTATTTGAACTTTCAGAGAAAGTTCTATTCCAAAGCCAATCTGGATGTCTGTACGTCGTGGTAATATAGCGTTTTCACACAATCAAGATCAATTCAGTTTGGAACATTTTAATTTTATGAAAAAGCTTTGCTTCCTGCGGCTACAAGTACCGCCAGGTACCACGAGTGCTATTTGGGTAAGGAACGAGTTAATGATGTGTGTGACTTGTTCGTTGTTGGTCGAACGATAACTACAATATTCCATTTCTGTTACAGGGCCCAGAACATGAAGAAATGTCAATGCTCACAGTGCAATTGGCATCCAAATTCTTGTTCCAAGTTGGGTTCCGCACTAAGAAAACTTTGCGTGGCCCGGCTTCCGATTGGTAAGGAAACAGATTTAAGGTGCACTTGCGCCTTTAAAACTAATGTCAACATTTTTTAATAAAGTTTACTTTTTCAGGCACGAAATATTGTGTCAGCACCTGCGATGCTCTCAAGCTGTGAGGGCGTGGTTTGCCGCGGATCTATTTAAACATCCTCATAGGTGAGATTTGTTGTTGAGCAGGCTTGTTTGTTACAACTTCGCTACCAAATGGTACCGATGTGTCGATTAAATAGGGTGTTTGGTGTAACGATGGTGTAACGATGTAGGAACTTAAGAGGTGATACAGGGGACTATTACCACAAATATATAAGCTAAAGCAGTACACAAACTGGACCTTTTTGTTGAGATGATGACATAAGCGCCAATTGAGCGTTAGGGTTGTCCTCTTATTTTTTGTAAAATTGGAAAAGTTTTTGTGTAGTTAGCTCTATATCTCAGCTATTTAAGCCTTTTTTGATATAACTTGCTAGTTTTCATTAGAGCATTAGGGTTGTCACTCTTAATTATTATAAAATTAATGGGTTTTTATTTATTTATTATTTACTAAAACGTTTATTTGGGTTTTATAATTATCAAATAATCGAATGAATTGACTAGTTTACAAACAAAATTGTGTAATTAATAATCATAAATATTGTTTTCGTTAGTTATTAAAAATGCCAAACTGTCATCCGCCATCTTGGATCAAAAAAATAATGTCAAATTCGAACTCACCCCTGCCAAATTACATGAAATCGACACACATAGCCATTTTTAGTCACAAAACTGCCAAACTGTCATCCGCCATCTTGGATCCAAAAAATAATGTCGAATTCGAGCTTCGAGCCCTTATGATCATTTTATTAACAAAAATTACAAACCCAATCCCAATTCGTAATCTTAGATTGAATTTTTTTTTATTCCACTGATTACAATTCGAATTAAATTAATAAAAAGTAAATAGGTTATGTCACTATGCTATTACCATTATTCATCATTAAATTATACCACCTATCTAATAACTATCAGGTTTTAAACACAAAGAGTCGCCATTCGTCTCGACGCGGCACCCGCGACTGACAGCACTGCGATTCCCGCTTATTAGTTTTGTAAAGACTGTGTGCGTGTGTCATTTCGAACGTTTGTACGTAGTTTCTGTACTGCTTTAGCTTATATGTATACTGTGCTATATGTCTTACTCCAATGTGTGATAGTTTTTTTAAATCGAGTTTTTCTGATTCTTTTACTTGGTACCAAAAGTTGACATATTTTTTTTTTTAACAAACTGTGCAAACGATCTATTTTATGTCGTTATAATTAACACCGCAATTAATTAATTAACCAATTACAAAAATCGGCCCTCCTCCACTGGCTACACTTTTTTTATTATCGATTTTGTTGGTCACCATGAGTTGTTTCCGCCAAAAAAATAACCTTTTTTTTATACGACAAGGAAGGCAAACGAGCAAGTGGGTCACCTGATGATAAGTGATCACCACTGCCCATAGACACCCACAATCCCGGGGGGGTTTGCAGATGTGTTGCCAACCTAGAGAGCTAAGATGAAATGCCTCTTGTGCCCGTAATTACACCGGCTGTCTTACTCTCCACACCGGAACACAACAGTGCGAGCACTGTTGCTTAGCGGTAGGATTAGCGAGTAAGATGGTGGTAGCGATCCGGACGGACATTGCACAAGGTCCTATCATTCGCATACTGTATCGGGTTGTAAAAAAAAAAGCTTCCCAGGAGCTCCCTTGTTCTAATTAGTTTCAATGGAAATATTGGGGAGGAGGCCTTTGCTCAGCAGTGGGACAAATTTGGCTAAGAATAATAATTAGTTTCAAAACATGAAGTGCGTGCAAAAGTGTCTTTATTTGCTTTTTTATTTGCAAAACGTAAATTGTAAAAATAAATGATTTGATCTAAGAGTAAACTTGCATAATTGTCTACTTCTTTTTTGACCTTTTGATATTTTTTTATTTGTTGCAATTATATTGTAATTTTTATTTTCAATTACAGTAAACATATCAAGCATGTTTTTAAACTTATTGGAACATTAATATCCCGGGAAGTTTTTTTTTTTCACAGCCCGATAAAGTTTTTTTTTTGCGGAAACTACTCATGGTGACCTACAAAATCGATAATGAATAAAATGTACAGCCAGTGAGGGGCGGATTTTTTTGTGATTAGTTAATTAATTAATTGTGGTGTTAATTATAAAGAAATAAGTTGGATTGCTTGCACAGTTTGTTAAATTTTTTTTAATGTCAACTTTTGCTACTAAGTAAAAAACCCAGAAAAACTTGATTTAAAAAATCACATATTCGCCTAATACTTATATACTCAGGCTTCAAACTATTCCTAATAGTCCCCGGTATCACCTCCTAAAGTTCCTACATCGTCATACCAAACACTGTATATCTATTGCTTCGCGTGTCGTGAGCTAGCTAATGTTTTGTTCCACAAAGATAACTACGTTGATAATTACGTTATTATACTCAACTCTTCCTTGAACCTATCCTATCTCTATCTATGCATAATTGACAACATTTCATATTTTTCACACCTGGAAATTAATATAGGTATTGAAAGAGCTTTGCCTCCTGAGCACACCACTATGTTTATAAAAAATAATATTACTTATTTTTTTAAATACAAGAGAATAAAATAAAATTACCGATTCTACCAAAACTACGAAAAAATGGGTGTAATACCTTTTCCTTTTTCAAACAAACCACAAGCACAACAATAATTTGACTTGACACATTGTGTTTGACAATGTCAGATTTGACATCTTGGGTTTTGTTTATTTGATCGTGACAAGACAAAGGCAATTGATCCATCCTAGCGTAGTTTCGGAGTTACGTCCTTTTGGAATAATTACCTTTTAATAAATGAATAATAAATTAATTACAAATCCTAATGAAAATTAAAAATCGTAGGTTTGCTGCTCTTTCAAAGTAGATTGCAGACAATCAAATTATAGTCTCAAAAATATGAAATGGTGTTAAAAAGGTTCCTAATTCTGTCTTGTATAGTATAACACAGAATTCCCTTTTCGTACTTGCAGGTTATGTGACTATCTTCTTTCGTGTCCTTCAGCTGAAGTTCGAGTAGTTTTCATGAAAATTGTTGTTTTCCTGGCCCACTTCTCTATTCAAGACCCACCAGGTAAGAATAATTGCACGACTTGTTGAGGGCACTGCCGTGCCCCCAGATAAATAAAGAAATAAGCTAGCACATGAAGATATTTTTCAAAACTCGTTTAGCTACTGCGTGGTACGAGTACAAGATTTTTATCTGCTTAACCTGGCTCTGACGCAGCAAGCGGCGCCGTACTGTTACTTGTGTTATGAATGAAACTTACATTAAATCCTTTGTGGGTATTGAGCGTAACACTTTGGTAATATGGTTACCAGTGAAGAGCGGCTACGGGTCGTGGGCGTCGCGCGACGAAGTGTCGTCGCTGTCGGAGCAGGTGCTGTGCGCGGGGCGCGCGCTGGCTGCGCCGCAGCTCGCCGACTCGCAGGCGCACCGCCATCTGCCGCTACTCTTCAACATGTTCCACGCCTACGCGGTGCTCGGCATCAACGAGCGCCATCAGCTCCTGCGGGTAACACCATGCTGTCCCCACTGAGAGATAATGATTTAATGTTCAAGTATATGCGTCGTTATGGTTTGCTGCCGTACTAATATTATATTTCACTTTTACAGCTAAGGATTCTAGACATAGTATTGTCAGTTTGCATGGAAGACTCGTCATCGTCGCTAGGGAAATACCAGTACCCAGAGTCATCAAAGATTCATCAGGTAAACACTGCATTTTTATATGACATGAACGTGGCACAACAATGGTAACAAATAAGTAGGAACATAACGCGGTTTTTTAACCATTTATGTAGGTACAATATTACCTACGAACTTGGTGATTCTGAATATTACTGAGATAAAAGTTGAACACAATAAGACGTCGGTTGCTATTAAGTCTTGGAAGTCAATTGAAGTCTTCTGAATGCGGCGTATAAAATTCCTGGTGCGGATAGCCGTGATAGCGTAGTGGTTTGATCTTTCAAGCAGAGAGTCGTGGGTTCGAGCCCCGCCTAACACCTCATAAGTGAGTACGAAATTGCATTTGTGATTTATCATATTATCGTGAGCTTTTATTTGAAGGAAATTGTCTGTGCACTTCTGCGAAACAGTTCAATGGTGTGTGTGAAGATCCCAATCCGCACTGGCCCCTATTTCACCAACTTTACAAATGTCCGTTTTCATTGACAATTCGAACCAATATTAGTACGGGCAGTAGTGGCATTGGGTGCAAATTTTGGTGTCGGATGGATTCACTTGGCACAGTTGTATCCTAGGTCAAACTGAGCTGATTTAGCCCGGTAGCCATCCACTGCCCCCCGGAGGGTAGGGAGGGGGGGCATTCAAAGTTACACGCCGCCGCGCTTTAGAAAAAAAAATCCTATCTTCTATTTACCTACCATCTCGAGTGTGATGTCATTTTCTCATAAACAGGACATAAGAAATTAATTTTCGAGGCATTTCATGTATAGTTTCATAAGAAAAAGTGAAAATATTGACGAACATTATCAAAATCGGTTTGCTATTTTTTTTTACTCAACTATCAGTATCTTTAAAAATAGTGAATATTATGCAAATAGTAGATTAGTGCCCAGGCATGGGAAGTGAGCAATTGCTGGAGCGAGAACTTAGTTTAAAAACACATTAGCCTCCACGTACGAGTCCAGCAATTGCTATTCCAGCCGTGGTAGATATAGATTTTTTCTCAAACATTAAGAGGAAATAAGGAATTTTAATTATTAATTAACTCTTATAATTAGGGTTAGGAATTTTGTGGCATTTTTGACAGTTAATGCAGTGGAGCCGTCATTATGTACTTCTTGTAATTGAATGAATGACTGAATGGAAAAAAACTTAGCTCAAGTTATGTAAGTTTTGCGTAAACTATTCATCATCATCAGCATATTTACGTCCCACTGCTGGGCACAAGCCTCCTCTCAGAATGAGAGGGCTTGGGCTATAGTTCCCACGCAAGCCCAGTGCGGATTGGGAACTTCACACACACCATTGGATTGCTTCGCAGGAGTGTGCAGGTTTCCTCACGATGTTTTCCTTCACCAAAATGCTCATGATAAATTACACATGTAATTTCGCACATAAATTCCGAAAAACTCAGAGGTGCGAGCCGGGGTTTGAACCCACGACACTGCTTGAGAGGCCATAGGTCAAACCACTAGGCTATCACTTCGTAAACTATTGCCATTAAATAATTTTACGACTCGAATTGACAATTTTCCACTTTCAAAAGCTATCAATCCCCTTGTTCCTCGTAGATAACCAAGTTTGATAACTGGTATTCTACTAGGAAAAATAATTCCTTCTAGTTAACTCGGTTATCAAATGGAATCCTAGTAGAATACCTGCAGTTATCAAACTTGGTTATCTACGACGACCAAGGGTATCAATCATCCGATCAGTTCATCAAATATTTTACCTTTGTCGTTGACCAAAAAGTCCATTCAAATTAACTTAAATCTCTATGGTGTTATTATTTTGTCGGTTTAGACAACTCGTATATAAATCATATTTCGTTAATATTTCGAATTTTACCACCTATAAATGGATTCTCAATTGTCAGCAATTCTGCGGTGAATAGAACCATATGAAGAAGTTGTATATAGAGAAGAAAACAATAATATACAATACAAGCATGTGCATTTGCGGCACCTGGCACAAATTCAAACCAGTCGCCAAATTATTCGGCTTCATCATTAGTCCTAACTATCCTAACTAATATTGTAAATGCGAAAGTAACTCTGTCTCTCTGTCTGTCTGTTTGTTACCTCTTCACGGAAAAACCGCTGCACCAATCTAGATGAAATTTGGTAGGAAGATAGTTTGAATATTGAGGAATAACATAGGCTACTTTTTATTCGGGAAAATGGTATAGTTCCCGCGGGATAGCGATAACCGAAATCTACGCGGACGAAGTTGCGGGCACCAGCTAGTAGTCATATAAAATACTTGGCAATAGTCCGTTTTAAATACCCTTTTTTGAAGCATTGCTATATTTTACAGGTAGTAAATTGTTCAGCTTGTGCAGTAGGTAGACGTACGCAGATAAAAAAAATCGTAATGAAATAAACAGTAACTATCTTAGCACTAAACACCAAATGAATTGTAGGGACCAACCTGACTTTTTGTACAATTTGTGCATTTTTTTAAATTTAATTATTACAAATCATTCTTTCATTCATTCAATCATAAAAGTACGTATAATAACGACTCCACTATACTATGTTCTTAATTTTCCTACAAACATCCCAACTCTACTTATAATAAGCCAAAACTGCCATTGTTGTTACTATAATTGTGGCAGTGTCTTGAATATTATTTGTTGCAAAATATTACAATGTCTGTGTCATTATTAATATATGTATATATATGTATATATTAATATATTTCTCTCAAACTTGTTGACGGCCGCATTTCATTGCTGGCTCGATTACCTGTCCATAAATCGGATTGCTAGCCTGTTTTTAACTTTTTTTAAAGTAAAATAGACCATAGAAACAATGAGTGACATGTCTCATTCAGCTAAATCAGTGGCTGAATCCAAGCGTTCTATTCAAAATTTAACATTTTTATCAACGTCTTAAGTAGCTTGGTAGTATTAAAAACAAAACATAGTTTTTTTAATAAAAAAAAAAACGGCGGGAATATGTAAATAACAATTATGACGCAATAAATTTCGATTTATATTATTAGTTTTTAGTACTTAACAAAATCGTGATCATTTATTGTATACTAGCTGTTACCCGCGACTTCGTTTGCGCAGAATTCGTTTATTGCTATACCGTGGAAACTAAGTAGGTGTATGTTCTGTATAACAATTAAAGTGTCCATTATCCCATGCGTTTAGGTCTATTTAATTTGGGAAGCCATTCTCAGGAATTATGGAATTAAAGCGTAGATATTGTTTTTTGATTCTTTTCATTACAGGGGGGCTATGCCAACTGAGAAATCTGCTAACTGCAGCGTAGTGATTTACTTTTTCTTACTTACTTAACGTATGGAATTTATTTTGGAGTCTGTATTAAATAATTTCATTTCATTTTCATTACGAACTCAAAGTTTAGCTCCCCCTCCCACTTTTCTTGCTGCAATGGTTTTCTACTTATCAAAGTCTTGAAGGGCGTTGTATTTCTGTTGTATTTGCGGCGGGGGGTGGAACGCCCTCCCCCAGCCCCCTATAAGTTTGCTACAGCGTAGTATTTCGCTACATATCAATGTCTTGGAGGAAGCGTCGTATATTTCTGTACTTTTTGTTGCGTGAGTGCCCCCCCCCCCCCCCTTAATATAGTGCTTCCTGCGGCGTAGTGGTTCGCTACTTATCAATGGCTTGGAAGAAAGAGTAGTATTTTGTTTTCTGCGGCGTAGTGGTTTGCTACTTATAAATGGGTGGAGGTCAGAGTAGTGTTTGTGGGCTTTTTATGGTGGGGGGCTACGCCCCCCGAGCCCCCCTCTTCGCTTTCTGCGGCGTAGTGGTTTGCTACTTATAAATGGCTTGGAGAAAAGAGTAGTGTTTGTGTGCTTTTTATGGCGGGGGGCTACGCCCCCCGAGCCCCACTCTTTGCTTCCTGCGGCGTGTTGATTCGCTACTTATTAATGGCTTGGAGCAAAAAGTAGTGTTTGTTTTCTTTTTATGGCGGAGGGCTTTTGCTGCTCTTTACTTGCTGCAGTAGAGTGGTCTGCTACTAATGAATATTCTGGAGGCAATATTAGTTGTATTTGTGCACTTGTTGTTGCGGGGGCTGCCTAAAAGAGGGCCCCGGCAGTACAGGAATGAAATAGTAACTAAAATAAAACTTGCTTATGCTCTAATAATACTTTACTTTAATAAAAGCACTTTTTTCTTTAATATATAAAATCCACCGCTATCATTGTTCCTTCTACACACATAATGAAGTACTATAGTAAACACCAAAGAGTTTATACATAATAATGCACTGTTTTGGAGTAAGATAAAAACTGTTGATCTATGAAATGTATTGAGAAAATGTTCCACGGAATGCGCGAGCTGAATCATACGTTGATTGTATAACTGTGGAACCGTATCACTGCAAATGTCATACTGACATACCATACATCTGCCAAAGAAATCATTATCAATTTTGTTGTGAAAAGGTTCCTCGGGGGTACGCGAGTCCATTTTCTCGAATTATCGCTATCCCGCGGGAATTTTGCAGTTTTCCGGGATAAAAAATAGCCTATGTTACTCCCGGATGTTCAAGCTATCTTCTTGTCAAATTTCATCATGATCGGAATTGCGGTTTTTGCGTGAAGAGGTAACAAACAGACAGACAGAGAGACAGAGTTACTTTCGCATTTATAATATTAGTTAGGATAGTTAGGATTAGTACTGCTTAAAATTCAATGGAAAATTTTTAGTCGTGAAACTATTATAAAATACGGGTAAGGAAATTAATGAATTTAAAATTTTAATAAAATGACAACATTTCCGACAATGTTTGAGAAAAAAAAATTAACGTCTTAAAGAAAATTTATCTTGCTTTAAATAAATGTATACTTTACCATATATCATTAGTTATCATACGTCTATCTGAAAAAAATCGGACATGGCACGCGGCGGCCTCACGCCGTTGGTTATACCGTGTTTTACGCCGCCGCGCTTTAGATAAAAGAGAATATATCGGCTTCTATTTACCTAATAACTCGAGTGTGGCATAGGCGCCTGATAAATCGGACACGAGGAATTCATTTTTGAGACATTTCATGCAGTTTCTCAGTAAAATAAATATTGACGAACATATCAAAATCGGTTTGCTAATATTTTTTTTTTTTAAATATCAGTATTACTGAATTTAGTGCAAAAAAGAAATACCGCCTTAAAGGAAATTTATCTAGATTTCCAATAACATGTACTTTACTATGTGTAGTTATCATACGTGTATCTGACCAAAAAATCAGACGTACGCGGCGGCACCTTTTGCCGTTAGTTATAGGTTCGTCGCCGCGCTTAAGATAAAAAATCATATCATCTAGTATCACCATAATTTGTTGAAAGTATTGGTTGGTTTTTCATGCAAAATGTGTAGAATACGATTTAGCTATATTGACTGTCGCTTATAGTCTTGGTGCATCAATAATACTATTTTTATATTTGTATTGGTTTAATTTGAACTACATATTCCACCACAGTGGCATAGTTCGGTATAAGCGACAGTTAATATAGCTAAGCTAAGTCGTGTTCTACATATTTTGCATGAAAAACCAACCAATACTTTCAACAAATTATGGTGATACTAGACGACTGGAAAAGTTTGTAGGCACCGCCGCGTACCGATATGATTTTTAGGGTTCCGAAGCCATAATGGCAAAAAGGAACCCTTATAGTTTCGTCATATCCGTCTGTCTATCTGTTTGTCTGTCTGTCCGCGGCATAGCTCAGAGACTAGTGGTACTAGAAAGCTGTAATTTTGCAAAGATATACATATTAATTAGGCCGAAAAAGTGCTGGGATAAAATCATGAAAAAAAATTTTTTTGGGGTACGCCTCCCTTACACGTAAAGTGGGAATGATTTTTTTTTTCGCCCACCCTATAGTGTGGGGTATCGTTGAATAGATCTTTCAAAAACATTAGGGGCGCTCGAAGATCATTTTTCGATAAAGTTATTCGTTTGCGAAATATTTAGCTTTGAAGTGCTCATTTTTGTTGGAGCCCAGTGTCCTCCCCCTCTACCAGAGAAACTGTTATATTTGGAAATGTGAAAAAAATCAGGAGTAGTTCATATAGTGAATTTAAAAGGAATACTATCAAGAGATAAGCAGGCTTTACAGGTTTGGGAGTAATAGTAAATTATGTGTGTCTATGTCAGTAACCGATATAAATTGACCCCACACTGCGTACAGTTTGCTTTGGAGTAGGGCTCTGCTAACACTGGTTTCCAATAGATGTGATGAAAATACCTTAAAATTAGGTATCTATGCCACGGCTTTTTCGTAAGGGCTTAGGAACCCTATCCTGGGCGTGTCCGACACGCTCTTATCCGTTTTTTTTATCTTAAGCACGGCAGCGAACCTATAACTAACGGCGAAAGGTGCCGCCGTGTACCACGTCTGATTTTTTTTTTTTTACTTGAACGTATGATAACTATACATAGTAAAGTATATGTGATTGGAAAGCTAGATAAATTTCCTTTATATTTATTTCCTTTAAATTTCCTTTATATGATATTTGAATAGAAAAATTAACAAACCGATTTTTATATGCTCGTCAATATTTTTTTTTTCTGTGAAACTGAACGAAATGTCTCAAAAATGAATTCCTCGTGTCCGATTTATCAGATGCCAGTGCCACACTGGAGTTATTTGGTAAATAGAAGCCGATATAATCTCTTTTATCTAAAGCACGTCGGCGTATTACACGGTATAACTAACGGCTTGAGGCCGCCGTGTACAATGTCCGATTTTTTTCAGATAGATGTATGATAACTAATGATACATGGTAAAGTATACATTTATTTAAAGCAAGAGAAATTTCCTTTAAGACTGTATTTTTTTTTGCATAATATTCACTATTTTTAAAGATACTGATAGTTGAATAAAAAAAATTGCAAACCGATTTTGATATGTTCGTCAATATTATCATTTTTTTTTCTATAACGCTATACTTGAAATGTCTCGAAAATGAATTGCTCATGTCCGGTTTATCAGAGAATGACACCACACTCGAGATGGTAGGTAAATAGAAGCCGATATAATTTTTTTTCTAAAGCGCGGCAGCGTGTAACTTTGAAGAGGAGGGCTGTGCCCAGCAGTGGGACGTAAAAAAGGCTGGTGATGAATGCGGTAGTTAGTCACGAAGTGCTATTTAGATCAATAGATAAAGGTGCGTTTGTTTGTCAGCTGGTGTCGCTGCTGGTGCGCAGCTGCGACGTGACTATGCGCTGCCAGTCGGCGCACGCAGCGGACGGCACGCCACCTCTGCCCAACCCGTTCTGCGACCCGCCGCCCGGCTCTGGTGCCGCTTCGCGCCCCGCGCTCTCCACGCCCGCCGCCGACATACTCTACAACAGAACCGGGTATACACATGCGACCATAGTCTTCCTCCGACCAAAAAATAACTGCTATCGAAAGTGTTTGATGAAAATGACAACAGGGGTGGGTTTTTAGATAAATCAGAGACTGGTTTCCTGTATGTTTTTTACACATTTTCTCGTAAAAACCATCACAATGAACAAGGCTGGATATGGACGCTTTTGCGTGCGTTTAAAGTATATACTTTAAACATATTATGTACATATAGTGATGTGTTTTCCCTTAGTACTTACATGAAGAAGCTGACTGAGGAGTGCTGTGTGTGCGAAGAGAGCATACGTCTGCTGCAGTTCCTGTGCTGGGAGCACGCAGGCTGGTCGCGCATGGCGCTGGCCGAGCTGCTATGGCAGATGGCGTACGCATACTGCCACGAGCTGCGCCGCCACTCCGACGCGCTCACCGCGCTGCTGCTCATGGAGGATAGCTGGCAGCAGCACCGCATACACAACGTCATCAAGGTATTACCTCCAGTCAATTTACCACCCTCAAATTGTGCCTGTAATACTATCAAAGTATCGTCCATCCGTTAACTTATTTATTATAGTCGAAATTACAAATAAGTGTATGATGCGCACAATCGGGCACATAATTCATACTTATACGTGAGAAGCGGCAGACAATAAGTAATAACTACGTAAGTAAGTAAACACTTTATTTTACTAAAAAAAACAGGATACACACAATTTCCAAAAAAAAAAACAAATACTAACACAACTTTACACAATACTACGTAATACTACGTTTAGGAATTTTGTGGCATTTTTGGACAGGTAAGGCAGAATGGAGCCGTCGTTAAATATGTACTTTTCGTAATTGAATGAACGACTGAATGGAAAAAACTTAGCTTAACTTATGTAAAATTTTGCGTAAACGATTCATCATCATCATCATGTCAGCCGAAAGACGTCTACTGCTGGACATAGGCCTTCCTCAAGGTTCTCCACTCAGACCGGTGTTGTGCTTTCCGCATCCACCGCGGTCCCGCGATCTTTACTACTTATAGGTCGTCAACGGTTTCCATCAAATAATTTTACGACTCGAATTAACAATTTTCCACTTTCAAAAGCTATCAATCATCCAATCAGTTGTTGACAAAAAAGTCCATTCAAATAACTTAAATCTCTATGACGTTTTTATTTTGTCGGTTTAGACAACTCTTATACTTATAAATCATAGTTTAGTTTCATTAATATTTCGGAAGCAACACTTAATTTACAGGTTATTGTAGATTTGATTTTTACCAAATAAAAGTAGTTTTTTCCAAGTCTCAGCCATTCTGCGGTGAATAGAACCATATATTATGAAGAACTTATATATAGCGAAGAAAGCAATACTATTCAATACAAGCATGTGCAATTGCTGCACCCGGCACAAATTCAAACCAGTCGCTGAATTGAATTTGTGCCGGGTGAACTGTAACTTCAGTACCCTGCGGAATAGCGCTCTGATTTTGCTCTCATTTATTGGATAGACATTATTTTATTACGATGTAAAATATGAGCTTGTAATATACAGGGGGTTGCGAGAAAAAAAAATTTGAAGAAAATGCGATAACTCGACTTTTCGTGATCACATGAGCAACCTTATTACGTTAAAAAATGTGGCTTTTCGTGTACGTTCTTTGCGTGAAATCAGGTTTTTTTATTACTTGGTAATTTTTAAAGATATGTTGGTTTTTTTGTTTTGCGGCATCGACTTTAAACATTAAAGACAGAGGCCACGCACCTCTTTAGCGCTGACAAAATGCGGCCTTCACTCATTAGCTGTCATTAGACTGACATATCAGGCTTCAAGGGAATATACCACAGACAAATATACCACCTGGATAATGTACGACTACCGACTAGACATGTGCGCAGATGGCAAAATTGTCGGCGGCGGCGTCCGATGGTTTTTTGACCGGCGGCGGCGGCGTGATCGGCGTGAAATCGACGTAGCATAGATTTTTTCAGATTTTTCCAATAGAAGTTCATAATTACGGTCACACAAAATTTCAAATACGATATTAACAATAAAAAAAAATTCAATTATAAAAATTACACCAATAAATTCATAAAATAAAATACAGAAAAAAAAGACTACCAACACCAACAAACGCTGTATGGCCTGTATGGCTAGAGCGATCTGCTGAACCAAATACAACCACGAGCGGGGGTTGCAGCCAACGGCTCAACTTCCACACAAAAAGGATTTGGCCTCCACCTCCCAGCGGGTGGCCGTCGAACGCAAACACAGACACAGCGCCCTCTCTGCCAAAGAACCAACGTCAGCCTATCAGGCCTCTTGCCGTCAGTACGGCTTAACCCTGGAGGCCTTCAAATGCACGGAACCCTAACAGCCACCATTATTCAGTGGATAAAGCCATTGAACAAGTGGTGCCTCGAGAACCACCCAGCACATCTTTAACGACTGAGGCCTTGGTAGCGATTCTCTTCCACGATTGTCCCATTTAGGCAACGGTGCAAAGATAGACAACACTTACCACCCAAACACCCAATCTTAGCGCAACGGCTACGTGGTGATGGAGAGACTGAAGAGAGTTGATTTCAAGCATTGTGCCAAGCTGGTGGGATCGTAGAGCCTCGCACCTGGCACCATCCCACTGATAAGTCGCTTCGCAAACACGTTTCCCAAATCGTGAGAACCCCCTATAAAATCGGCAAAGAAACCCCGTTGCTTGCTACTAAAAGATCCACCACACCATACGCCACCAACGCCAGCCAAAAACGCAACCAGGCCGACATTGCGAACACGCCGCACACCTAGACCGCCATACCGAACCGGGAGAAATCTTTCCGAAATAAAAAATGGTGCACCAAGCAAGTTCAATTCGGACTTTCTCAAGAGCTTTAGGTATCCCGGAAACCAAAGACCGTCACATTTCCCCGATTTAATATCAGGCCGTATCTCTTTTAAAGCAGACACAAACTTTCCCTATTCGACCAAAACAAGGTACCTAACATCCGGCCCACCGCCTATTGTGCCATCATCCAGATGCTACAAATTCAATGGTGAGTACGAATCTGTAAAGGTCTTGTGCATCGCGACAAGGCAAAACACCACAGGTCCCGATGCTGATCATACACCTGCGAAAATACCCTTTCTAAACGGATATCGCGAAGGGAGTTCATGTAATAGGTACCTACCTCTTACAAGACGACATCCCTTTCAACACAGTTGAATGCATTTTTGATGTCAACCTTAACAACAACGGCACCAGTAGCTCCGCCAGCCAAAGCGAAGGACCGCGTGGCATGTATAGCCGCCGCACACGCACTAGTCGTGCCATACATTGTAGGTATCCCTCCATCGTATACCGCACTGCTCGACAGAACAATTTTGCCGTTTAGAAATAGAAAATACGGAAGGAGGGATGAAATTATAACTATGGTATTGTAATTTAGCGAATAATTAACGAAGAAGTTGGTACTACTTTAAAATTAATAAAATATTCATCACGTCGATTTTACGCCGATCAAGTCCATCGGCGGCGGCGGCGCGGCGGCGCGGTGCACATGTCTACTACCGACCTCCTAATTCATGTCCACAAAATAACAAGTAGTCACATGATAACACTGACCTGTTAATTCACGAACATAATAACAGGTCGTTCTTTATTGACCGAGCGAGCGAAGGACCGAGCGAGCGAAGCGTCAACGTTTCGAAGTGGACAAAAATGTCTGTCCAGCTGTTCTCCCCTACTTTGTAAAATGTTGTAAGTAAACAGGCTCGATAATTATAGTTTTTTTGGAAAAATAAATAGCTCACGAGATCTAGCTCACAGAGGCACTACTGATAATATTTTACGTACAAGAGACGAGAAAGTGAAAGTGTTTCGTAACTGTTTCAAAGGTAAAAATATAAAATAGGGGAAAAAATATAAAAAAGATATTTCAGTGTGTCGTCATTGGCCAGCTAATGCACAGTCTAAATCGGTAGATCTGAAAACTGGAAAATCAGTAGAAATAGATGGAATAGTCAGTTTCTATAATAGTTTTATTTAATTTACCAGGAACGAACAATGTTATAGTAAAAAAAAAAAAAACGAATATTCTATGAAAGTTCACCGGGAGTTTTTCTTTCCGAATTTCTACTCGGGTCGGGATTTAACAGGTCGGAAAATTGTGGCCCTATGTTATTTGGCCATAATATTAGAGGTAGGAATTTATCAGGTGGGGAAATAAATTGTTGGCCCTGCATTATTTGGCTATAATATTATAATTTTAAATGCATCGTTTTCTTTACAAATAATGAGTATATTATTTATTTACGTACTGAATGTGATTAATTGTGCTTTGTTTTTCTTTTTCGTGTTGTTTGTACAGTTCAAAAATGTGTGAAACTGTTGTAACTGGGCAAGTCAAGGAGATGTCACCTGCGCGGCGGCCGTTGGCGACTAAGTCATCGAATCACCTAATCACTTATATTGCTTGTCCGCGCGCGGTGAAGGGGTGGCATATCCGTCTATTTTTAGTACATCAATGTTTTGCGGTCAATAATTCAACCGATTTTTGGACTTATTTTTCTCAGAGAATGTTACGAATTGACTCGCGGGATTTCTTCTGTAGTATTTAGGTTTGTGAGACTTGCACTGAAATGAAATAAAAAGAAGCGCGTCCGTTTTAGAGCGTAAATATCGCACTGTGCATTGCCATCTACGAGCACATAACCCTATAGAGACGTGATATAAGGCGACCCGACCCTGTCAAGTAGTCAGTGACTAGTCACTGATATATTACGCAACACATTTGCTTTCCGTCAGTTTCGACCAAAATCTACGGTTTGACATTTAAAATATAAATCACCGTTAATTTACATCATCATGTCCTGTTGTGCCGTTAAATGGTACGGAAACAACAGCAAACCATGTAATGTATACTCGTCCCACGATAACTCGGCAACGAACTGACGACAGTAGAAATCTAAAGTTTGTTTATGGTAACACTGATTTATAGTCGAAACAAAACGTTTTTAACTTTTGATTAGATTAAACATTAGACAGGTCATCGTTCATTCACCATCCATCATTAAAATACCTCTCATATTTCGTTTTCTACATTTTTATTACCGTACAACGGCAAAACCTACTAAACACTGGCAAAATCAGCGTGATTTTTCTGGGTTGCCAATTAATATCTTATGCAGAGTTATCGTGGGACGATTATAACAGCAAACAATATTACTAAACTGGAAGAACTACGAATTAGTCCGAAACAAGTCGGGCTAAACTCGACTTACATACGTGAGTGATCCGTTTTATTTCACTAGATTCTCTAAAGTTCATTATTTCAGTATTTATTTATTTAAATCACTAAAAGTTTTTTTAACTCGTTTAGTTTTTACCATTACCACAAATTACTCCAAAGTTGGTGGTAATGTCTTATCTTAAACTACTTGAAGATGTTAGTTCCTTTACGAGGTCATTTCAAATTGCATTTCTTAGTTGCTAAGTTACAGGCAAAAGCTAGTTACTGATATAAAAGCAAACATAAAAAAATGCAAAACCGTTTATCGATATCGATAGAAAGCATTAAGTCATTAATGCACGCCCCCTAGCGATCGGGTTCGGAATACTTAGGGATACTTCGGAGTACTTCGGAGCGATCACAACTCCCCCCGCACCGCAGCTAGTTGACAGAATTGTTTTCTTTCAAATTCGCATGTATTGGGTCTTTATAGGGCTAAGTGCTCGTAGATTACCATCATTAGTAGTCATAGCAAATAGTAATAGTCCGTTTTATATGCCTTTTTTGAAGCATTTTTATAAGTAATAATAATGAATTTGCCCATTCTAGATACTATATAATTGTTCAGCTTGTGCAGTATGTCTAACGCAGAGAAAGAAAACGTAATTAATTAATAACATATAAATAAATAGAGCGCATGCTAATATTTGAATATTTGTGTGTAAGGGCGTGTCGGAGGAGCGGCCCGGTCTGCTGGAGACGGCTTCGCGCGCGCGCGGGCACTACCAGAAGCGCGCGTACGCGTGCGTCAAGCTGGTGGTGGGCGTGATGTGCCGCGCGCCTAGCGCTGTGCGCGCCGTGCACGCGCAGCCCGATGCGCGCCGCCGCTGGCGCCAGCTGCTCGCCTGGCTGCAGGACGAGCTCGACCGCGTGAGTAACACAACAACACCTGTCATCAATCCGCTGCGGTATGCTTGTACGGTATGAATTCGCTATTTGTACGAATCTCATTTCTTTTTCAGAAATATGGTCCTGGAGGTTATGGCTCATATGGCACCTGGTCTCCGCCTGGTTCTTCAAATGAAACCTCTAGCGGATATTTCCTCGAAAGAAGTAACTCTGCCCGAAAAACACTGGAAAAGTAAGAAAAGAATCGTAGAAATAATTAATTATAAAAGATACATCAACTCATTTGTGTGCGCGGCGTTGTGTGCGTGCGGCTCCGCCTGTAACTACAATGAGAGCAGCGGTCACTCCCATATAAATTTGACCTGCTAGATTAGAATTTGTATAGGGGTGACAGATGCTAAATTGGCCAAATAGAAAAAAACCCACTGTAAGCAGTCTTGATTTGTATGGCAGTAACGCGGTCGGTCCCACAGTATTCGTCGTCCGAAGTTCATTTTATGGTTTTTCCTCTGTTTCTGACCACTTTGAATGATGGTTTTATGACAGACAGGTTTTAGTCAAACTCAAACGTGACAGAAATGTCAAACTGACCTCTCGACACTCCATGTATCTATATTTTGTCTATCAGAAAACTCTCATGTCATTAACGAAAAATACCGGCCAAGTGCGAGTCGGACTCGCGCACAGAGGGTTCCGTACAATTTGTAGGTATGTAAATAGTTCGTCTATCACAGGAATCGAGGTTCGAAGGTTTTTTAGCTTTTCCCGAGTGTTTTCAAAAGTCCAGTGAATATAAATGCTTTATTGTACAAAAGTTTAGGAATAGACACAAATGAGGAACATAAGAAGGGGTCCAACGTTTTCTCTTAACGTGTTATTTATCTATACAAGAATTTCAAAGGCGATACTTCTGGTTTGGGTTTTATAATATTCCTGTACCTTCTGCACGTACATTTCTGTGAAAGTTGATGCAATCAGGCACGAAATACGTATATTTGTCTATTTTGTCGCAAGGTCATTAAAATCAACAACAAATATCGGTATCATGTGGTTACATGATTTACAATGACATGAAATGAAATGTTACTTATAACCTTATAAGTGTTGCCAGTCAGATATTGCTAAACGTGCATGGGGGTGCATTCAAGAGAAAATAAACTTTTATCTTGATCAAACCCGCTCATTGTGACGTCATTTCTGTAGCTACAATTTTTAATTAATATATAAAAAAAACCCCAAAGGGGGGATGTACCGAAAAATCGAACCCCCTCTTTTTATATTTTATTTCGATAGAATAGGTCAAAATAAATATACGGGTTTCTCATATTTTTATTTAAATGCATATTTATTTAAATGCATGTTTATTTTTATATTTAAAAAAAAATTGTGAGCAATGACGTCACTATGAGCGGGTTTGATTTGACCTGTTATCTGTGTATGGGTGTATCTGTGTAGCTTTTAAATGGGTGAACGGATTTGGACGTGGCTATTTTTATCAAAATCTAGTTCAATTGAGATGGTTCTTAGCTAAGTTTTATAAAAATCAGTTAAACTGTTTTTGAGATATTGAACTTTTCTAAGTTGGTTAGGTTATGATTATAATATGACTTATGAATTTGCGTTTAGGTTCACTTCGTCTACATTCCCATTTTGTCAACTTCCTAGCGTGTCAATAATCTCATTTCGTCCACATTAAATTCCCAAATCGTTCACTTTGTATCTTGTCACCATTCCCAAATCGTCCACTTCCTATCTTGTCCACATTCCTACCTCGTCTACATTCCCAACTCGTCCGCATTCCCATGTCATCCAAATTCCTAATTCGTCCACATTCCCAAGTGGCCAATAATCCTAATTCGACCGCATTTCAAACTTAAAAATAAAATGACGGAGTTCTGAGTTAAAAATATACAACCAAATGGAGAACCTCCTCCTTTTTTGACGTCGGTTGAAAAAAAACACGAGTTGAGAAATCGGATGAGTTGTGAAAGCGGACGAGTTGAGAAAGTGGACTAGTTGGGAAAATGGACAAGATGAGACGTGGACAAAATGGGAATGTGGACGAAATGAACCTTAACGTGAATTAGCTATGTCAATCACTTTAAATTGATTAAAGGTTGAAGCTTTATTATTATCGAATTTATTAGGGCTTATCAGCTGTACCCAGAAGATGAGGATGAAGAAGAGGACTCGCGGGATATCGTGGAGGGCGAGGTGGAGGCGGAGGCTGGCGCAGACAGCGGCGAAGACGAGCCCGGCGCCGGCGCGCCGGATGAGCATGGCCCGAAGCGCGCACCATCACCCGCCGCGCCCACGGCGCCGCCGGCGTCAGCTTCCCCTGTTACGCCTTGTTCACCCGTGTCGCCTTCGTCACTGGTCGCGCCGTCCGCGAGCCCGCCGCCGGCCGCGCACGACGCGCCCGGCCCTAGCGCCCGAGATCCGGCGTCAGGCCTCTGAGCACCGCCCCTGCCGCCGCGGCTGTCGCGGTTGCGCCCGCGCTCACCGCCTCCAGTCCCTCGCCGCCGGGCCGAGCTCCCTGCTCGCGACCTACAAGTATTTATTTTACTTCTTCAGATTTTGTACATAGCCGCGGGAATGAGCTCTCGCCCCAGGCGTTCGTAGTGGTCTCGAGCCCCAGGATACATGCTTAGCCGTAGCTTTGTTCTGTGATGTTAACGATATGTGTAAAGTTCGTTCACAAGGGCATTTATAATTAAGTATTATGTCAAAAAATGATTGTGGCCCTATGCTGTACAGCTGCTGTCGCTTAGGCGTTAACTCGAGTAACTCACGAAGTGATTGATTACGCATTTAGCCTTGAAAGCTTCATCAAAGTGACAATTATTTTTTACGTTAATTAACGTCGCGCTTATAAAGTACCATAGTATTTATTACTTTCTAGTTAAGATTTATTAATATTCTTTTGTTTTCTTAGCTACCTATGTATACCGTATTTAATATCTTATTATATAAGTAAACATTCAAAACTTCGCGAAACAATTTTCTGACTCATATTCATGTAAGTGGAATTTTGGGAATGTATTTTCGTAACCCCTATAGTGTCAATCAAGATGCCGCTATAGTGCTAATTTCGACTAACATTATTTTTTAAGTTTGCCATTATTTAGATATTGTTAAATCAATAAGTAACCTTGGTAAACTACGTCTGTTTCAAATGATAGTCTATGTTTAGATGTTTTAAAAATTCAACTAATCAATGGCCTACGAAGAATGTTCGAAATTTTTTAATTGACTGTTATGTAAATATCTGAAATTTGCCAACGCAACAGTATGCATGGACTGAGAAAATACTACATTGATTTTCTCGTCATGAGTCTTAAATGCAAAAACGAATAATACTTACAGAGTTTTATAAGTATTTAAGTACGTGATATAATACAAGATATGGTACGAGATAAAATAACCTTCTCATTATCAGGGTTCGTTGCAGTCAAGTTCAATGTCGCCGCTGAAAGTAGTGGTAATATCTTTTGCATTATATTGGTCACAAAGGAGTGGCTGGCTGCTGATAACAGGGCGATATGTACAAGCATGTGTGAACTTGATGAGATGAATTTTAATAAACCGTCAAGAATTCAGCCAGGGGTTGACCAAGTCTAAATGTGCACACGTGTGAAGTTTTTTATTGGAAAATCAAAATGAAAAAAAAAAAAAATCCCATAGTATATTGTCAACCAGCAGAGGCAATGATTGTATGGGAGAATGTTTTTTTTTTATATTTCTTTTTCAAAATAAAAACTTTACAGGGGTGTTCACTTAGACTTACTCAATTTCTTGCTTAATTCTTGACGACTCATTAAAACGCACCCTATATAAACTGTGAACCATCTTACCACATGGGAACCTAAATAAGTTCATTCTGCGGCTCGCGGCATTAAAGCTATAGCATTACGGCCAGTATAAAAAGATGTTGATTCTGGATGTCTGACAACTAAATATCTACAACTTACAAAAGTTTAAAAACTCTCGATATTTTTATTTAAAAGTCTAATATCTCTTAATCAGTCCGAACGATTTAAGTGAAAAACAGTTAAAACCGCGCCGAAATCACTCAAACCGTTTAAGAGATACTTAAACGAGAACATTTGTTGTTACAGACGACCAAACAAAATAACCTAGTTCCAAACGCATAAACCGTCTCCGTTCCGTCGTGGGTACTTGTACTATTATGTATTTTGTGTAGTGCAATGATATTGCATATAAAAAAGAGTTAGATATGTCATTATTAGCACGCCGAAAATCTATCAATTGTAGCCTATTTGACCTCAGTCGCTTTCGAATAAGGTCCAAACTTGCGCGCACATGTCAACTTATTGGGAACATGTTTTCGATTATTTTGTGAGCATATGACGTATCTTTACTTACAATATCATTGGGCACAATCACATACGGCAACACGTTTAAATCACATTTTCTAGATTAGATTATTGATTAACTAATTGAATGTAAAATCGAACAAAGCGGGTTTAGTGGTTATATTCTCAGACTTGAATCCCAGTAACGGTCATTTACATTGAAATACATCAGCAACAGGCCTCGTCAACTAGCTTAATCTAAATTACAAAACATCATCAGCAACATGCTTCGTCAAAAAACCCTAACATAAAACCCCCCACCCCGCATCGTACCCGGCTCAAAGGTCCCCATAATACCAGCAGCATTACCCCGCTGAATGGCAATGGAGACCTGTTGCACCAAATACGACCCAGAGCGAGGGTCACAGCCCATGTCTCGCAATCGACGGCCTAGCTCCTTGAAAAACTCGCGAGCCTCAGTGCCCCAGGACTCAGCCGTCTCGACCGCGACCGGCACAAAATCATACGCCGATTCCAGAGCGTATTTAGTGTGCTTCAACTTCGAGGTATTCACCGCCGCGGAACCCGCACGCCTCACGGTCTGACCCAAGTGGGACGCAGCAAACGTGCTGACACAAGTCGCATCCCACAAGAGACAACGGCCCTCCGCCACGGAATCAGCGTAAGACCGTCCGGCCTTTTACCGTCTGTACGGCTCAAACCCGGGGGCTCCAAAACGCACGGCACATGAACCGATACCATTGCTCGACGAACAATCTCATTGATAGAATGATGTCCCGGAAACCGCCCAGCACATCTCTGGCAACTGAGCCCGTGGTGCCCATTTAAATTGTTAAAATTACATCATAAATTGTATAATGTCAAGTTCATGAATATAAGGTATTGTGAAATCGTCAAGAGCTCAAAATTAAATTTAAAATAAAATAAGCTTTCTGTTGAAAAAGTATTTTATAATACAAGATTATTTGCTGAATATAGGTACATTTTGTTGTCTGTACTAGTATTGTCACCTGACTTACTTATCCATACCAAATTTCAAGCCTATGCTATTAACCGTTGAACAGTTATCCTGCGGTGACGATCCTGGCCAGGCTACCAAGACTTACATAAATATGTCAAATTTCAACTGAATCGAATACCAACAAGTGGTCGAAAAAATTGCATTTTTTGAAGCACGACAACATAGTTTTTTTACGTATATAAAACAGTACCGTGACTGATTGACAGACAACGCACAGCACAGCCTAAACTACTGGTGCAAGAGAATTGGTAATTGGCATACTTACATGTACCTAGAGTATCGTAGAGGTGCACTAAGAAGGGATTCTCATGGGAAAGTGAATAAATGGGATTTATATTTCCGAATTAATGTGGCTTCATCGGTGAAGGAAAACATCGTAAGGAAACCTGCACACTCCTGCGAAGCAATTCAATGGTGCGCGTAAAGTTCCCAATCCGCACTGGGCCCGCGTGGGAACTACAGCCCAAGCCCTCTCATTCTGAGAGGAGGCCTGTACCCATCAGTGGGACGTAAATAGGCTGATGATGATGATGTGGCTTCATCTCTGTAACTAGGATTATTGAAGATTTAAAATTTTGCATGCAAGTAGGTAATACAAACAGTTAAAAACGGGACTTTTCGAAATTCCCGTGGGACATGGAGTAAAGGCGATTTATATTTCCGCTTAAAAATGACCCTATGTCCGTTATTATAATTATCGGTCACTAGGTAAAGGGAGGAAGGATTCATTATTTTTCAAAAATCCCATGGGATAAGGAATCTAATCTATAAAATTGTTAACTGATTGAGTCATCTATCAACGCACAGTGTAGACCGCTGAACCTAGACTTGAAATTTAGCACATAGATACCTTATACCGTGTAGGGCAGCCACCAAGGAAGGATTTTTGAACTGTAAAGAAGGAATGTTTTTTCATCAACGAAATTGATTTTTCGCGTGCGAAGTCGCGGGGAAAACTAGGAGTTATATACGAACAGTAATAAAAGCTTGTAAATATAAAATTAATGACACAAAACGTGAAAACACTTTGTCATTGCGCTACGCTGTACCAAGGACGATGAAACCAAGGGGACTGCCAATGTCTGTACAATGTCGCGTTCTTTTAAAACAATAAGCCTGCTGTAGTTCCACAATAGAGGCCTCTGTACCATTCATTTCGTATGGCATTTGAAGCTCTACTGTATAGAACAGCGCCATCTATGAACTCAAAGAAAAAACTAATATATATTGTGCTAATGTAAGCTGAGGTCTAAGTGTCAAACGAAATTAATGGTACACAGAGCTCTCTATAGTGAAACGCAACATTGTATAGACATCTGCACTGCTCTTGAGTTAATCGTCATTGGCTCTGGATGTACGAATATTAGTCGATCAGGTTTGTAGTAATTCGTGATCCATATGCATATGTCACCTTGTAATAGATTCATGAATGGCCAGTCAAGGAGTTTTTGCAACTACCTACAATACGAAGTAAATATTACTTTCATATTTTAGATACATATGACCATACCGCACGTATGACATAAATCATTGAAAAACCCACTATTCATTAAGCGATATTCAGCTTGTCTGTTTACCTTCATTGGATGTTGTTTTTGAGTCAGCAGAGTGATTCATCGTTTTCGCGAAACTATCCTTTTACCCAGTGACGCGAGTAAGTAATGCGTCAATATGGTTAATATGGTTCCAACCCTAAAATCTATGAAATTTATTCTCTACTTGGATTAATATCGCGGTTTTTTAATGAGGTTCTTATTTCCTGTTACTGTTTACATATCGACGATACTCCAACTCAACCTCGTATATAAACTTTGATATCGTCTTGGGTCGTCCCATTCGTCAAGTTCTTAATAAATCTCATTCTTCATTCGTCACTTTCGCTGGTAGTCTTTGTCGTATTTGTCGGTCATATTTGTTGTTTGTCTTTTTCTTATTAAGGGTCATTCCGGTATTAGTTTTCATCTTTGTGGGCATGTTCGGTGTTAGGCTATCTCTATTTTAGTCTCATTCGTTATTCGTCCTATCGTCTTTGGTCTTATTCTAAGTTCGTAATTTTCTTATTTGGCCTCTTTAGAAATTGATCTCATTCTTTATTGGACACATTCACTATTTACCCTTAAGCATTATTGTCGTCGACTGGCCAGTAACGTAATAGCGGAGGTTGTATAACTAAAGCGGGCATTGAGACGAAAACCGAACAAGACGAATTATTAATGGACCTAAAAACGAAAGTGACTTATTGCTAATGGGACCAACAACGAACGTATCGAAAATAAAGTGACGAGTAACGAATGAAACTAAAAAATAAAGAGACTAACACCGAACATGTGAAAAGAAGAAGTGACGAACATCGAAGAAACCTGAATAAGACAAAAAACAAATATGACCAAAGACGACAATGACTAACACCGAAAGTGACGAATGAAGAATAGATGACGAAAGCAGAATGAGACGAATTAAGAACTTTACAAAAAACAAATAGGACGACCCAAGACGATACCTAAACTTTGACGAAATTGGAATAACCATCTACCTTAGGTTCGCAGTCAAGAGTGGTTATTCCAATTTCGTCAAAGTTACGAGGTTGAGTCAGAGTACCGTCGATATATACTTAGACAACTACATTTATGTTGTAAATTAAATTTCGTAACTTCCTATACTTCATGATCTCATATGGAGTATTTATTGTATTTTTCCCCATTTTCCCTATATGCTAACCGTAGTGTAGAGGTGATAGCATGCAACACGGAATGTCGAGGATCTGGGTTCGATTCCCCGGGTTAGCATTTTCCGATTTTTTATTATGTGTTTAATGTTTCAGTCAGTTTTTAAAAACTATAATTCCTATACTTCCTTTTTTTTATCATTAAAAAGAAGGAAACAAACTTGACATGTCTTTTTAATAAAAACCGCTTTTTACAATAAAACAGGTCCCTGGCGTATACCTTTGAGACAAAGATAGTATCCTATACATGCATATCGTACGTTACGACTATGTCGTATAACTTTTTGCAGCCTAAAACACTACAATTTACCATTACGGAACGTTAGTTTAACGCCTTGAAAATACACACAAATGCTTTTTTCACATATAAAACCCGAAAAGGTGTTTTAATTTCATTAAATCACTGCCGCTCACAATTGTCTGCCACACTTTTAAAGTGTGGCCAAAAAAAACCGGACAAGTACGAGTCGGACTTGCGCACGAGGGTTCCGTACAAAGATTTTAACGCTTTTCCCCAGTGTTTTTAGTTGTCCAGTATTAGCAGAGCCCTGTTCCTAAGCAAAATGTACACAGACATTACTACTACAGTCAAACATAAAAATTTAAGATTTTGAGAATTTTCTGAGTGGTTGTGCTTCATGCCAAATTTAATGTTTCTAGGACAACTGAAAGTACCCTTTAGGTTTTCAAGTACGGTAATTTGTATGGAAACAACCTTTTTAATTATTGTAACTTTTGATTGCGTTGACTTAGAAGTATGATTTTTTCACAGCTTCAAGGGACTGCAGGCTTGAGTATTTGGTATTAATTTCAGCATGCTACCTCCACGCGTTCCAGAGAAAAAGGGTCTTGACAGACAGACAGACAGACAGACGGACAACAAAGTGATCCTATAAGGGTTCCGTTTTTTCCTTTTGAGGTACGGACCCCTAAAAACCGCTTACGCAAGAAAGGGACAAGTGGTAGCAACTGCGTCTCGAATATACACGCGTAATTGTGTATGACGGAATTTCTTTCTTTCGATTTATTATTATTAAATGCCATATCTATTCTATACTCCAATCTAAGCAATAAAAAGAAACGACAAGATTATTTTTAATGCTAAAATAAACGGAAGTATAAAGTAATTTCTCATGGTACACATCTAAACTAAATTATGACCGCTTAGACATAATAATTATTTTCGTAAAACAATTGATTGCAACATATTTCAGTCTTTACTTTTTCCTCTTTTCATGGATAAAACTACGCCTTATGTCTAGACAGCCATTGTCATAACTAAAACTTTTCTTCCTTCGGCCGCTGCTAATTCTTCTGTAATTACACACTTTATTTATAGTTTACTAGTTTTCGCCTGCAATTGTATTATAAAATTTGACATTAACTTAATGTTGTGCAACTATGTAAAACTTAACTTCTCTTCATTCTTTTAATATATTTTTAATGAAGCTTTAAGTAACCATGGATGTTAGAAATCACAATGCATTATTTTTGTGGATTTTTCCATAAGACGTTGAACTAATAATAGTTAGATTTTAGTCTCAGTCCGTTGAGTGAGTCTGTGAATTAATTATGTTTAACAGGTTTCGCCCAGTGCCTTCAAAGCATATATTGTGAGTTCTATTAATTTTGCAATGTTCTACTTATGTGTTTAAACTATACTACTACATAATATGGGTGTCGGAGTTATTCAACACCATGTTCAAAGAGTAATAACAATAAGGTTGCTTATCAACTTTAATTAATGACCGTAGTTAGTGACTTTTCCTTGTTACCCGACGATATAATAAGTCAATTTGTGGATTTCATGTTGTTTAGTTTTCGTTTCTTTCTTCTGCTAATTGTTGACCAGATTAGATAGGGTTTGTTTATCAAACATGATTAATGAATATACAACATTAATTATAATTCAAAACTTGTTCACAAACAAACGTAATTGGTACCATTGGAAAAATATCAAAGTCAAATTAATATGAACTTATTATATGCGTTGTGCATTTTAAGCACTGGGTTATAGTTGGTTAAACTCCCATGTGCGTTTGGGGCATATAAAAAAGTGCGGCAACGGGCGAATGTCCAGGAAAAAGTACCGGCAGTGAATGCGTTATGTGTAAAATCTTATGTTAAGAAAAAAAAAGTGTTTGGATTAACGAAGGTTAAGTGTAAATGTATATTGCATACCTGTGTTTTGAAGATTTCTAATAATTTTACAGATAAGGTTGTTAATTTGCTTAATGGCTAACAGCTAGTGACTAATGAACTGATGGATATTTCTACTGTACCTATCTATTAATAATAGATTGTTTTATCGGTTCTTACTAAGAGAGTACAGGAAGTGAAGCATTATGCATTATTTCTGCTAATTCTCCAACCTGTACATAAACGTTAACTAAACATATTTTACCTAAAATATACCTATTTTATTGTTTTGTTATTGTTCCGTAAGACTTTTAAAGAAAGGAGCAAACATAATTAAGCTAAAATATGTTTATTAACTTTTTGGATAAGGATGTGTAATTTTTCTGTATAATAGGACCTTTCTAATAGTGTCATTATCAGGGTAAAATACCACTTATTTTTATGTTATTATCTATTAAACTGTCTTAATAGGCCGAAATAAATGTTCAAATTCATTGTACTTTACCACATTAAATATTAGAGTCAGAAAATAGAATTCATGTTTTGTAATCAGTGTTTGACGTCTTGTTGTTAAGAGTTTTCACACATTTTGACCATCGCAATGGAGGGTTATACCTAATAGCAATCGGCACACGTGTCCCTGTCTCGCTCGTGATTGGTCACGCAGGACAATTCAATTTCTGAACCTTCCTTTGCGAGGATGTCGACAGCAGTTGCATATTGCGCCAAACACGAGAGGTATACAGGGTGGTACATTTAGATCGGTCAGCATTGGCAAGTCTGTAACTATAATACGTACAAGGATCTGTTCTTAGGAACCATGTCATCGATTTTAGTGACAAGAAAAACTATACGTAGATTTAAAAAAAAAGCTTGTACTCAGTTCGGGAATCGAACCCGGTCGTATTAAAAAATAAAACATACATAATTTCTATTTGGATATCGAATGTGTAGGTCATAAGCAGTAAAATTTACTATGAAACATGATATTGACTGGGTTCGATTCCCAGAACTGAGTACAAACTTGGTTTTAAATCTATGTATGCAGTTTTTCTTCTCACTAAAATCGATAACATGGCTCCTATGAACAGATCTTTGTATGTCTTATAGGTGCACACTTGTCTATACTGGCCGATCTAATTGTGCCACCTTGTATAACGATTACTTTTTATTTAAATTACCTAATATTTTTAAAATTAGTTTTATCTCACACTTAGTATTAAGTATTGTAAATGCCTAGTCGTACAGGAAAGTTTTGCCACTGTCATTGTTTTGCTTCATAATGAGGTTAATTATTTTGCCATTTTTAATGTAACATAAAAACCCATCTGAAACATCCTCATGGCTATCAGGCACTTAATATATAAACCAGGATACGAACATAATTCAGTCAATCCGCGCTGAGATTACTTCGAATACACATCTATTTGACATTTTTACTGTGTAAGTAAACCTTTTATATAAATCTTTTTTTTTTTTTCAACTAAACTAATTCTTTTTTTAACTAGTTTTGGTCCTATTGATCATATGCCTTATTTTACCTTCGGTTCTTAATTCGCTTCTACCTGATAGCCTTCACAATTGACTACCTTCAGGTTCATACACAAAATTGATCAGGCTTTTTTTTTTGGGCTTTAAAACTAGGTTTAAATGTGCATTAATTTGTTACATAAGTTTATAACAGAGGATAAGAATTTGACAGTACCTAATGCTTCATAGTTATTAATTTTGATGGCATTATGACTAAATGTATTGAAACCTGGTCATAATAGCTAATTGTTTAAACGTTATTTACCAAAGATCGAATTATTGCGTAGATTTGGGGTGATTTGGGGACCCTGGTTTAATAGCTTAAAAATTAAAACGTTTTGTATTTTTTTATAAAATGAGGACGTTAACAATATTTTGTTGAATGGAATTAAATGTGATTGAACTTAGGCTTAGATAGGTGAAAACTTTCGTGGTCTGTAGAAATGAAATCGCCGAGGCATGGTCATCTAGCTAGGCCCCTGATAGCAAGTAGCTGCAATCAAGTTAGGATCTGGTTATGAATACTGGCTTCTCTTTTTAACTTGTGTGTGGTTTAACTCTTGGGTTACATACAAACTATTGCAACAGGCTTTAAATAAACGCCCAAATACCTGTATTTAACGAGTTTCAAAAACTTTGTACATGTGCTTAAAACTCTTAAAAGGTATTTAACGAAAGGCCAAGAGTCCCGGTACATAGCAGATGGATATTTTAATAGTTCCACGCTAAGGTTCAGTGAGCGCTGGTTATCACTGAAGCTGAGCTTATTTTATTTGGCATATAACATTTTAACTTCTTTATTTTTCTATGTAATTTTAGACTGCAAAGCTAGTGTCGTCTGAACAGTGTAAAATGACTTAACTAATAGACTTACTATAAGAACAGTTGAGTTTTATATAACATTTCTATGGCGAATATGTAACAAATAGCATTTGAAATTATTAAAGAATGTTAAAGAATAGCATTCTCACAGATATTATAATATTGAAATTTGAAATCAAGAATTAAAATGAATAAAATTTATCTTTGCTGTTTTATTATACTCATTTTTACCAGAAATAGTAAATATTTAAAATTAACGAAATAAATAAATAAATATGGGACAATTTACACCTATTGACCTAGTTCCCAACTAGGCAAAGCCTGTACTATGGGTACTAGACAACGGATAAACATACTTATATACATATTAAACATCCAACACCCGAGAACAAACATTCGTATTCATCATACAAACATCTGCCCCGACTGGGGATCGAACCCGGGACCTCAAGCTTCATAGTCATGGTCTCTGACCACTATAGGCTATCCGGTCGTCAAATATCGAAATATTTAAATATCAGAGGACTACAAAGTGCAGAATAGAAAGACTGCCTAGTTTGGAACAAGATCAGTAATAAGAAGTAAATTTGTGAGAATTGTATGTGCAGTCAGCGTCATATATATGGTGACATCCAAAGTGATCAAATAGTTCGGTACACCATACGATTTGTATGGTACAACAATATATATAGTTTACTATATGTATAAATATCCTAACAAACGACAGATAAAAATTAAATCACGCGCGGGGCAAGGTGATCTCAATGCGCGGTTCAACTGTTTCGTCCGTGAAGTAGGGGTTAGGTACTATAACATAATATGTGGAGTTGCATACATTACTTTATCTACACACTTATTATAAGTACTCTAAGATGGGTTCCGAAGCCGAAGGCACATATCATACCCATACCTGTCACGAATTTGACTGTTTTTTTTTTAATCATTGACAAACATACCGAGCGGACGTTTCGTAAACTGTTTTTTTTTATTGTAAAAAAAAATCACATTACTATTTATACATGTCGGACTGAAGTCTACTTATATTCGTGAGTGATCCGTTTTATTTCACTATCATTGTAAAGTACGTTGGTTTTCAAATTTGAAACATAGAATTCGATGTCGTAACGACTATTACTTTACTGCTGGGGTGGTGGTTGGGGGGCGCTGGCGGCGAAGTCGTCGTCGTGCTGCAATGTTGGTCATTTTCTACGGTTTCTGAACGCACTATAGAGGACTTATGATACGTGCGTAGATAAAATAAAAATTAGTAATAGAATTAACATAAAAAGTGGTATCCGCAAAGATAAAATAAAAAATAATGATAAGATAAAATAACGTATGCAACTGTTACATAATAAGGGGCCTTAGAACACGAGTATGGTTTTTTGAAACGAGCCGAAGGCTAATTTCATAATAAGATCACACGCGTGTTTTAAGGTCTAATTACGTAGATTTGCGTACATTAGGTACTTTATCTACACACATTATAACTACCTACTCTAACATGGGTTCAGAAGCCGAAGGCATAACAAACCTGTCACCAATTTGACTGTCTTTTTTTATCATAGATAAAACATACCGAGCTGGCAATTGCACCTGCCGTGGCACTGTTTATTACACTCGCATCTGACTATTTCTAAGCAAGTTTCAGCAGAGCTACACCTACCTACCTACTACCTACCACTGCTACCTTTAGGTGCTGACAGGAAACCTTCAGTAAGAGCAGAAAAGACCTCCAAAGCATCAAAGCAGTCTTTTTTCGTTTGTTGTTAAAAGAAGAAACCGTATCACATCCATCTTGGTTTTTAGGGATACTCTTATTTAGTTTTATTGTATATCTACTTACTTGCCCAGTAATATCTATTATTTTGAGTAAATAATTAATAAATTGGTTCTGTTTACGACGAACACAATCTCAGTTATTTGTTTTGGTTTCCTTTGAGACCATTATCTTCAAGATAAAATCGTTTTATCTTAGTTTAATTACAGCGCACCAATGATATGCTCGCAAGACATCTCAGTGTTCTGACCTGTGACCAGAATATATATAACATTATTATTAACTTTAGATGGGTTACTTAATAGCGATTTAGCCGCAGTTGACGAACGTTAATCAAATATTTACTTATTTCCAGAGCGAATTGACGATTTTGTAGCAACATGGAAAAGTATATCAGTGTTAAGGAAATCGAAGATGCTGCATTAGCACTGCTCCCGAAAGCGACTCGAGATTATTACAAGAGTGGTGCAACTGACGAACAAACGCTGTCTGAGAATAGAGATGCTTTTAAAAGGTAAAATTTGCTAACCTTTACCCACATTTTTTTACTTGTTTAGTTCCGTGTTAATAAGAATATTAACCCTTAAATGCATGATTTCTTTTCGTTCCTAAAAAAGTGTGAATACCTAATGGCGTAATAAACACGAGAATAATATTTAAAAAAATCTATGGACATTTTTTGGGTGAAATTTGACTAGGTAGCTACTACTAATCAAAATGTCGAATATTATTTTTTGGATCCAAGGTTTGATTATGTAAATAGGTAAGTAGGTACAGTTGTCATTTTTGACGCAAACAATTAAGTTGCAGTTTAATTTCCTCCCAGTCGAAGTGAAAAATACGTTCATAATAGTACATTATGATACGAGTGTGCTAAGCTCACGCGTTTCATACGACGTTTTTCAACACACTTGCGAGGAAAAAAATAGTAAAAATTAACTAAGTATTCAACTGACATGTCTAGTGGTTATTCGGAGCTTCCTTTGAGAACTTTCCAATGTCTGAATGTTTTTGGTGATGGCACCTTGGATTTGTTGCCGTGATAAACGTCCGAGTATTTCTTTAAGATCACAGCTAAACGCGAATACGTTTTGATGTCGGTGCCAGTTTTCGTACGTACACTGATTTGCAAAATCGAGTATATCTAAGTTTTATTCACCACAACGAACTATACTTGTACGTGTTAGCCAGTTTAATTGCCTAGTAGCCTTACTCAAAGTGTGCTCCGTGGAGCCCTGGGGCTCCGCAAAGCGAGTTTGTGGGGACTCCGCGGTGTTACTTGGCCACAATACATTCTTTAGGATGACAAGTTCAGAAAATAAATACAATTAAGTAACTAATTATAAATATTGCGTGATTAGGTACGATAGTTAGTTCAATAAGCTGACTATGAACACATTTTCAGAAAAAGTTTAATACTTTACGAGGGCTGTTTGATAAGTACCCGTTTTCTAAATATATTAATATCACTGGCCGCAAATAAGTATACCACCTTTTTAAGCCATTTTTCAGAGGCGGGAAAATTAAAAAAAAAATGGCATTGTTTTGTTTTTTTTTCTCATTTGACAACAATTCAGTGAAGGCGTGAAGTTAAAATTGTTAAAATGGAGAAAGAACAGTATCGGTCTGTAATTAGATTCTTATTTTTGGAAAGAAAAACATGTGATGAAATAAAAGTAAGAATGCAAGCGGTTTACCATGAATGTGCTCCTTCTATGACAACCGTCAGATATTGGTATAACGAGTTTAAGCGGGGGAGAACAACCGTCTTTGATGAGGATCGCCCAGGCCGGCCAGTTGAGGTGACTACAGGCGATATTGTTAAGAAAATTGAAAATATCGTTTTAGCCGACCGCCGAATTAAACTTCGAGAAATCGTTGATGCTGTAAACGTTTCAATCGAGAGGGTACAACACATATTAGAAGAAAAATTGGGTATGAAGAAAGTATCGGCAAGATGGGTGCCGCGTTTACTCACGGAAGAGCAAAAACGGAACCGACTGACTACTTCGGAGCAGTGTTTGGCCGTGTTCAAACGTAACCCGAAGGAGTTTCTGCGTCGTTTCGTGACCGTGGACAAAACGTGGGTCCACCACTACACCCCGGAAATGAAAGAGCAGCCGAAGCAGTGGATTTTACAGAGTGAACCTGCTCCAAAGAAAGCAAAAACCGTCCCATCGGCTGGAAAGGTCATGGCGACCGTTTTTTGGGATTCGCAGGGTATTATACATATTGACTATTTAGAAAAGGGAAAAGCAATAACAGGGCAGTACAATGCCAATTTATTAGATGAATTTGACGCCGTGTTGAAGGACAAACGACCCCATTTAAAAAAGAAAAAAGTACTGTTTCATCACGACAACGCCCCGGCTCATTCGTCCAGAGTTGTGACGGCTAAATTAGCACAGTTACGCTACGAACTATTGTCTCACCCCCCGTATTCTCCAGATTTGGCTCCATGCGATTTCTTTTTGTTTCCCAACCTAAAAAAATGGCTCGGTGGCAAGCGATTTGGATCAAATGACGAAGTCATTGCCGCCACAGAGGCCTATTTTATGACTTTCCAAAATCATACTTTTTGGATGGTTTATTGGAGCTTGAGTATAGGTGGAACAAATGTTTAGAGTTAAAAGGTGACTACGTAGAAAAATAAATGCATATATACAAAAAAAAATGTTTTTTTTTTTCATAAACGGGTACTTATCAAACAGCTCTCGTACTTACTTGATTGGTCATTTTTACTATTGTTTCATTGTATAAAACTTTTGGTTTTAGTTCATAGATTAACATGTATTTTTCTTTTGATTTAGATGATACATATAATAATTCACTATAAAAATATCAATTGCATTTTGTATTCACTTCGTATTTCTTGATTGTACCTACATTTAGATCGTCGTAATGACTATTACTTTACTACTGGACTTGCTGGTGGTGGTGGTGGGCGGGGGGAGGCGACGGCGTGCTGCAATGATGGTCATTTTCTACGGTTTCTGAACCATTATAGAGGACTTATGATATGTGTGTAGATAATAGTACATTATGATACAAGTGTGCTAAATTGGTCATTACAGTCGAGGCGGGTTTGATATAGCCGAGGAGTGTAATGACTAGTGCTCACGCGTTTCATACGACGTTTTTCAACACACTTGCGAGGAAAAAAATAGCAAAAATTAACTAAGTATTCAACTAACCTATGTTAGTAGATATTGGTTATTCGGAGCTTCCTTTGAGAACTCCCCAATGTCTGAATGTCTTTGGTGATGGCACCTTGGAATGGTTACTGTGATAAACGTCCGAGTATTTCTTTAAGATCACAGTTAAACGTAATTATATGTTTTGATGTCGGTGCCAGTTTTAGTCCGTACAACGCTTTGCAAATTCGAGTACCTATATCTAAGTATTATGAAATGAAATGAAATTGAATTTATTTGCATTAGGCGTGGTATTACATCGATGTTAGGTGGTGTTTATATTGAACACACACTTAGCTATTATAAGCATGTAAAATTTTTAATCTAAACTAAATGTAAAGCTGAAGTTACATAGCCATGCCAAGAATTAACAATACGATATACAATTATAATAAGACATATTAATTAAATTAAATTAAATATTTTCATACAACATAATTATAATCAGGCATTGTAATTTTTTTTATTCGTTATTATTATATTCTAAAAATTCCTTTACACTGTAAAAACATTTGTCTTTTAACCATTTTATTAATTCTTTTCAAAATTTTGTTAATATCGTAATTTGTCTAATTGTTAACGGTATATGATTATATATTTGTATTGACATTGCGTAATTTTTTTTTTTATTCAGTGCGCTTTTTTGTGTTGGCCTAGCTAGTTTTGAGGAATCTCTGGTCTTGAGTCTAGGATTCACTGATAATTTATTATAAAAGTTTGGGTTTGATCTTACAAATAAGCCAACTTCTAAAATATACTGCCCTGGCAAGGTTAGTATATTCAGCTCTTTGTATAATGGTCTACATGGTTCTAAAGGTCCTACTCCACTTATGGCTCGCACACACTTTTTTTGACATATGAAGGCTCGTTTAAAGTCAGTTTAGTTACCCCAGATGATCAGACCATACCTTAAAATTGAGCTCACATAACCATGATAAGCTGTCAAGGCTGCTTTTCCGCCAGCAATACGTTTTAAACGTCTTAAAGCAGACGTAAATCTTTCCAATTTTGTACAAACATTTTCAACATGAGATTTCCAATTGCAATACCGATCCACTATAATACTTAAAATTTTTGTATCGTCAACTTCTTCAATATCTACTCCTTTACATTTAATATCTAATTACAGTAACTGCTTTCTATAATTACAAAATTGCATATATTTAGTTTTTTCAATGTTTACATAAAGGTCATTATCTTCCAACCAATTACATATAGAGTCAATAGTCTTATTTATAGTGTTAGTGTAATCATTATCATTGTCATCCTTAGTGATTAAAATTGAAATGTCAACTGCGAATAGAATAGTGTAATATTGACTTACTTTCGGAAGATCATTTATATATTAAATAAATAGTAATGGTCCAAGTACACTTCCTTGAGGTACACCTGAATGGTTAATTTTTTATTATTTTTTTCAATTCAACACATTGTTTTCGTCCTGTAAGGTAGCTTTTTAGCCAGTCTAACGCATTTCCCCTAATACCATATTTTTCGCGTTTATCTGTTAATATACTGTGATTCAGAAAATCGAAGGCTTTGCTCATGTCGAAAAAAATGCCAGACAAACATACCGAGCTGACGTTTCGTAGGCTGTTTTTTTTTATTGTGAAAAAATCACGTTATTATTTATACATGTCGGGCCGAACATTACTTATACACGTACGTGAGTGAACCGTTTTATTTCACTATGATTGTAAATGACGTTGGTTTTCAAATTGGAAACATCGAATTCGATATCGAAAAGTCATTACGACATCGAATTCGATGTCGTAATGACTTTTACTATATACTATTACTTTACTGCTGGGGTGGTGGTGGTGGTGGTGCTGGGGTTGGCGGCGAAGGCGACGGCGTGCTGCAATGCTGGTGATAAAAATGATTATCTACACACATATCATAAGTCCTCTATAATGCGTTCAGAAACCGTAGAAATTGACCAGCATTGCAGTACATCGTCGCCTCCCCCGCCAACCACCTCCACCAGCAGGTCCTGCAGTAAAGTAATAGTCATTACGACATCGAATTCGATGTCGTAATGACTTAACGATATCGAATTAAGTTTTTCGAATTTGACGACCAACTTAATTTACAATCATAGTGAAATAAAACGGATCACTCACGTATATAAGTCGAGTTCAGTCCGACATGTATAATTAATAATGTGATATTGGTTTTTTTTTTTATAAACAGTTTACGAAACGTCAGCTCGGTATGTTTGTCTATGATTAAAAAAAAACAGTCAAATTCGTGACAGGTATGGGTATGATATATGCTTTCGGCTTCTGAACCCATCTTAGAGTACTTATCATATGTGTGTAGATAAAGTAATGTATGCAACTCCACATAATTAGGACTCTCATTATGTAGCAGTTGCATAAACTACTATTTCGCGCTTGTTCCGTGCGATTACATAAGTTATGTAATGCGCGCGCAGGTTCAAATCAAGGCACCGACCAAACCGCCATACAACCTGTTTACTTAGTATACTATAGTTCATTGCTTTTAGGCGGGAAAAGACTTTGCTGAGATTTAAAAAATACGTAATGTAAAAAACACGAGTGCGGTAATTATAAAGTAAAAAACACGGGTGTGTTACAAGTTGTATTATGAACTTTAATACTATGCAATAAGATTCAGTTTACGAGCAAGTGTGTTGAAAAATCCATTTTATACATTTAGTACAATCTAAATAATATAAATACATGCTTGTTCGCTTTTTTGTAGATTACGAATATATCCCAAGTGTTTAGTCGGAGTTGGTTCAAGTAATCTCGGCACCACTGTTCTCGGGCATAAAGTGTCTCTTCCGGTTGGCATATCACCGTCGGCGATGCAGCGCATGGCTCATCCGGAAGGAGAGCTGGCAAATGTAAAAGGTAACTGTTAACAATCATGGACTAAATAAGTAGGTACTTACGTACAGCTCCGAGGAATCGGGGGCTGGGTTTGCTTCATTTTATCAAACACCTACATATTATCATTTCACTAGCTCATTTAATTAATATCAACACTAGCTCGCATAAATGAAATTCTTTTTTAGGGTTCCGCACCTCGAAAGAAAAAACGGAACCCTTACACGATCACTTTGTTGTCAGTCTGTCTGTCTGTCAAGACCCTTTTTCTCTGGAATGCGTGGAGGTAGCAGGCTGAAATGAATATCAAATATTCAAGCCTGCAGTCCCTTGAAGCAGTGAAAAAATCAAACTTTTAAGTCAACGCTATCAAAAGATACAGTCATTAACACTCACCCTGCCAGCCATAAATAAAGCGGTCTACTTCAGCAGGCCATGGGGTCCGCTGACGTATCCTAAGTTTTCTGTAACTCCACGCCGAGATTAAGAATACAAAATTATCACAGCAGGCCACGGGATCCGCTGTGACCCCCGAAGTTCATACAGTTTTTGTAGGCCTGCTCGTATGGAATATTTTATGTTGACGACAGCATTTTTACAATGTTTCTCTATAAGTAAAAAAAAGAATGACGGCGATAGGACCAATACTTACGTGTTTATGGGACTCAGAAAAATGGAACAAAAAAAACTATCGGAGAATAGAAACGTATTTATTAGTCTAAAAAAATATTCCGACGAAACTGAGAACCTACTCCTTTTTTGAAGTCGGTTAATGAGTAAGAAAAACAAAAAATTCAGAACGAGCTACTTTTTGCTGTGAATATTCGCAAAACATTCGGCGCAGATGCCAGGTTGTGACGGACGGTTAGGCAAACAGTGATTCCTTTTTTTTTTTAGTTTTTTGGATTGAATACTTGACTTGCCCTTCTTTAGTACACTTTCGTAACAATGTATGCACTTGCGACGCACCAGACACTGACGATAATCAACCAAAGGGATTTTTCCAAAATTATGTAAGTACATTGACAGCAGCAGGAGCAGGATTTTGACTATTGCCATTTGGTAAGTACCATCAGGCATCGTTGCTGCCAGGCTGATTCCTGCATGATAAAGTCGCCGAACGAAAAATTACGTTAAAATATTATTGCGTGACGAGTGCAAATCACTGTTGCTGTTATTTCCAGAACTTTCCGAGTCATCTTCAGTGTCAAAAATGTCTGACACACTGTTTTCGGATGTTGGTACATAATCGGGATCAAAATCAGAGTCATGCGACATATTTTAGGTACAAAATTGGCGCGTATTTCGTGACAACACTAAAAGTGCGGGGAAAAAAGCACGTACAGCAGGCCGTGGGGGCTGCGCGCGACCAACTAGTAATTACTATGGCTGGCGTGTCAACATAAACTAGGTTTTTAAAAGTACCCGAAGTACCGGCCTGCCAAAAGAAAAAGTTTGTGCGAGAAGAAAAATGTGTCTGTGCAAGGTCAGCGGATCCCATGGCACGGAGAGTGTTGAAAAGGTTGTTTCAATACTAGACATGGGCGCCGCGCCGCCGCGCCGCCGCCGCCGACGATTTATCCACGCCGCCGCCGCCGATGGACTTGATCGGCGTAAAATCGGCGTGGCGAATATTTTATTAATTCTAAAGTATCACCAACTTTTTTGTTAATTATTCGCCAGATTTCGTTACCACAGTTATAATTTTATCCCTCCTTCCGTATTTTCTATTTCTAAACGGCAAAATTGTTTTGTCGAGCAGTGCGGGATACGATAGGGGGATACCTGCAGTGTATGACACGAGGCATCACGTGACTAGTGCGTGTGCGGCGGCTATACATGCCACGCGGTCCTTCGCTTTGACTGGCGGGGCTACTGATGCCCTTGTTGTTAAGGTTGACATCAAAAATGCATTCAACTGTGTTGAAAGGGATGTCGTCTTGAAAGAGGTACCTATTAGATAAACTCCCTTCGCGATATCCCTTTAGAAAGGGTATTTCCATAGGTGTATGTAAGATCAGCATTGTTACCTCTGGTGTTTTGCCTCGTCGCGATGCACAAGACCTTCATAGATTCGTACTCACCATTGAATGTGTAGCATCTGGATGATGGGACAATAGGCGGTGGGCCGGATATTAGGTACTTTGTTTTGGTCGAATAGGGCAAGTTTGTGTCTGCTTTAAAAGAGATACGGCCTGAGATTAAATCGGGGAAATGTAAACTTGTGGAGCACTGAGCAGTGAACCTTTGGAGGGCTTTCGGTTTTTGGTTTCGGGGATACATAAAGCTCTTGGAAAAGTCCGAATTGAACTTGCTAGGTGCACCATTTTTTTCCGGAAGGAGTTCTCTCGGTTCGGTATGGCGATCTAGGTGTGCGGCATATTCGCAATGTCATCCTGGTTGCGTTTTTGGCTGGCGTTGGTGGCGTATGGTGTGGCGGATCTTTTAGTAGCAGGGTTTCTTTGCCGATTTTATCAGGGGTTCTCACGATTTGGGAAACGTGTTTGCAATCCGACTGATCAGTGGGTTGTGCCAGGTGCGAGGCTCTACGATCCCACCAGCTTAGCACAATGCTTGGCATCGACTCTCTCCAGTCTCTCCATCACCACGTAGCCGTTGCGCTAAGATTGGATGTTTGGGTGGTAAGTGTTGCCTATCTCTGCACAGTTGCCTATATGGGATAATCGTGGAAGAGGATCGCTACCAAGGCCTCAGTTGTCAAAGGTGAGTTGGGTGGTTCTCGAGGCACCACTTGTTCAATGGTTTTATCCACAGAATAATGGTGGCTTTTAGTGTGCCGTGCATTTGAAAGTCTCCGGGGTTAAGCCGTAGTGACGGTACAAGGCCTGATAGGCTGACGTCGGTTCATTGGCAGGGCCCCTGTGTCTGTGTTTGCGGTCGACGGTAATCCCCTGGGAGGTGGACGCCATATCCTTTTTGTCCACACAAGTTGAGCAGTTGGCTGCAACCCCCGCTCGTGGTCGTATTTGGTTCAGCAGATCTCTCTAGCCATACAGCGTTTGTTGTTAGTCTTGTTTTCTGTATTTTATTTTATGATTTTATTGGTGTAATTTATAATTGAATTTTCATTTTAGTGTTAATATCGTATTTGAAATTTTGTGTGACTGTAATTATGAACTTCTATTGGAAAAATCTTTATGATTAACTGTACATCTGAAAAAAACTATGCCACGCCGATTTCACGCCGATCACGCCGCCGCCGACAATTTTGCCATCGGCGCACATGTCTATTCCATACAAATTGCCGTACCCTGAAAACCTTTCTAAACGGTACTTCCAGTTGTATTAGAAACACACACAAACACACAAAAGCACAACCACTCAGAAAATACTCAAAATCGTAAATTTTAGTCTGTCTGCAATTTCACAGACCATAGTAAGATGACCCTAAACTGCGTACATTTTGCTTAGGAGCAGGGCTCTGCTAACACTGGACGTCTTAAAACACTAGGGAAAAGCGTTAAAATCTTTCTACGGCACCCTCGTGCGCGAGTCCGACTCGCACTTGGCCGGTTTTTTAACTATAGTATGTGCTTGTTAAAAAAATGTACATAAACCCAGCCCCGATTCCTCGGAGCTCGCGGCGGACTGCAGATATGTTTCGTTGGTGATCCATTCTTACCCTATTATAGTGAATTTTCTGTTGGTGATTGCCAAAATAATGAACCGTTCTATAATCTTTCACATTCCTTGACTCTATTACCAAACTACAATAGAAAACCACAATAGGGAGATAATATGGAATATATTATATATTTGACGACCGGATGGCCTAGTGGTTAGCGAGTCTGCGCATCAAGCAGTAGAGAACTAGAACACCGGCTGAACGAAGCCGCCAATCAGTTGTCCCGCTTCTTCCAGAGTAACGGGCTAGTACTCAATCTAAAGAAGACCCACTTCCTACACTTCCATCTTGGAGGAAGGATGCCGAATGCCCTCGCAGTCCTTGTAGACGGTACCAGCATAGAACAGGTCCACGCTACGACATTCCTAGGCTTCGAACTCGATGAAAGACTGCAGTGGGGACCCCACTTAGATAAAGTGTGCTCCAAGTTGGGGAGTGCATGCTTTGCACTGCGACGGCTCGCGAGGGTGATGCCTCAGGGTGTGGTCCGTGCGTGCTATTTCGCCACCGTTCACTCGCTTATACAATATGGCGCAGAGCTGTGGGGGCGCGCTGCCGACTGGGAACGTGTCTTCCGTATGCAAAAAAGAGCCGTCAGAGCTATTGTACAGGTGAGCCAGGACACATCAGCGAGACCGTACTTTAAATCCTTACAGATTCTTACGCTGCCGTCTGTGGTAACTCTGCAGGTAGCCACATACCTGGGAGAATACGTGACCCGGGGAGAGGCGTGCGGGCGAGAAATGCGAAACGCCGACCGACTTGTGGGCATCAAACATAGACTCGCGAAATCAAGAAAAGTGACCCACGTGATGGGTCCGACGGTGTATAATAAACTGCCTGCGCCAGTCATACATGCGCCGTCGCTTAGGTCGTTTAAACATAAACTCAAATGCTGGCTTGCCGAGCGCACGTTCTACACATTTAAAGAGTTCCTAGAATATACACCATAGCACAGTCAATGTGCAGGTTAATTCTGATATTACCTGATTTAATTTTTAATGAATTGTACTGTAATTAGACTATGTTTAAATTTCATATTATTCTTGACATGACTAGCAACAATAGCAAATTAATTTTACATTGATGTAAGTATAAGTATAAGTATAAGTATTTTAATAGAAAATAGTACACTTATTTTATTTTAGTTACCTACTCTGTATATTTATCTAGTGACATAATGTATAAAAACTATGAGATCCGACATGTAATATGAATTATTATGAATAAATAACTATGAACTATCAACTATGAACGACCCTGACTATGAAGCTTGAGGTCCCGGGTTCGAATCCCGGTCGGGGCAGATGTTTGTATGATGAATACGAATGTTTGTTCTCGGGTCTTGGATGTTTATTATGTGTATAAGTATGTATTTATCTATATAAGTATGTTTATCCGTTGTCTAGTACCCATAGTACAGGCTTTGCCTAGTTTGGGACTAGGTCAATTGGTGTCAATTTGTCCCATGATATTCATTTATTTATTTTATTTATTACACAAGAAAAAACCGATCAAGAGCGTGTCGGACACGCCCAGGATAGGGTTCCTAAGCCAGTGTTAGCAGAGCCCTACTCCTAAGCAAACTGTAAGCAGTGTGGGGTCAATTTATATCGGTTACCGACACAGAGAAACGTAATAAGTTAACCAACTGTTACTCCCAAACCTGTGAACCTATCTCTGATAGTTTTCCCTTTAAATTCACTATATTCACTACTGCTCTGATTTTTTTTACATTTCCAAATACAACAGTTTCTCTGGTAGAGGGGGGGGGGACACTTGACTCCAACAAAAATGAGCATTTCAAAGCTAAATATTTCGCACATGACTATATCGAAAAATGATCTTCGAGCACCCCCAATATTTTTGAAAGACCTATTCAACGATACCCCACACTACGGGGTGTACGAGAAATTAAAAAATCATCCCCACTTTACGTGTATGGGAGAGGTATCTCAAAAAAAAATTTTTTTCAAGATTTCACCCCGGCACTTTTTCGGCCTATTAATTAATGTCTATCTGTGCAAAATTACAGCTTTCTGGCACCAGTAGTCTCTGAGCTATGCCGCGGACAGACAAACTATAAGGGTTCCTTTTTGCCATTTTGGCTTCGGAACCTTAAAAAGGCCCTATTCAGTTACATTTACGTGCTAAGCAGGTATATAGGTAAAATATACCGTTGAAAGCGTGCGAAGCCGGGGCGGGCCGCTAAATAAAGGTACCTACCTACCTACTAAGAAAAATACAATTTATTACAGCGGCTGAAGCGGAGGGTACCGTTTACGCACTAAGCACCATCGCAACGAGTTCAATAGAAGAAGTAGCAGAAGCTGCCCCACGTGCTATAAAGTGGTTTCAATTGTATATTTACAACGATCGGTATGTACCTCCAGTAGGTACCTATCTAACGAAGTAAACGTTTTTAATGAGCGCTTAGTCAGCGTAACTTCGCAGACATTTAGTATACTTAATATATTTTGCTAAAAGTTTTGGTTGAAGGTTAGGTACTTGTTTGCTTATTTAACAGGTTATTCTCAGGTACGTGTTGTTATTTACAGAAATGTAACTAAAAACTTAGTATTGCGAGCCGAGAAAGCTGGGTTCAAAGCAATAGCTTTAACGGTGGACACTCCGTTATTTGGACTTCGCCGTGCCGACGTTCAGAATAAGTTTACACTACCTAGCCATTTAAGGTAAATAACATAATTATGACTTTTAAATATGTGCACGTAACATTCAAGTCAAGGTACAAACGCCGTTTTCAATTTTTTTTACTATACACTGACCAGTGATTGACCCATAACTTGATGGAAGGTGCAGATGAGGCCTAAGGTGTAACTCGCTGGTACCATAAGTACATACATGTAAAGAAATGCCTGCCTACTGTTTTATTGTGTAAAATATTATTTGAATATTTTGCAGGTTGGCTAATTTCGACGGACACTTGTCTAATAAAATACACAACTCTAAGGGCGGAGGAAGCGGCCTTAATGAATATGTCGAGAACTTATTTGACAAAAATTTAACGTGGGATGACATTAAATGGTTGAAAAGGTAAGTTACTTAGCTAACAACCTACGAGGGCTGTTTGATAAGTACCCGTTTATGGAAAAAAAAAACTTTTTTTTGTATATATGCATTTATTTTTCTACGTAGTCACCTTTTAACTCTATAGATTTGTTCCACCTATACTCAAGCTTCAATAAACCATCCAAAAAGTATGATTTTGAAAAGTCATTAAAATAGGCCTCTGTGGCGGCAATGACTTCGTCATTTGATCCAAATCGCTTGCCACCGAGCCATTTTTTTAGGTTGGGAAACAAAACGAAATCGCATGGGGCCAAATCTGGAGAATACGGGGGGTGAGACAATAGTTCGTAGCGTAACTGTGCTAATTTAGCCGTCACAACTCTGGACGAATGAGCCGGGGCGTTGTCGTGATGAAACAGTACTTTTTTCTTTTTTAAATGGGGTCGTTTGTCTTTCAGCACGGCGTCAAATTCATCCAATAAATTGGCATAGTACTGCCCTGTTATTGTTTTTCCCTTTTCTAAATAGTCAATATGTATAATACCCTGCGAATCCCAAAAAACGGTCGCCATGACCTTTCCAGCCGATGGGACGGTTTTTGCTTTCTTTGGAGCAGGTTCACCCGGTAAAATCCACTGCTTCGACTGCTCTTTCATTTCCGGGGTGTAGTGGTCAGACGCAGAAACTCCGGGTTACGTTTGAACACGGCCAAACACTGCTTCGAAGTAGTCAGTCGGTTCCGTTTTTGCTCCTCCGTGAGTAAACGCGGCACCCACCTCGCCGATACTTTATTCATACCTAATTTTTCTTCTAATATGTGTTGTACCCTCTCGATTGAAACGTTTACAGCATCAACGATTTCTCGAAGTTTAATTCGGCGGTCGGCTAAAGCGATATTTTCAATTTTCTTAACCATATCGTCTGTAGTCACCTCAACTGGCCGGCCTGGGCGATCCTCATCAAAAACGGTTGTTCTCCCCCGCTTAAACTCGTTATACCAATATCTGACGGTTGTCATAGAAGGAGCACATTCATGGTAAACCGCTTGAATTCTTACTTTTATTTCATCACATGTTTTTCCTTCCAAAAATAAGAATCTAATTACAGACCGATACTGTTCTTTCTCCATTTTAACAATTTTAAGTTCACGCCTTCACTGAATCGTTGTCAAATGAGAAAAAAAACAAAAGAATGCCATTTTTTTTTATTTTCCCGCCTCTGAAAAATGGCTTAAAAAGGTGGTATACTTATTTGCGGCAAGTGATATTAATATATTTAGAAAACGGGTACTTATCAAACAGCCCTCGTAAGTACTTACGTGTTTATTTAACATTTACTCTACGAATAATAATATCTATGGAAGCGTAACTGAGCCCAAAAAATGGCTCTACCAATCATAACTATAAAAATAATCATATAAAAAATAAGCATCGAGTTAGTCAGCCGTGGCATTCGTGACGTGCGTGCGGGCTTGAATAACGGGAGTTTCAATTGTGAATATTATAATTTGGGTAATTTAATATTTTTCAAAAATGTGCCATCGTGTGTTATGGAAGTGGTGTAGGTATGGTTTCTACACCACTTCCATAACATAGATATAAAAAAAAATCCGACGAATTGAGAACCTCCTCCTTTTTTTGAAGTCGGTTAAAAAAACACTAGAATTACCTTTCTTAAGTACTACACAAATAAATACTAACACATCTTAAAAACTCATACTTGGCGACTCACGCCATCCTCGTTGAGCGGCATAGTTGGGTGAATCACGATTTTCGATGTGCGAGTGTCATGTGTACTTGCGTCGTAGTTGTGCGTGTTACAGGTGATATTTTTATAGTTCGGTCACAGGGGCGACAGTGGCCTGTCGGTGTAAGCTTGCGCGCCGGCGACCTTACGATGGCACGTGTACGCATAGGGTTGACAGTTAAGCTACAGCGGCACAAGGAAATGATAACTAAATACTTAGTGAAAGAAGTTTAATTATGTAACGAAACGTTATGTAAAATTTAATATTGTGCATGCTTTGACATTTTATTTTACTATCTCTTGCATAATTTTTTGTTGTATTTTTGACGATCTCTTTCTGAATTTCTCATATTTTTTGACATTCAAAACGTAATTATTTTCAATAAGAAATAAAGGAATCTATGTAATCTAATGTTAAATTAAAATATTATTGTTCAACGTGTTCACACATTTTATAAATTGCTGGATTAATTATGTTTTCTATTTTTACGATACATTTTAAACATTTTATTATTTTCTTTAACTATCGCGAATATTCGAAATCCTACGAACAGTTCTCTCATAAAATCCAAAGGGAAGCGACCGTTACGACGTTACGGCGCGACTAGGCGGCCCTCCGTTTTGGCGTTCGCGTTTCGCCTTCCACACCCCGCGCGACCCGCGCTCGCCCTCGCTCGCGTCCTGACACGCACACAATAACAACGTAGTAGTTTACTGCACACATGCGCCCGTGTCGTTTCTTTTTACGTTAGTATATATATTATTTGGTTCGGTGCATTTACTATTATCTATTGACAACTTGGATGACACTTGTCAGTTGTAATTTTTTAAATTAATTCAGAGATGTGACACCGCGACAGGCGGAATCATTGATAGTGATTCTGTAGCCAAAATGCCAAAAATATAACCCTTATAGTGTCGTCATGCCCGTTTGTTTGTTCAGTTTGTTCATATTAATTAGGCCAACAAAGTGGTTGAATAAAATCTTAAAAAAATGATTTTTTGGGGTACTTCCCCTACGCGTACAGTGGGGATGTTTTTAGGGTTCCGAAGCCAAAATGGCTAAAAGGAACCCTTACAGTTTCGTCATGTTCGTCTGTCTGTCTGTATGTCCGCGGCATAGCTCAGAGACTATTGGTACTAGAAAGCTGTAATTTTGCATAGATATACATATTAATGGCCGAAAAAGTGCTGAGATAAAATCTTGAAAAAGAGTTTTTTTAGAGTACCTCCCCTACACGTACAGTGGGAATGATTTTTAGGGTTCCGTACCTCAAAAGGAAAAAACGGAACCCTTATAGGATCACTTTGTTGTCTGTCTGTATGTCAGTCTGTCTGTCTGTATGTCAGTCTGTCTGTCTGTATGTCAGTCAGTTTGTCTGTCTGTCTGTCTGTCTGTCTGTCAAGACCCTTTTCTCTGGAACGCGTGGAGGTAGCATGCTGAAATTAATACCAAATACTCAGGCCCGCGGTGCCTTGCAGCTGTGAAAAAATCAACCTTCTAAGTCAATGCAATGAAAAGATACAGTCATTAAAAAGGCTATTTCCATACAAATTGCCAAAATCCGAAAACCTAAAGGGTACTTCCAGTTGTCCTAGAAACTTGAAATTTGGTATGAAGGTAGCTCTTATAGCACAACCACTCAGAAAAGTCCCAAAATCTTAAATTTTTATGTCTATCTGTAGATTTAGCAGACCAATATAAGTTGACCCCACACTGCGTACATTTCGCTTAGGAGCAGGGCTCTGCTAACACTGGGGAAAAGCGTTAAAATGTTTCAACGGAACCCTTGTGCGCGAGTCCGACTCGCACTTGGCCGGTTTTTTTATTTCTCGTAATAGGTCTTTGAATAGTGACATATTTGTTCGATTTAATTTTTTATTTTTAGTATCACAAAGTTACCAATTGTGGCGAAAGGAATAATTCGCGCAGATGATGCCGTTAAAGCCGCACAAGCCGGGTGCGCTGGTATACTGGTGTCGAACCATGGCGCCAGGCAACTCGACGGAGTACCAGCGACGGTAAGGCCGTCGACATCATAAATCAAACATTGTTGGCAAATGATGATAAAGACGTTCGCATTGGATTTTTGAGGACGTGATCCGTCCTAAAAATCCATTGCCAACGTGCATGTAGCACTTTCTGGGCACCTCCGAGCATTGCGAACAAAATCCCCATTTTAAAAATGAAAAAACTGTAGTCGTCCCATGATAACTCTGCAACGAACTGACAACCGTAGAAATCTAAAGTTTGTTTACGGCAACGCTGATTTATAGTCAAAAAACACGCTTTGAACTTTTGATTAGATTAAAAATTAAACAAGTCATCGTTCATTCACTATCCACCATTAAAGTACCTCTCATATTTAGTTTTCGGCATATATTTTTTTACAGTACAACGGCAAAACCTACTAAACACTGGAAAAATTGTCCTCCAATGGACAGAGCCATATTTAAAAAAAAGAACAGAAACTTTTGATTGCTAGGTACTATCATTATTATTTCTAATTAAAGAAATGTCTGAGTGACACAGTGTTGCCAACCTTTGTTGCTAGAATTATGTAAATTTTACCTTAAAATTACCGTACAATTACGGTACACTCCGTTTTTTGGGATTTTCATTTTGCAAACCAAAATATTCGTATTTCTTTGCAGTTTTCAGGTAAAAGCAGTATTTATTACCTTTGAGATAAAATCGTGTTGTGGGTGATTTTTAGTGCTTACCGTTGGTTAAGCACAATACAAAAATATTTTGATCAGATTAGTGTAAAATTAGACTTATAAAATGGAATTTCACCTAGGACACAGAATTAATAGGTACCTAAATAAAACAATAATTTAGAAAAATACAATTACTTCATCGGATTCACTTCGTTTCGTATCACGCAGAGTCATTGACTGACTTTAACAAGCAACAAAAGTTGGGCTGCCGCGATTGAATAAATTTAACGTGTGCGTCGAACGGAACGGAAAAAAAAGATGCCTTTAGTTATTGCGTAAACAGAGTTTGTTTACGAGTCAGGTATTGCAAATTTTTATAAGTGTTTTATATTACCGTACATCTTGTAAGATTTTTAGTTCTGGTCTTAAAATTACCGTACATTTGTCACACGATAATTGTTACGCTACGGGGCATGGAATTACCATACAAATACTGTAATTACCGTACGGTTGGCAACACTGGAGTGACATGAAAAAAGTATTACCACAGCGTGATTTTTCTGTTTAACCAATTAATATTTTATGCAGAGTTATCGTGGGACGATTATAACAACAAACAATATTACTCAACTGGAAGAACTTCCCACGATATTTCTGCATAAGATATTAATTGGCAACCCAGAAAAATCATGCTGTGTTTTCATGTCACTCGGACATTTCTTTCATAAAAATAATAATGATAGTAGCAATCGAAAGTTGCTGTTTTTTTTTAAATATGGTTCTGTCCATTGGAGGACGATTTCGCCAGTGTTTAATAGGTTTTGCCGTTGTACGGTAAAAAAAAATCTAGAAAACGAAATATGAGAGGTATTTCAATGGTGGATGGTGAATGAACGATGACCTGTGTAATGTTTAATTTAATCAAAAGTTCAAAACGTGTTGTTTGACTATAAATCAGTCTTGCCATAAACAAACCTTAGATTTCTACTGTTGTCAGTTCGTTGCAGAGTTATCGTGGGACGACTATAGATACCTACTAGGTACGTCACGAAATTTTAAACAGTAAACCAGAAATAGTGGCCGCATAGTTCACAACTACACAAGATATTTTTACCCGATTGCCGAAGGTGGGTTGTTTTTCAAGCGTATGTATGTATGTGTAATCCATCTGATTGTTGCTTTTTCGTGTGATTCTTACACTTTTTAAATGGACACGCGGGCATCGTTACGCTTGTACTGATGACATACAATTAAGAAATAAGATATCCAGGTTTAGCTACCTAATTGGATAGGATTCGGGTAAGTACTGTGTATAAAAAATACCCCGCTTCTGTTCTTAGTAAGTAGGTACAGTCGGCCAAAAGCTTGGATTGAAACTGATTTTTTTAACAGAAAACTTGTTTCGATTTTTTTTAGATTGAAGTTTTGCCTGAAGTCGTAGAAGCCGTAAAGGAATACGACGTCGAAGTTTATTTGGACGGCGGTGTTACAAGTGGAAATGATGTTTATAAAGCCTTAGCTCTAGGGGCTAGAATGGTATGTAAATAAATTGTCAATACTATCAAACATTTCAATTATTAAGACAGCAAAGGGGCTCACGGGAATAATAGTAGTTTATGCTACTGTTACATAATCAGGGGCATAGGATCACACGAATGTTTTAAGGTCTAATTATGCAGAGTTGCATAAGTACTGTGGGGCGTAGCGCAGGAAGTGGGCACTGGAGAAGGTACGGTCGCGTCCTAACAGTAAAATTAATTATTGCCCTGTAAAAACTGATGCGATTAAATAAAAGATGGTATTCTTAGTCAGGACTGGATCTAAATTCAAGTAGCAGGGGCTTAAGGCTAACACAAATTCTGAAATGAAACTATCTTAATCCGAGGTCCCAGCTCGACTGATCTGATTTCTGGGAACCAAGTGTTCCTTTATTTTGATCAAATTCTATGTTTAAAATGAACAGATCAGTCTAGCTTGCCAGAACCGCACCATGCACTTGCTGCATGGAGGCTAGCACCCTACAGTACATTACTTTATCTACACACATGTACCTATAATTACTCGATGGGTTCTGAAGCCAAAGGCATATTAAACCTGTCATGAATTTGGCTGTTTTTTTTTTAATTCATAGGCAAACATATCGAGGCCTATTTTTGAAGATGAAAATTGACTGACTGACTACGGTTTCCGAACGCATAATAGAGGACTTATGATATGTGTGTAGATAAAATCATAGGTATTATAATAATTTGTTAGGGTTCCGTACCTCTAAAGGAAAAAACGGTACCCTTATAGGATCACTTTGTTGTCCGCCTGTCTGTCTGTCAAGACCCTTTTTCTCTGGAACGCATGGAGGTAGCATGCTGAAATTAACATCAAATAAGTACTCAAGCCTGCGGTCCCTTAAAACTGTGAAAAAATCAACCTTCTAAGTCAACGCAATCAAAAGATACAGTCATTAAAAAGGCTATTTCCATACAAATTGCCGAAATCCGCATGTTAACTTTCGCGCAGTCGGGTGCCGTACCTACGGAAAGCCTACAAATACAAAAAGCTCTGGCATAGATACTTAATTTAAAGGTATTTTCATCACACCTATTCGAAACCAGTGTTAGAAGAGCCCTACTCCAAAGCAAACTGTACGCAGTGTGGGGTCAAATTATATTGGTTCTGACATAGACACATAATTAACTATTACTCCCAAACCTGTAAACCCTACTTGTCTTTGATAGTTTTCCTTTTAAATTCACTATAATGCACTATTGCTCTGATTTTTTTCACATTTCCAAATATAACAATTTCTCTGATAGAAGGGGGGGGGGGGACACTGGACTCCAACAAAAATTATCACATCAAAGCTAAATATTTCGCAAATGAATAAGTTTATCGAAAAATTATCTTCGAGGACCCCTAATATTTTTGAAACACCAATAGGTGTTAGGGGTCAACGATACCCCACATTATGGGTTGGACGAGAAATAAAAAAAACATCCCCACTTTAAGTGTAGGGGAGGTACACCAAAAAAAATTGTTTTTTAAGATTTTATCCCAGCACTTTTTCGGCCTAATTAATATGTATATCCATATGCAAAATTACAGCTTTCTAGTACCAATAGTCTCTGAACTATACCGCGGTCAGGCAAACAGACAGGCAGACGGACATGACGAAACTATAAGGGTTCCTTTTTGCCATTTCGGCTTCGGAACCCTAAAAAGACGGCATCCGACTGCGACATAGTTCCTAATTAAACGACCAGGCCCAGAAATGTAATTTTTTTACTTTTGCGTTTTTTAAGTCGGGGTTTTTCGGGGTAATTCTTTCAGGTTTTCGTGGGTCGCCCTGCTTTGTGGGGACTTGTTGTTGGCGGCCAAGCGGGGGTGCAACGCGTGCTCGAAATCATTAAAACCGAACTCGAATTTGCAGTGCAAATTGCAGGTTTGTGGAGTGTTTGTTTGTGCACAGGAACGCGTTTTTTTTCTAAGTTGAAGGCTGTAAATGTTAGGAAAACATTTTTTACAACACATCAGGACCAGGCGAACCTTTAGTTTTCCACCAACTTGGAATAAAAACTGATAAGTAAAGCCAAGTTTCAGCCGGGTGCGGTGCGGGTTGGTGGTTTTTCGTAGTTTTTAGAATTTTTATTCTTTTGTATATGTAATAACATAGTTATAAGTTCATTTGTTACTAACCATCTAGTTATAAGTTTAGTTCTAGGAATATACGGTATAATAATTAAAATCTTCATTAATCCTCCAGTGAAAAAAAAAATATAAATTACCTACTAGTTTCAAATTTCAAACTTTATCATTGTATGTTCGTGCAAATTGTTCTCACAATTTGCTTGCAATGTAACAATGTACTTATTAATTATTATGTTTCGTTTCGTTCCAGGTACACCAACCATCTCTAATATCACGAAAGATATGGTGCGTCACCAATCAGCTTACAGTAAATTGTAGTAGATTTGGAATTTGTTTGCGACGGGCATTTATCTATTACACTTACCTTAGATATACATACATCTCTGAACAAAATTTCCTTAAATTTTTTTCTAATGGGATAAGGATTCCCACCAGCACAACCAACACAAATTGAAAGAAAACTACGTTACTAAATTGTATCCTATTCCTAGTTTTTACTTAATTGCAATAGAATTTCGCTAGTGGCGGCATACCTCACAGCTACATAAAAACTTAATACTACCTAGGCAGAATGCGTGGAGAAAAATTAACCCTAGTTTTACCATTCTTCAGTTACATTTTTCACTGGCGGCGGGTACTGGGTATCTTCATTCATACCCACACGCTTGACAGTTGATTTCAAATATGAAATTTTTAGGAGTTGGCAACTCGCTCCTGTGAGGTAGTTTTTTTATACATTTGTGTGCATCTGTGAATAGAGGTGACCACGTTTAAACATCTGGGAAGACGGGCCACGACAAGGGAAAAACTACATAATATTATTTTATTGAGAAATTTACAATAATAATAAATGTAAATTTATTTAGATCACAAGTGTGTTTTTGTGACCTATGACTACACAGATGTATGAATGTAAGTTCGGTTATAATGTGAAAACTGCTGAACCAATTTTGAATGTTCGAAATAGTTCGAATATGGTTGGATTTAAAGGTTTTAATATCAGAAAGTTTTATTTTACTAAATTACGATTACGACATAATGTTGTTATTGAAACTTGAAAACGAATTTTTCTTTAAAAATATTTTTTAATGCTTTTTTGTCGATTGTACTTGTAGGTACTTATTGTTGTCTGTATTTGTATTGTCATCCAACTTACATACCCGTACCAAATTTCAGGTCAATGCCATTACGGGTCAAACTGTAAACCTACTTTTTTTTTAAGTCGGTTAAAAAGCCCTTGTGGGCCTGTTTGTCCTACGATCGCCTAGTCACCATAATCAGAAAGAGACAGTACCGTGCTTGCCTATCATCCTTGTCACTATTTTTTTTTAATTCATTTTCAAGGTCAAATAATCAGGGCCCCGACACTTCTTGGTAGATCTTGTTACAGCTCTAGTGTAAGTTCCTTGAATTAAACATGGTCATCGTTCATTCACCATCCAACATTAAAATACTTCTCATATTTCGTTTTTTTTTATAGAACGAGGAAGGCAAACGAGCAAGTGGGCCACCTGATGGGAAGTGATTACCATGCCCATAGACACCCGCAAGCCCGGAGTTTCTATATTTTTTTACTTTACAACAGCAAAACCTATTAAACACTGGCAAAATTGTCCTCCAATGGACAAAGCCATATTTAAAAAAAAACCGGCCAAGTGCGAGTCGGACTCGTGTACGAGGGTTCCGTAGAAAGATTTTTACGCTTTTCATCAGTGTTTTAAGAAGTCCAGTGTTAGCAGAGCCCTGCTCCTAAGCAAAATGTACGCATTGGTCAACTTATATTGATCTGCAAAATCTACAGACAGACATAAAAAATTAAGATTTTGAGACTTTTTGGAGTGGTTGTGCTCTACGAGCTACCTACATACCAAATTTCAAGTTTCTAGGACAACTGGAAGTACCCTTTAAGTTTTTGGATTTCGGCAATTTGTATGGATTTTTTTTTAATGACTGTATCTTTTGATTGCGTTGACTTAGAAGGTTGATTTTTTCACAGCTTCAAGGGATAGCAGGCTTGAGTATTTGATATTAATTTCAGCATGCTACTTCCACGCCTTCCAGAGAAAAAGGGTCTTGACAGACAGACAGACAGACAGACAGACGGACAACAAAGTGATCCTATAAGGGTTCCGTTTTTTCCTTCTGAGGTAAGGAACCTTAAAAACAGCAACTTTTGATAACAACTAGGTATCATAATCATTTATAGTTAAAGAAGAAATGTCCGACTGACATGAAAAAAGTATTACCACAGCGTAATTTTTCTGGGTTGCCAATTAATATCTTATGCAGAGTTATCGTGGGACCGTACTATTTGACACCCGTACAGCAAACGCGATCGAGACGTTTTTTTTGTCGTGTATTTGCTTAATCTATATATAATAATATATTCGATCCTCCGCCGTGTGTGTGACAAAGACAACACATCTGTAAACCGGCAACGGCAATGGTCTTTTAATTTACTATTAAAAAATGGCTTTTAAAACTAGTTTTTTAAATGAATATTTCATACAGACTACTCTATTAAAATTTAATTAAAAACAACTGAGACTGACTGGAGGCGTGGTAATCTATCTGATTGTTACTTTATTTTCGTGTCATTTTTACACTTTTTAAATGGACACGCCGGCATCCGTTACGCTTGAACTGACTTGCTGAGAAATAATTAGGTCGCATTTGGGTCGGACGTAATATTCGGGCGCGAAACTGTATAATCTACGGGTTATAATAGATCAATGTCGAGTGGCCGAGGGTGTATCGTTTCTCAATCGGGAAAGGAGATACCTAACTATTCACAAACACTGAACATACACTGTAGACATGATTATACTGCTAATTTAGCAGTGCAATTGCGATTTTATGAAAAAAGAAACTATGGGTTTCACAAATAAAAATACTATAGCTCACGTTACAAGGTCTTGATACATTAAAATAATTGTATGTATGTTGTTATGTACTCATTGTATCCCTATTTAACATACGTAATCATTAAATATTATTTATTTCACATGTTATTACTTATTATCCTTTTTTTTGTGTTTGTTTTAATAAATATACAATTTCGCATAGTATTTGTTTTATTAAAAAATAGACGTACCGCTCTAAGCATGTTTTTCAATTTCTATTTGGAAGCGAAAAACTCTCTGCGGATAACGATGACCGTCTGGCTTCATGAAATTATCAAGGTACAGTCTAAAAATAGCTTAACACAGCTTAGCACCATAAGAAAAAAAAGCAAAAAAATACTGCGACGAATTGAGAACCTCCTCCTCTGTAAGGTTCCGTACCTCAAAAGGAAAAAAACCGGACAAGTGCTGGTCGGACTCACGCACGAGGATTCCGTAGACAGATTTTAACACGATTCCCCAGTGTTTTAAGGTGTCCAGTGTTAGCAGAGCCCTGCTCTTATGCAAAATGTACGCAGTATGGGATCACCTTATATTGGTCTTTCAAACATTACAAACATTTTAGATTTTGAGAATTTTCTGAGTAGTTGCGCTAAGTATAATATAAGAGCTACCTTCATACCAAATTTCAAGTTTCTAGGACAACTGGACCGTGTTTTATAAAGCTACAAGTTTCAATTTACAAGCGGAAGTCTCATTCTATCACCTTTTGTTAGAAAGAGACTTCCGCTTGTAAATTACAACTTGTAGCTTTATAAAACACGACCCTGGAAGTCCCTTGAGGTTTTCGAGGTAAGTACAGCAATTTGTATTAAAACAGCTTTTTTAATGACTGTATCTTTTGATTGCGTTGACTTAGATGTTTGATTTTTTCAGAGGTACAGAACCCTAAAAATTAAATTAGTAGTTACGTTAGGTAAGTATTTACATACCTACCTACTTAATTACGCATGGTTGACGTTCTTTACCTTTCAATTTCCTTTGGAAGTGTAAAAAACGTGAGATTTTAATCCTTATTACATATTGTTTAGGCAACCGAATGCTGCTGTATGCTTTTGCCTTCATTTTGTGGTTCGTCATAATTCGCACTCGCACAGACAACCTGATGCGTGCGGCCGGGCGGCGCGTATTTAAAAAATATTTTTTGTAATGAGTACACGCCCGTGATCATACTTATTACGATGGACTAAAAAAAAACTAGCATCACCATAGAAAAAAATTGAAAAATTCATCGTTTTCCAAAAAAAGCAGACCATTTAACGGTATGCGGTTGTGACCCCCAAGTATCCGCCGGCTGCTGCTCGCCGTATAGTACACTATCGCTTTACGGAAGGCATGGCCAGCTGACAGGGCTACGTTTTATAAAGCTACAAATTACAATTTACAAGCGGAAGTCTTTCCAACAAAAGGTGATTGAATGAGACTTCCGCTTGTAAATTGTAACTTGTAGCTTTATAAAACACGGCCCAGACGTGGCTGTATGGATTCCTTTGCCTATCCTTTATGGTATGAATTAAAGAAAAAAGTCCCAAGATAGACATTATAGGTTTTTGTATTGTTTGCATGAAGTTGTGTTGTATCTCTACTCTATGATTGTTTGTTTGTTTGTTGTGTTTTGGCGTCAGTGCTTAGTATTAGTACTTTCAGCCTTTTGGTTTTGTTGAATTGAAGATTGTATTATATCCAAGTCAAGATAATACTACGATATAAGTATTCTGTTTACCATTCAATAAATAATAATAGCCCAAAGTTAAAAGTGTAGAAAGTTAGGAGTTGGTAAATAATATAAAATGGATGTTGGCGATTTGTCTTGTAAAGTAAGTACTTATCTATACCTTACTTACCTTTAATCGCTATTCATGAAACTTTAAACTGAAGCTTTAGCTATCCAGTGCCATGCCACAAAGGCCCTATTTTATGTGTTCTTAATCATTACTTACTCATGTACCAAAATAAAATTAATAGGTACTTTGCGATTTAATTCTATCTATTTATTATCACATCACACACATCACCAGCCTTTTTTACGTCCCACTGCTGGGCACAGACCTAATCTCAGAATGAGAGGAATCTATTTTTTATGCTTAATAGGCATCCAGACTGGAATTGGATCTATGAGCTTCTAACATTCACCTAAACCCGTAAGCTGCTTGATACTTGACCTATCTAATTATATCTCACACAGCAATATTCGCAAAAGAATCTCACTTATTTGGAAATAAAGTCTGTTGTTATGACTTTGTTCTGAGTAGGTATGTAAATCCAGTAACAGTACAATAATCTGGTAGTAAAATCCTGGTGGTGCGGCCAGGATTGTCTCCAAAGGAGGAAACTCTTCAACGGTTAATGTTATCAACTTGAAATTTGGTGTGGATGTGAAGTTGCATGACTATTCAAGTAAAGACAACAAAAAGTACAGTCGGCAAAAAGCTTTTACTAAAAGTTATTTTTTTAACAGAAAACTTATGTGTGATGCTGATGATATGTAAATACAATCATACATAGGCTGCTTTTTGGTTTATAACCGACTTCAAAAAAGGTGGAGGTTCTATGTTCCACTGTATGTTTCTTTTTTTTATGTATGTACATCAATTACATACTCCGTCAATTGTAGGCTGATTGTCAAAATTCTTTTTTTATTTGAAAGGGTATACTCCTGAGGGGGTCCCATTGTTACCAAATCATGATCTGATGATGGGATCCCAGGGAAATCGAGGGCAACCCCTTAAATTTTTATAGGCATGTATTATGTGTTTCATATATTTTCTAAGGCTATTCAAGTAGGTATTTGCATCTGGAAGTCATCATCTCATGGTGAGCTGATGATGGAAGGTACAACTCCTTAACGGTTAGGAGTTGGAGGATGATTCCGAAAATGTTAAATCAACATAAAACGGTGAAATAAAAATCTTTTAACAAAAAAGTAACACCACCTTCAAAAAAACCTTAGAAAAAAACAAAATAATCCTCTAAAGCCATGAGTATTATGGCTAGCACTATGTTATATTCCCTTTTTATGTTAATAAACAGCCAACTCCAAGTTCAACAAGGCAGAATGAGGATGATAGTGATTACTCAGATGAGGAATCGGAAATGTCGGAAGAGCTACCTAGCAGGAAATCTAAGGTGTCCAGCACAGCAAAGGTGCCTATGTTAATGGGCTCAAAGACAGGCATTCCTCGACTTGTGAGATCAGAAGCTAACGAGGTAGCTATACAATAATTTTATGTGTTTCAGAAATAACAAGATGAATCACCAACACACCTCTATTGACATAAATATTTAATATTTAAGGGCGCCAAGGCTGTGAATGACCTTGCATCCGTAGCTCTTCACTTTTTCGTGTTGTATATGTCTCAATGTGTTGATAATGATTGTTCCCACCAATATACTGTTTCAGTTTGTGTTAACCAGTCACTAAAACCAAGATAAATGCTATCAAACTTTGTTATTTTTACAATGAAAAACCAGTTTATTGCCATTGTGTCATACTAACATTTTGGCTATTTTAAAACAACTGTTTTAGAATAAGTTTTACTTTGTTTTCATAGGTACTAATGTTTTTTTAGTTAAATAAAGCAGTTCAAGGGAAAAAAACAATAGAAATGTTGAGGAGAGACTGCTACCAATAGCTGCTTTTAAAAATTTAAGTTTAACAATCTAGTGACCAGATACGAAATGCATAGTTAACATGAAATTTCTGCCATTTTTGGCAATTTTTGGCTTGAACACCCTTGATAAAATCTGCTAAACTCTTTTATGTTTCCTTTGCATTGTTAACAGGGTGATGTACTTGATGAAAATGAAGTGAAGAAACTTATTCTGGCATATGAAAAAAAAGCTGTCTGGAACAAGGAGATGAGAACTAAGTTTCCTGATAGACCTGAGAAGTTTATGGAAAGTGAATTAGATTTACATGAAGCATTGCAGGTACAATAAAAATTTAAAAACACAATCAAATATATTAAATTGTAAAGTTTTCCATAAAAAATGCTCTTATCTATCCACCCATTTGGGAGCTGTGATGTCAAGATAGACATACAGATACACAAATTAAACTTTTATATATCCTCTGTTTTTCCGTCAGGGGTTATAAAAACAATACACTCTTTTTCTTTGGGCAGTCATATAAAAATTAAGACAATAGGTAGGTATGTTAGCATAATTTGGTTCTGGCAGAAGCTAATGAAGTACTTTGACTTTTCAGGATCTTGCTGCAGTAAATACTGTACCAGAGCAGTATCCACTGCTGGTTCAACTTAAATGTATAAACTCTTTGTTACAATTACTCACACATGTTAATACTGATATATTTACGAAAGTGGTGCGTGTGTTGCAGGTAAGTGAAGTTAATACAGGGTGCAATACATTTTAATGAACCATCAAAAATTCAGCCAGGGATTGAGTAAGTCTAAATGAACACACCTGTAAAACTTTTATTTGAGAAAATAAATAAAAAACAGCCTTCTCCTTCTCCCATACCATAAGAATAAATAATAACATAAGTAGAACAGAAACTCCCGCTCCGGACGGGCTCAAGATCACGATATTAGAGTATTCGTTAAACAGACTACTCAGTCAGGCTGTCACGGCCGGCGTCGCCGCACGTGCGTTTTGTTGTTTATAATTTGGTTTTAATAGTTTTACGTAAGCCTGTACGTATGTTATTTTATATTTGTATGTAAGTAATACTTACTTAATTGGCTTAATTTGGTATGGCACTCATAATGACTTCTTATTTAGAAGTGTCTATAATTATGTTGGTACTTAATGATTTATAAATAAAACTGTAATAAAATAATGATTTCAAAGCAAAGAAAAACTTACGTCTTTGTGATATTATCTTTAGACGTAAGTACCTAATATTTAACAGCAAGCAACCCTAGCAACACGCCTGGATGACAGAGGGGTGTAACGTAACGACGTGAAGAGGGAAGTAGGTATATAAATGGCGGCGTTTTGGACTCTGTCAAAAGAGATTCCGTTCTACTATGTTATTATTTATTCTTATGCCCATACATTCATTGCCTTTGCTGCTTAGTTTGAGAGAATGTTTTTTTCTGAAAGAAGTCAGCTTCACAGGGGGATGCTCACTTAGACTTAAGTATGATTTCCACTAGGGATGATCGAAGTTTAGACGGAAAATATCGATGTTACGTCCTCGAAAACATCGACACATCGATGTTAGGAGAAATATCGGAACATCGATATTACTCTAGGCCACCCAGCGTGAATTAGCTGAACTAGGTACTTACATTTCGTTGACTTGTTAGCATTAGTTCACTTAGTAAATCGCGAGTCAAAAATCCGCGAAGATTGCAGTGTCCAGTGAGGTCTGAGTGTCATTCTCTGCCAATAAGAGACAATTACTTTTTCTCCTCACTATCTCGGAAAGCCCTCTTTTATCCTTTAATACAAGCGGGTAAAATCGTATTTTATCCACTAGTGGGGAAAGTAATTTGACCTTTTAGTGGAGCGTGTTCAAGTAGCTTTTAATAGATAACAAAAGGTAAAACGCTCATAATAATGGTTTGTTCGCTATTCATTATCATTAAATAATTTAAATAAATGACAAATAGTTTGAGAATTTAATAAAAAATACTAAGTTTAGCTTTATTTAATGGTCCTTAAAATTCTATGAGGAACATTTGTTTTTTATAATGATGTTGAATATAAATCTGAACGCACAAACTAAGTCGATGTAATTTCAAAACGCATCGTCATAAATGTCAACATTGTCAACAAAAAATTTGTCACCGACTCCCAGTCACGTAAAAATACACAACTTCCAGAGGTTTCTGTTATAATATGGGGGAAAAAAAAAGATTCCAGTGATGAAGATTTATTTTTATGAACTGTTTTTTTGCATGTTGCGCTTTCCTCGCTACAGTGAGGTGAAAAGTTTTGTGTTACACACGGGCGCAAATGTATTTTACTTCTCGTGTGTTGAAACACTCGCTACGCTCAGGATTCTATTTTAGGACCACTCGCTTCGCTCGTAGTTCAACTATAAAATCCTTTCGCTTGCTTGTGTTTGAATTCTACACTCGCGGGTAAAATACAACTTTGCACCCTCGTATAACAAATAACTATTTCCCCTCACTACCTCAGAAAGCCGTCTTTTATTCTTTAAAACTAGCGGGTAAAACCTCATTTAATCCACTAGTGGGGAAAGTAATTTGACCTTGGAGTGGAGCGTGTTTTAAGTAGCTTTTGACAGATAACGAAAGATAGAAGATAATAGTACATTAAGATACAAGTGTGCTAAGTTGGTCATTACAGTCGAGGCGGGTTTGAAGCCTGAGCGAAGCGAAGGCTTTAATATAGCCGAGGAGTGTAATGATCAATGCTCACGCGTTTCATACGACGTTTCTCAACACACTTGCGAGGAAAAAATAATTAATAGTAAAAATGAACTAAGTATCCAACTGACCTATGTTGCCAGGTATTGGTTATTAGGAGCTACCTTTGAGAACTTTCCAACGTCGTATAGTGATGGCACCTTGGATTTGTTGCTGTGCTTAAAGTCCGAGTATTTCTTTAAGATCACAGTTAAACTTGAATACGTTTTGATGTCGGTGCCAGTTTTCGACCGTACAGTGCTTTGCAAAATAGTGTATATCTAAGTATTATAAATATTTCGTGATTACGATAGTTAGTTCAATAAGCAGGCTGTAAACACATTTTCAGAAAACGTTTAATACTTACTTGATTGGTTGTTTTTACTGTTCTTCTATTATATAAAACTTTTGGTTTTAGTTCATCGAATAACATGTATTTCTCTTTTGATTTAGATGGCACAATAATTCACTTTAAAAACATCTATTGCATTTTGTCTGCACTTAGTATTTCTAGATTCTACATTTAGATTTTTTTTCAATAATTACATCTCTACAGTTTTCAAAGTTGTAAACAAAATGCAGCTCTCTATTATGTACTACGGTACTACAAACAAATGCAAGAAAGACGACAGCACAGCCATTTTTTTTATTTTTTCATTTTTTCGCGCTTGTTCCGCGCTATATGTTATGTAGGGTAGAGGAACCAATAGATGAACGATTAAGCGACTATAACAACTTTGGACGGCTCAATCTTTATGACGTGAAGTACTTTTGGGTAGCACATATTTTTTACATATTCTTATATGTTCTAGGATGCACTAGCACATACTAAAGTAAAATATTATTGCACAGTATTTTATAAAAAAATATTGCATCATAAAATAGGCCGATTACCCCAATAGTTTAACACGTGTGCCCTAATTATGAACGATTGAACTAATAATGTTAACGTTATCTTTTTACTTGGAAAATGATTACCCATTTAAATTGCATGCAATATACTTAGTGCTTTTTAGTGATATATGACCCTCAAGTCTTTTTATATTTAAAACCTTGGGAATATGTTGAGACAACATATATTACTTAATTTAATATTTATTTTATCACAACCATTAGTATAAAAAAATACTGGTATTTAAACAAAAATTTAAGATTAATTAATTATTAGCACAAAGTAATAGAGAAATACATTAATAATAATTACACCAATTGACCTAGTCCCAAACTAGGCAAAGCCTGTACTATGGGTACTAGACAACAGACAAACATACTTATATAGACAAATACATACTTATATACATATTAAACATCCAAAACCCGAGAACAAACATTCGTATTCATCATACAAACATCTGCCCGGACCGGGAATCGAACCCGGGACCTCAAGCTTCATAGTCAGGGTCTCTAACCACTAGGCTATCCGGTCGTCATTAAAAACATTAGTTCATGCTTTAGGCATATTAACCTTTACATGAACTGGGCATCTTATGCAATTGTTCATTTATTAGTTTCAATAACCAAAAGCTGAACTAATAAACTTACTAGTTCAAGTTCTGGGCATCAAACTCTAAGTTGAACTCTGTTAATTCTCATACTAAAAGAAATACTCAAATAACAGACTTAATTAACGATATTCGTGTTCATCTTTTGGTCAGTAAATCACTTATTAACGAAAGATTAATTAATGTGATAAAGTTTTCGTGTATCACACGAAACGTATTTAATTTTAAGCATTGAAAGAAATTGCTCAGTATCTAGAATATGAATACCGCTCTAGTATTGGGTTTCCAGTTAAATATTGAAACAATTACTTGAACATCAAATATCTCAATAATTACTTACAAAAGTATGGTTTTGTATAAATAAGATGAAGAATAGAATAACCATTAATTGCCTTCGATAAGAATTTTACTGTAAGGTACCATAACTTTTTCAAAAAATAAGTTCAAGCTAAACTTTTGAATGTACTATCTTAACTAGACTCCCATAGTAATGACGTCTTCAGCGTGGAGCATGGAATCAACGACCGATTACAGCCGTGCTTGACGCCTAACAGCCAGTGATTTTAAAAAGACTCATAGACTAATTGATCACGCTTAAGAAAAAAAAAAAACTTTCAACTATGTGTGTTGTGAAATAATCTTAATATTTCGATATTTCGGACGATTGTTCAACTAATGGGGGTTGTTTATCGTTTGGTTCCACTACCCTAATGCGCGCGCAGGTTCTAATCAAGGCACGGACCAAACCGCCATACAACCTAATATTAAAAATATGTACGATAAACTACAAAATAATATTTTAAATACGCAAATAAATGTTAATTCGTAGATAAAAATAGAAAATTTACTTAAATTAAATAATTTTGTGTCATCTTAATCTAAAATATTTTATTTATTCACAATAATTTGTTTATTGCTTTTAGGCGGGAAAAGACTTAGCTGAGATTTAAAAAAAATGTGTAATGTAAAAAACACGAGTGCGGTAATTATAAAGTAAAAAACACGTGTGTGTTTATAAGTTGTATTATGAACTTTAGTACTATACAATAAGATTCAATTTACGAGCAAGCGTGTTGAAAAGAAAATAATAGTTCGTTTCATATTAATTATGATTAAATAAATAGTAAATGGTTTGAGAATTTAATAAAAAATATCAAATTTAGCTTTATTTAATGATTTTAAGTCATAAACCTTAAAATTCTATAAGAAACATTTGTTTTTTAGGGTTCCGTACCTCAAAAGGAAAAAACGGAACCCTTATAGAATCACTTTGTTGTCCGTCTGTCTGTCTGTCTGACAAGACCCTTTTTCTCTGGAACGCGTGGAGGTACCATGCTGATATTAATATCAAATACTCAAGCTTGCGGTCCCTTTGAAGCTGTGAAAAAAATCAACCTTCTAAGTCAACGCAATCAAAAGATACAGTAATTAAGAAGGTCGTTTCCATACAAATAGCACTTTGAAAACCTAAAGGGTACTTCCAGTTGTCCTAGAAACTTGAAATTTGGTATGAAGGTAGCTCATAGCAACAACCACTCCGAAAAGTCTTAAAATCTTAATTTTTTATGTCTGTTTGTAGATTTCGCAGACCAATATAAGTTAACCAATGCGTACATTTTGCTTAGGAGCAGGGCTCTGCTAACACTGGACTTCTTAAAACACTTTTTTAAATATGGCTCTGTCCATTGGAGGACAATTTTGCCAGTGTTTAATAGGTTTTGCTGTTGTAAAGTAAAAAAATATAGAAACTCCGGGTTTGCGGGTGTCTATGGGCATGGTAATCACTTCCCATCAGGTGGCCCACTTGCTCGTTTGCCTTCCTCTTTCTATAAAAAAAAACGAAATATGAGAAGTATTTTAATGTTGGATGGTGAATGAACGATGACCATGTTTAATCCAAGGAACTTACACTAGAGCTGTAACAAGATCTACCAAGAAGTGTCGGGGCCCTGATTATTTGACCTTGAAAATGAATAAAAAAAAAAATAGTGACAAGGATGATAGGCAAGCACGGTACTGTCTCTTTCTGATTATGGTGACTAGGCGATCGTAGGACAAACAAGCCCACAAGGGCTTTTTAACCGACTTAAAAAAAAAGTAGGTTCACAGTTTGACCCGTAATGGCATTGACAGGGGTTCAACAAGGGTTCTGCCAACACTGTACAACTTAAAACACGGGAAAAGCGTTAAAATCTTTCTACGGAATCCTCGTGCGCGAGTCCGACTCGCACTTGGCCGGTTTTTTTTTATAATGATGTTAAATATAATTGTGAACGCACAAGCTGAGTCGATGCAATTTCAAAACGCATCGTCAGAAATGTTAATATTGTCAACAAAAAAATTCTCACCGACTCCGACTCACGTAAAATTAATATACAATTTTCAGAGTGTTTTTGTTATATCGTAAAAAAATTAGTGATTCCAGTGATGAAGATTTATTTTTCATGAGCTGTTTTTTGGCATGTTGCGCTTTCCTCGCTACAGTGAGGTGAAAAGTTTTGTGTTACACACGGGTGCAAATGTATTTTACTTCTCGTGTGTTGAAACACTCGCAGGTAAAATACAACTTTGCACCCTTTTATAACAAATAACTTTTAAATTAGGTATCTATGCCTGGGCTTTTTCGTAATGGCTTAGGGACCCTATCCTGGGCGTGTCCGACACGCTCTTGCCCGGTTTTTTTCCTTTTGAGCTACCGAATCCTAAAAGAGAGAGAGAGAAAGAGTTCAGTGCAGCATTCCTAAATAACAGGTGCGGTTGATTTAGTCTTCGATGTGCAAAATTTTATACAATTTGGGTTTTCAGGAACTTACAAATATTGATATTCTTCACAAAAGTGAGGAAGGGGCGAATGTACTTATCAATGCTTTGGTGGAAGCGGAAGCCCCCATCTTGCTGCTGCGCAACTTGCCGCGCCTCGACGAGCAAGTGCCTGACGAGAGAGATGCAGTGCAGAACATACTTGGTAATGATAATTATAATTTTTGTGTTTAAGTAAATATCACACTTTCCTTCACTGCGTTTAATCATAATTAATTTTATATTTTTTGTAGATATATTAGAAAATATGACACAGTTCAGGCCAGAAATATGTTCCAATATTGGAAAACAAGGATTCCTGCTCTGGATATACAGAAGATTAAAGGTATCTATATGTTGTACTTTGTATTATTGTATACTACTCAAAAGAAAATAAGGGCCACAAGCAGTAGGGGTTCACTCCGCAGTTTAGGTTTGTTCGGCCGCGCTTCCCTCGAGGGGGGAGTATGGTAGTCGGTCGCCGCTCGGCTCGCACGCTAGCTGCGTCGCGCGTAATTTCTGTGGCGATATCAATCGTGAACAAAAAATGACTTCTAAACGATCTGATAATCGGTCGCAACTCTGTGTTTTTCGTAATTTATGTACGAAATTACATTTGTAATTTATCACGAGCAATTCAATGGTGTGTGTGAAGTTCCCAATCGGCACTTGGCCCGCGTGGGAACTATAGCCCAAGCCCTCTCATTCTGAGAGGAGGCCTGTGCCCAGCAGAGGGAGGAAAAAAAGGCTGATGGACCCGAGTCGCACGTACTGCACGTACCGGGAAATCCCCGCTTGCACTAGTCGTCAGTCGTTTGCGTAAACTACACTCGATAATATTATTAAGTATTAGGTATGTTATACCTAACAATATTTATTTTCTCCTTTACATTTTTACGTAATAATTAATAAATATTAAACAGAGGGGAGGGGGTTAACCGATTCTTTTTTTTTCTGACGAAACTGACAAAACTCGCCTTAGATAATAAATGAATCATCATTAGGAGCGGACAGACATGTTTCGCCAATACAAAAATCAGCAGCATGTTGGCAAATGGTATGGCGACGTTATTTGTATCTGTGTGTGTTATTGGTATGATCAAGTATCTCAAGTTTACTTCTAACTTCATCAAAAGTATAAAGAGTTTAAATGGGGATTAAGTATGAGTACCTGTTATGCTGCTTAATGACGCCACGCCGCGACAGTATGAATGCCAGGGTTCAAGTCAAAGGCCTGTTAAAAGCATTATAAGTACCTATCTATATCAATACCAATACCAATGGCAACTGTAATAGTAATATTGTGATACCATACCTTAAGATAACTCCTGTGATGTCCGAACTCATCAGCTATTAACATCTCACCTAGGCGCTGGCCTGGTTCTCACATGGGTGATATTATGTGCAACCCCAAATGTCCAACTCCTATTGTAAAAATAAACAATATCCCTATTATTCATAAACCTATTTTAGCTAAAATGCCGTTAAAGTTCGATTGTCCTTTTTCTACTTTATTAACATAATAAAAGCAATTTACAATGACATTAAATCTAAGCTTAAACTAAATAAACTACAACTTAAAACTAAATTAAATCTAAATAAGGCCCCCGTGGCATAGTGCCCAAAAGGCTGGCAGCGTTGCCTCGCTGAATAGCGATGCTGATTCTTTGAGAGAGAAAACTGCCAGCCCTTTGGTCACAAGTTGCATCAACTAAGCGCTTTTGTAACTCAGAAATAAGCTTGTAAGCGCTGGGACCCCATGGACCCAAAGTTTCAAACCCGACAGGAACAAAATTATAATTCGGACCGAGAGATTGATACTTAGATTTTTTTCTATTTTCGGCCGTTTCTGCCGCCGCACCAGCTTTTTGTGTGGTTCCCTGGAGATGTGAGGGTGCTACTGTATCGACACAGGTCGCATCCCAAACCAGAACCCTACCCATTCTCCAGGGAATCAGAGACATACCGTCCGGCCTTTTGCCATCGTCGCGGGCAATGCCGCTTGGCTCCAAAATGGCCGGCACGTTCGCAGAGGCAAGAGCCCGGCGGATTATGTCATTGAGCGCGGCATGACGGGAGAAACGGCCGGCGCTCTTTTGACAGGAAAGACCATGGTGTCCCGTTTCGTCCACATTGGTGCCACAGAGGCAACGGTGTGGTGAACACAGCGCAACACCCAGTCTTAGCCCGACTGCAATTCTCAGTGTTTCAGGCTCAAGAAAGGTTCCGGTGTTAACGGAAGGATAAGCATGAAGCCAGTCACCGGATTCCTTTCTTGCCACAGCCAAAAGCCTTGCGCGGTCTGGGCCTGAACTGGAACTGAGAATATTAAAATAAGTTAATTTGGATAGTGTGTCATCCCAGCTCCGTTGGAAATTTGGATAAGCGGGAGGATTTTCACCCGGACAAGCCATTAGCCAAGCATTCCTAGCATCGACCAAACCCGTCGTCTCGTAGTTTGAAGGACAATCCTTTAGGATTTTACCTACGAGGGTGGACGTGCTGTGGACAGATGATAGGAACGCTGGTAAAGCAACACTAGAAATTTTGCGGATACCTAGCCCACCATATCTGATAGGAAGGGAAGCCTGGGTCCAAGATTGCCCATTGAATTGTAAGTTAAGTATAGATTCCAAAGAAGTTTTCATAAGGGAATCAATTAAGGTCAGAGAATTTTGATGTTTCCAAAAGGGACAACAACGAAGCAAATAAGTAAATTTTGGCACAAAAAGGCAAAATTTTAGAATAGTGATAGCAGTGTGAGCACTGATTTCCAGCAGCCGGTCTGCAGAATTTTGAAATTTTGAAACAGTTTTTGCGATTAAATCTGGAATGGCATCGTCGAAGATTGGTGACCCTAGGAGGCTTAAGTTTTGCTTATCGACAATTTTGATATTTGGACAAAGTAAATTAAAATGTTGGAAGAGATCGGATCGGATCGCGTTGTTTATGAACAGTTCGCATTTATTAAAGTTTAGATCTAAACCAATGGCCTTAAATTTATTTATAATTTCTGAGAGATCTGAAAGTACCGTAACTGCATCACCTCCTAGGGAACCATCATCAAGATACCATACGTTAAATTTGGACTTTAAATTTTGAATGATGGGGTTAATGGCTAAACTGAAAATGGCTGGTCCGAGGGGATCACCCTGCTGACAGCCGACTTCAGAAGATAATTCGTTGCTTTTGTACATTAATTTAGAAGGTTCATGATAACAGTTAAGTAGGTAATTATAAATTTCCGGAATATTATTCCTAATTTCTGTGAGCAAGGTGTCCCTGTTTACCGAATTAAATGCATTTTTGACGTCAATTTTGAGTAAAACCTTACACTGATCGTTATTAAGGTAGGTGCGCAGGGCATGGACTGCCGCTTCGCACCCACCTTTAGTACCGAAACCTAATTGAATTGGTTCAAACTGAGGCTGCAATTTTGAAACTATGTGACGAACTGAAATTTTAGAAGTTAATCGCCGAAATGTAGAGCCGACCGCAATGGGTCTGACACCTCCGTCTTTTTTAGTGAGCGCAATTAGGTTGGCTCCATAAAGAACGGGAACTATTTCGGGATTAACATTGCCAGACAGCATGAGGTTTATTATTTTTGTTAAAGCGAGGATTAAATGTTTGCCTGCGTCGCCCACACAGTGAGAGGTAAGGTCTTTTAGGTGTTGGGGAGCAAGTCCGTCAAGACCTGCTGCAGAACCGGTTTTAAATGAATAGATTGCATTCACTGTGTCTTTCTCGTGAATGTTTAAACAAACATCGGGCGACGTAGGCGGGTCCAAAAAGTATGCGTTTGTAGGAGCTCGAGGGTGTTTAGTTTGTAAGGCCGAGAGTGTGTCGCTATTATCTGGAGATAGTACGTCACTGGAAAAAAGTAACCGCGCGGCCCCCTTCAGGTCTCCGTCGCTAACTTTAGATTCCACTTTGTTTTTAAAATAATTTTGATTGCTATTTTTGCCTGTACTAAAAACTGTAAGGCAAGGCGGTGAATAATTGGAACAATTGTTTTTTATTTTTTGGGTAAGAGAAATCTTAGACGATTTATCGTCTTTAACGTGAAGTGTATTAAATGGGAAAAGTAACAAATTCTGCCAGTCCGCATAGCTATTATTGTCCAAACATTTCGTTATAAGTTGAGCCAAATGAGTAGCGACGGAGATCCGGGCGCCACGGGGAATTCTTTTTACCACCTTAACATTGTTTTTTAAGTGGCTCAAATGCAGATGGAAGGGAATAGTGGGTGGATTAGTAGGAGTACGGTTTGTATTTGGGGAGACAGGATTTATGTACAAGGGGGGGGCATTCTGACTTAAACATTTGTGCAATTTGGATTTGTGAATATTCAAACCTCTACTACTACTAAATGTTCTACTGCATATTGGGCATACATGTGACGTACCATCTACGGGTTGCGTTGCATTCTGCATATGATCTAAGGGCATAAAAACACAACACAACGGAAAACTAAATAGAAAAATAGTCTGACAGCCGCGACAAAACTGCACTGACGGGGCTCCGCCAAGAGCGGCGCGTGCGGGAGTCGCGGGGACTCAGGCCGGCGTGGAAAGAGGTCGAGGTGGCCGGGATGCACATGAAACAAACATTATTATTAGTATTTAATTATTAAAATATTTGGGAGCTTTATTTGAAATCGTGTTGACGTTGAAGTACCGTTTTTTTGTTGTCCTTTTTTGTCAGATTGATATTTCCGTTAGTAAGGAGAAGACAAAACCTGTTTTAACTAATGGAGGCTTGAGTGACGTTTATGAATAGAGGCATATGACTTTAACCGCAGTTGATGCCACGCACAAGAATGTCATTGATCATCATTAAAGTATTAATGCTAAGTTTCTGAACCTGTGGGGCTAGCACGACTAACCGCGACTTATATTACCCGTTATGTCGAGCGAGATTATATTACCAGTCTCGTTGCATTCTGAGTGACAGAAAAGGACAGGCAGTTGTTCTCGCGCGAGTTAGACTTCGCACTGTAAGTTGTGCTAGACCTACTGGTTGGCTAAACCATCCAACCATATACACCATTGGGCTGCCGTAACATCTCATGCAAGCTATTCTTGCACTTATGAGCAGAGTTTCAACATATAAACCAATGGATTGCCTTAAAACATCCCATGCAAGCTATCTTGCACGTATGAGCAGAGTTTCAAACGTATAAACCAATGGATTGCCTTAAAACATCCCATGCATGTAATGTAATAAAGTAATGTATGCAACTCTGCATAATTAAGCCTTAAAACTCTCGTGTGATCCTACTTGGCTTCGCCTCGCTTCATAAAAACACACTCTTGTTTTAAGAACCCTCATCGTGTAACAGTTGCTTAAACTACTAATTGTAGCTCAATGGCTGAAATTGTTATATTCTTAACAAACTTTATATATTTCAGGTGTTCCTAGGTTGCCCTGCAATGTGGGGCCTACCTGTTGGTTTTGAATTGGGAGAGCAACGGCTGCTTAGAGTTTTCAAAACAGAGCTCGAGTTTGCAGTGCAGATTTCAAGTTGGTTTTTTTTTTTTTTAACTCATTTACTTGTCCGTGGTACCCTCTCTTGGGCTCTCATATCACATAATCCCTGATCAAAAACCGAAATAAATCTTAGCGTAAGAGCGGGATAGAACTTTGTTCGCGGTTAACATTGAAGCTGGCACTGCAAGCAATCTTCATTGTCGCACTGATGGAGGGATAAGTTCGCCTTTGTACAACCGTTTTTGTTTTGTTACCCGTTACTTCATTTATCTATACTAATATAACAAAGAGATAAATGTTGTTTGTAGGGGGTGAATCTCTGGATCTACTGGACTGATTTTAAAAATTGGTCCAGTAATAGCGAATAGAAAATAATTTATTCGCTTAGCATAGGCTCCTTTTTACCACCGGGAAATGAAAAGATCTAACGAGATGCAGACAATATTGCGGGCACCGGCTAGTGTACCAAAATACACCTATACATAGTTTTTGTCAAAATTTATGATAGAAGGAAATGTAGTACAGAAAAGTAATTCACACTCGCATTTGGTCATTGTCGCGATTGGACAGAGCTGACCACATGTCCCTGTCTCTCGCCCGTAAAAATCCACCACGTTGCTTTGTGTGCTAGCAGGGCGTTAAATATTTATCCGCGAGCGACAGACACATGCATGTACCTAGTCAGATCATTGCAAGTAGTTCTTTATTCCGCGACCGCAATTACCAAAATAGGACGCATTTTTCCCCGGCTGTAAATTAATGCATCCTATATTATGTTTCAGATTCGCCTGCCATTGCTAACATAGCGAAAGGCTTACTACGTCGCTAGTCGGTTTACAGAAGACGGTAGCGGACTTTAAATTGCAATGGGTTCATTAATTTATAACTACCGCTACCACGACTACCATATTAAGAACATGATAATGAATAATAACTGATAAATTACATGATAAATACCCATACGATAATGTTATAAGTAAAACATTTAGTTACATACCTATGATTTGACATTTAAGTACATTGTAAAATTATTATTTTTTGAAATAAGGTAATATTAAATTAGATTATAATAAATAAATATCTTTAATAATCTTTATCTTGGGTCTTGGACTGGTCTTGGATGTTTGATATGTATATAAGTATGTTTATCCGTTGTCTAGTACCCATAGTACAGACTTTGCATAGTTTGGGACTAGGTCAATTTGTGTCAATTGTCCCATGGTATTATTCATTTATATTTATTTATTTTATGCCTTTTGCTTGATGCCTAACTTGTCGTATTAACTCTCCAGTAAACACTAGTACGATTCCCACCGAGCGCGTCTCCTTGGGCGAGCCTCCTTGCATACACCGCCACTGCCCTATTAGTTAGGAACTTTCGCCCTCTGCTTTTAGGGCTATCGATGACGCGTGTGACTAGCGTTAATTATTTTTAATTAAAATGAAACATCGCAAAAATGTTTGGACCGAAATTTCGCTAATTGTTTTGTGTGTAGACAAAAAATTACAAGCATTTTCAAATTCAAGATGGCGGGCATGTTTTTTATATAAAATGTTATGGGTATAATTTTTCGAGGTTCTAGCTAATTCGGAAAATAACATCCATTTTCAATTCCAAGATGGCGGGCATAATTATTTCTAAAAGTCAATATGGGTGTCAATTTCTAGATTTCCGGGGGTGCTGATTACGAAAATGGCAAACAAGATGGCGAACACATTTTTTTGTTCAAAATCGATATGTGTGTCATTTTCTAGGTTTCCGGGGATGCCGATTACGAAAATGACACCCATTTTCAAATCCAAGATGGCGTACCTACATGATTTTTTTCTTAAAAATCGACGTGGGTGTAATTTTTTATGTTTTCAGGGGTGCTGATTACGAAAATGACATCAATTTTCAAATCCAAGATAGTGGACAATTTTTTTCTTAAAAATTGACATGGGTGTCATTTTCTAGGTTTCTGGGGATGATAATTACGAAAATGACATCCATTTTCGAATTCAAATTGTCGGATATCATTTTTTTCTAAAAATTGACATGGGTGTCAATTATCGAGGTTTCTGGGAATGCTAATTACGAAAATGACATCCATTTTCAAATCCAAGATGGCGGACATAATTTTTTTCTTAAAAATCGACATGGATGTCATTTTCTATGTTTTCAGGGGTGCTGATTACGAAAATGACATCCATTTTCAAATCCAAGATGGCGGATATAATCTTTTTTTTTAAATCCACATGGGGTATCATTTTCTAGGTTTCCGGGGATGCTGATTACGAAAATGACATCCATTTTCAAATCCAAGATGGCGGACACATTTTTTATATGAAATCGATATGGTCGTAGAAAGTGACACCTATGTCGATTTTTAAGAAAAAATTATATCCACCATCTTGGATTTGAAAATGGATGTCATTTTCGTAATCAATATCAGCAACCCTGAAAACATAGAAAATGACACCCATGTCGATTTTGAACAAAAACATGTGTCCGCCATTTTGGATTTGAAAATGGAATTTTTTTTGTCTACACAGAAACAAAACAATTATTGTAAGTTTAAATTTAAAATCAGAGATATGTGGCAACACTTGGTGCTTTGGCCATGTCGCGGCGGCAGCAGACTTCGCCCGGTAAGCTCAGTGAGAATCGTACCTTATAATTTTTTTTAAATCCTGTGTATCCTTTTGCGTCCCCGTACCTACTAGCCCAGTCATATCCTACATTAAAAACCCAAAACGCGGTTACCCTAGCTCGCTTTGTTTAACTAAAATAACAGTTTTGGAGACATCACGCTTTTTTGTAAGAACTATACTTCGTGTTTTTTAGCATTAAAAACAATCTTTACTTACATGTTTTTTTTTATCGAAAAACGCTTTTTAAAAATAAGTGACCGTTACATATAAAACCGTAATAATATAAATCCTTGTATCTCATTGTTATTTAATTGTTACTTGCTGTTACTTATTTTTAAAAAGCGTTTTCAATAAAAAGACGTCAAGGTTGTTACCTTCTTTCTAATGCTAAAAAAGCCGGACAAGTGCGAGTCGGACTCGCGCACAAGGCTTCCGTACAAAGATTCGTGCTTTTCCCCAGTGTTTTAAATTGTCCAGTATTAGCAGAGCCCTGTTCCTAAGCAAAATGTAAGGCAAAGTATATATACGTGTGCAGTAAACTACTGCGTTGTTATTGTGTGCGTGTAAGGACGCGAGCAGGGGCGAGCGCGGGTCGCGTGGGGTGTGGAAGGCGAAACGCGAACGCCAAAACGGAGGGCCGCCTAATTGCGCCGTAACGTCGTAACGGTCGCTTTCCCTTTGGATTTTATGAGAGAACTGTTCGTACGATTTCGAATATTCGCGATAGTTAAAGAAAATAATAAAGTGTTTAAAATATATCGTAAAAATAGAAAGCACAATTAATTAAGCAATTTATAAAATGTGTGAAGACGTTGAACAATAATATTTTAATTTAACATTAGATTACATACAAATTCCTTTATTTCTCATTGAAAGTAAGTACATTTTGAATGTCAAAAATATGAGAAATTCAGAAAGAGATCGTCAAAAAAAAATACAAAAATACAACAAAAATTAATGCAAGATATAGTAAAATAAAATGTCAAAGCATGCAAGATATTAAATTTTACGTAATATTTCATTACATAATTGAACTTCTTTCACTAAGTATTTAGTCATCATTTCCTTGTGCCGTGGTAGCTAAACTGTCAACCCTATGCGTACACGTGCCATCGTAAAGTCGCCGGCGCGCAAGCTTGGATGTTATGCATCGTTTTAAGGAGATCATAGTTTATCTTTTCAGTAACGATCGAATCCTTTCTGTAAGCAAAACGACATGAAATTCCAGTTAGAATTTAGCAGAGTTTGATTATAAGGAACTTTTAAAACCCTATTATCCACGCATTGGATACTACAATATTCCAATAAGGCGTAAAAGTGTAAATTAAGACAGAGTGGATTTGACGTTTAAAAGTAGAAGTGTTGTTATACAAGCATGGGGATCAACTAGTGGTAAGTGATCGTCGCTGCCTACAAACGCACACGAAACCAAAAAGACCACAAATACATTTCGACCCCGTAGAGCTAAGATAGAATGTCTCCACACTGGAACACAACAAGGCAACATACATAGTGATCTGGTTTTTTTTTACCACCCAAGAAGAGGTTAGATGTATGCGTATTGAACTTACTGGTACTGGGGATGTGTGGTGACGAAGTCGCGCATCCAGGAGGCCATGGTGGAGATCTCGCCGGCGGCGCGGCGTTGGATCAGCTTGAGGTACTGCTGCACGGAGCAGTGCGTGTCCGCGTCCACATCCATGCCCGACAGATACGACTCGATCAGCGGCACCAGGCCCGGGAACACGCCCACCTGCACCACGCACGCACAACCCGCATTACTATGTCTGTCTATACCTAGTGGGGCCCCCTGAGCTACAAAGATGAAATTAATGCCAGTGGATAGGGATTTCAATGTACCTCGCGAAATGCATAATGTTTTTCAATACATTCAATACTTGTACCTTCACCAGAACAGTAAAAATAGCCTTTGAACTATCCATAGATCCAGCGGGCCCCCTTGTTAACTTAGGTAATTAAAATACATTACCCTCCTTTGCGTTTCACAGTCGGGTAAAAAACCGAGTCGGGCTCGCTTACGAGGTTTCCGTACAAAGATTTCCCTGCTTTTCCCCAGTGTTTTAAGTTGTCCAGTATTAGCAGAGCCCTGTTCTAAGCAAAATGGACGCAGTGTGGGGTCATTTTATAATGGTCAATGACATATACAGACGGACATAAAAATTTAAGATTTGAGATTTTTCTGGGTGGTTGTGTTATAAGAGCTACTTACCTTCATACCAAATTGCAAATTTCTAGGACGACTGGAAGTACCTTTTAGGTTTTCATAGTACGCCAATTTGTATGGAAACAACCTTTGTAATGACAGTATCTTTTGATTTCGTTGACTTAGAAGTTTGATTTTTTCACAGTTTCAAGGGACTGCAGATTGGAGCATTTGTTATTAATTTCAGCCTGCTACCTCCACGCGTTCCAGAGAAAAAGGGTCTTGACAGACAGACGGACGGACAACGAGTTATCCTATAAGGGTTCCGTTTTTTCCTTTTGAGGTACGGAAACCTAAAAATGATGTTAATTTTTACACGACTGCCCAAAGAAAAAGAGTGTATTGTTTTTAACATTTTCGTGCATAAATCTGAAACAAAAGAAGATCGAAGACTGATATTAGGCATAGTGTCCTTAGGTCCTGCTACTTCTCCATCTAAAAATATTTTAACCAAATCCCTCGTTGTGGCCACTCTTATCAGTCTCAAAAACGATTAAGTAGACATATAAGGACGAAGCTGTGGGTTGGCTACAATAGCCTACCTAGTGGACTCACATCACAATTTCATATAATATCACGTCTAGCGAACCAAAATATATCGATTTTAAAACAACAGCACAAAATTGTCGTGGAAATTCAATTAAAAAAAATATTTTAAACGCTCCGAGCCATGATCGTTACTTCATTGAATTTGTAAACAACGGTAAACAACTTTTTTACAATATGTAATAAATAATGTTTTATTATCTGTATTTTTTGCCAAAATTTTTGCTAAATTTGAAAAATAGTTTAGGCCACAGCGCCTACCTTAACTTCTCGTATGCGGATAGAGTAAAAAAAAAAATTGCAGTCTCTTTTATTAAAGCCCAACGTTAAAAGAAAGGTGTTATAAGTTTGCGTTCTCTGTGTGTCTGTATGTCTGTGGCACTGGCATTTAAACGGTTGAACCTATTTGAATGCTTTTTTTTTAATTGAAAGCCGGTTTTCTAGCGACGGTTCTTTAAAAACATGTTTGATCAAAATCGGTTCAGCCGTTTTGGAGACATCACGCTTTTTTGTAAGAACTATACTTCGTGTTTTTTAGCATTAAAAACAATCTTTACGTACATGTTTTTTTTATCGAAAAACGCTTTTTAAAAATAAGTGACCATTACATATAAGTATCTCATCGTTATTTAATTGTTACTTGCTGTTACTTATTTTTAAAAAGCGTTTTTCAATAAAAAGACGTCAAGGTTGTTACCTTCTTTCTAATGCTAAAAAAACCGGCCAAGTGCGAGTCGGACTCGCGCACGAGGGTTCCGTAGAAAGATTTTAACGCTTTTCCCTAGTGTTTCAAAAAATCCAGTGTTAGGAGAGCCCTGCTCCTAAGCAAAGTGTATGCAGTGTGGGGTCAACTTATATTGGTCCTCTAAATCTAGACAGACATAAAAAAATTAGATTTTGAGACTTTTCTGAGTGGTTGTACTATAAGAGCTACCTTCATACCAAATTTCAAGTTTCTAGGACAACTGGAAGTACCCTTTAGGTTTTCAAAAAACGGCGGTTTGTATGGAAACGACTTTTTTAATGATTGTATCTTTTGATTGCGTTGACTTACATGCTTGATTTTTTCACAGCTTCAAGGGACCGCAGGTTTGAGTATTTGATATTAATTTCAGCAGCCTACCTCCACGCGTTTCAGAGAAAAGGGGACAGACAGACAGACAGACGGACAACAAAGTGATCCTATAAGGGTTCCGTTTTTTTCCTTTTGAGGCACGGAACCATAAAAAAGAAGTATAATCACAATAATAAATAATAACTATTCTTATGATGTAAACTTGGAAATCAAAACAAACTAAAGATAGCGATAAATTTATCGCGGAACGCGGTAAGAGAGGTTAAGTAGAGTATGGCTACAAATGTATGGTCATAGTTTCCTTTGCCTATTCGTTATGGTATTCATTTTATTAAAAAAATCCGATTAGCGATGGTGTTTTTGGAGGGAATTTGGCGGGAAACCGATGAGAGTGGGTCGTGTCGTTAATTGAATTTTTGTTTCTGTGCTTAATGTTGTTTGGTGGATTATAAAGATAGTGTATTATACAACAAATTAACAGTATTTAATATAAGACTTTAATATACAGAATTTTTTTTTCTTCTTGGCTCGCGCGGTTTGCGTATTTGCCACAGACAGGTAAAGTTAGGGAAACGTAATAAAAGAAAAAATACTGAATTGGGAGTAAATTATCAGGATAGGATTACGTGGGATTGTGTAGGAACATATCTAATAGATATTGATGAAATATTATAGATATATAAATTGACTGTGTTTAGTGGAGTGTGCTGTTCTCCTTCTTTTTTAACAAACCTTTGCACGGAAATAATATTGTTCGTCCTCGACAAATTATTAAAAATCTCTTTGTTACCTAGTTCAATTGGAACATGTTGTATCACTCCAACTGTCTCTGTCGAGGATGCCTTAAGTTTTTGCCCTTCCAAGAAAATTTTGTTTCTTAGCGCAGCATTAGCTTATGCCGGTCGTTCAAAGATAACTCCAATTTTATATTTGTTCATTCTCTGAAGTTGTTTTTTACCTTTTAAATTGCGTTTTAATATATTCGCTAACGTCATCATGTTTTTATCGCCAATTGCCTGACCAGCCTCCAAGCTTTCCAGGAAAACGATGTATTCGAAATTGCCTCCATTTTCGGGATACAATCTGAAATAATTAGGAACGTGATAAGGTAGGTATTTGTCCTTTTCATCCTCCTCACCCGCGCTCCCTGAAGAATCATCCGAAATGCTCTCCGTTTCTTCTGCCCCCTCCTGCTTAGCACGCTTTTTACGCTTTTTCGCCTTCCCCATCTCGCTAAAGTACGCCTAAAATAACTCTTGTAACAATCAATTTAAATCAGAGCGGCAAAAATTTCGTCAGTCGTGACTTGAGGTTTCCCGCCACAATCCCCTTTTTTTATTACAATGACGGCAGGTTTTAACAGAAAGACGTTTACGTTTATTAATATTTACATCTTGACAAATAGATCCATCTGTATCTAGACTAGAACCGTCTTGTATCGTTACTGCATGCCCTATATCAGGGGCGGTCCCCCAGGATCTACAAGGAGGTCCATAGGGGAAACATAGAATTAAAAAAAACTTACCAATATAAATCCTGTATTTACACTAAAACTACAAAAAATATACAAATTTACATAGAATAACTATAAATACACTATACACACGTCCCAAATAATCAAAACTCGTGAAAAAACAATAGTTTTCACAATTATTTAGGAAAAGTCAACAAAACACGACTACTCGCCTGAACGCCCGCGCTTTTTTTCATACAAAAATTTACAAAACACATTAGACGTAGCTGTATGGACTCAGTTCCTTTGCCTATCCCTTATGGTATAATTTTTTTTTGGTTTGGGTTTTGTGTCATTTTGTTTGGTGCTTTTGCTTGCATTGCATTTTATGGTTATGCTATGAATGATTCTTTGTTGGATTGCATCAAACACCTATATACTACATATTTATTGTCTTAAATGTACACTGAGGCACAATAGATACTACAAAATATTTTAACTAGTTACAATTACTGTCAACTAAAGTGTAAACTCTAGATAAACTATAAAATGGATGTTGGGGAATTGTTGTCTTTCAAAGTGAGTAACTTTCGTAAATCTTTCATAAATTGTCTGTGTAATCTTGACGGTTAACGCGATATTATTTTGTTTTATAAACCAGCCGACACCGACCCCGAAAAGGCCAAATGAAGATGATAGTGATTACTCTGACGACGAGGGATCGCGAGCACCGAAAGCACGTCGCGGTAAAAAATCTAAGGCGGACCACCAGCCTCTGGTGACCAGCACTGTCTTACCAAAGGAGCCTGTGATTACCGACAAAGAACGAGAAGACATTCTGCGCTTTGTAGAATCAGAAGCTACCGAGGTAACATTACAATGCTGTCTTTATTACACGACTGCCCAAAGAAAAAGAGTGTATTGTTTTCAGGGTTCATGTAATTTCCTTAAGTAATTGGCTGTCGCCAGTTTGTCAATGGGTGCCTCTACTCTGTTATAAGTAACTCTTTGATCAAATACATCCATTGAAATTGTAATGCCTATATTGCCACTAGCAAATGTATATCCAACCTTCTTTATGTCATGTTTGCTTTTGATTTGTGTTGTTCATTTTCGTCTTTAAATTCATATTGCAAATACTTTGTTATATTAAAACTCGCTTACAGTTTGTGAGGATTCAGGGTTTAGAAACACATGAACAATGTCAGAGAATGAGATGTCAATACAAATTCATCCGAATCCTATTCTAAGTGCTCACAGACTGTACAATTATTGAAATCTTGGCCAAATTTTGTTTACGTAACCCCACTCTTTATACTTACTTTACATTTGTAGGTATTGATTTGAAGAGTAAAGAGTAATAATTGCTTTTAGAGGCTGACATTTTCTCTTCACTTTTCATTTGTCTGTAAGGCAAAGCTATTTTTTAACCCATTCCTCCTGCAGACCCAATACGGGGGAAGAAAAAAATATAATTTTTTTCATACATAACATGCATAAAACCAGAAATTACTTTGAGCTATGTAAGGATTTCTATTTTATTTCGATCTCATACAATATATACATATATATGTATATATATATTATAATTACATAGGGTAATTTCACCAGTTCGAGACCGATTAGTGGAGTTGTCAAGTTCAGAACGAAAAAAAAATTGAATTAATGTGAATAAATAATGGAAAAAAATAATGCTTATAGTGAATATAATCTACTTTCATTTAATGTCATTTATTTTCTAGTAAGACCTATAAATAATTAATCAAAAAACAATAAAGCTGAAAATGCCAGTTTTACCAGTTATCGACCGAAATTTCCAGTTTTCGACTTTATATTCGCCAGTTCTCGACTACGGAATTTGACGAAAAATACATTAAGAACTCTAATATTATAAATTCGTTATATAATAAAAACCCGTTCTTTGTTAAAATATAAAATGTATAAGTACAACATTATGACAACAAAATAAAGCAAGTAACTAGGTCAATCTTTTATTTATTAATATTTCTAATTATAAAAATTAAAATCTCATTTTTTAGTAATGCTACTTTTATCAGCTAAGGAGGTTTCGACACAAAATATATTGTGTGATTAATTTAATGTAATTTTTGTACAAAAGTACAAAATAGGCATTAAACTGTCTATTAATTCGAATATGGTAGTCGGAATATGGCATATAGTTATTACTTATCCCCAAGAAAGTTGATGCTTGTTGTCTTTAAGACATTTGAAATAATCCAGTCGAAAACTGGCTGACACAATTCTGGTGTTAATAAGATTCAAATTCAAAAATTGGGTTAAGTAATTTCTTTTATAATATGTCGAAAAAGATGCAACTTTTCTGGACTCGGCGACGCCAATTTTCGACCGCAGCGGTCGAGAACTAGGTATTCTACGAAAATGAGGTATCCTGTTACCGACTATTCATTTTTATACTTTTTCCTACAAAAAATAGAATAGCACTTATTTTTAATAAATAGTTAAACTCATTGTCTATCAATACAAATAAACAAATCTAAAAACATAAAATTACATTTAGAAACTTATCATAAACTGTGGGGCTCCTCACAATTTTTTCCGCAATTAAGTACGCGTTGTGACGTGTTCTTTGCGAATCATTTTTGTTGCTATTTTTTTTGTTCCATACTCTGTATACAAACATGCATTTTGTCTGTGTGTGCGTTCAACCGAACTATTTGGGGGTATTTTTATTTAGTTTGTGCTCTTGTTAGTATTCCTATTTTATACCGATTAGTAAATCAGGTCGATGAAAAAGTCGGAAACTGGCGAAACTACCCTACTTAATTTTAAAAATTTCCTCCAATAAATGACCAGACCACAGCAGGTTAAACATTCCGAAAGAAAATAATAAATTGTTCAGTAAATTGAAGTGTTAAGAGCTTTTCAATATTCATGTCTTTCTGTTTTTAAATGTTTTTTATTTGCAAAGTGTTCATATTAGTCTTGTATTTGCAAAGCGAAATGCAAAGTGTCAAAATTGGAACTATAGAATGAAAATGTTCTAAAATTACATATCATGGGGGATAGTGCAATACCGCGTAACTAGCACTGGTAAATACTGCGTATCTGCAAAACACCCATAGGGAAAATCCGCGTAACTGGCATTTGTTAATACCGCGTATCTAACAAATGTAGCCAAATTAAGATTTCCCACCAACGTACGTAAAATCCTGATTAGAATATACCAGTCGCGGTATTAACCAATGTCAGTTACTCGGATTTCCCTATGGGTGTTGTGCAGATACGCAGTTTTTACCAGTGCTAGTTACGCGGTATTGCACTATCCCCGACAATATGGAAAAATCTTCACATTATAAATGACAAGTTTTTAATATTTGAGAAGTGCAAAAGAATACACTGAGTGTTCATGATTGCATTAGTTGACATTTTTAAAACTAAAAAGTAGTTTAAGAGTAAAGAGTGCAAAGTGAACAAAAATTTGGGCCCTGTGTACACCTTCATGTGCCTTATACTCTGTTGCCAGGGTGAAATACTTGATGAAAACGGAGTAAAAAAACTAGTCCTCGTCTTTGAAAAGAAAGCTCTGAGAAACAGGGAAATGAGAATTAAGTTCCCAGACCAACCTGAAAAGTTTATGGAAAGTGAAATAGATTTGCATGAAGCCTTGCAGGTAAATATGAAGTTGATAAAAAAGAAATGTTGAGTGATTTTATTTCAACTAGAATATAATGTTTGTTTATTCTTACAGGATCTTAGTGCTGTAGCTACAGTGCCAGATCAGTATCCTCTCTTAGTGGAACTTAAGTGTATTAATTCTTTGTTAGAATTACTGTCACATGATAACACAGATATATCCACTAAAGTGGTACATCTGTTGCAGGTAATTGGAATCATTTCAATACAAAATACTGAAACACATTATTTAACAATACTGAATCACATATCAATATTGAGCATTGATTAAAAATTGCCCTGCACAGTCAAGAGCAGTGAAAACATGTTGATTTCTTACAGACTATATGTATGTGAATTCTTGATTGTACAAAAAAGAAAATTAACAAATTCTAACCACTGCTCTTAAGTATAGTTGTAAGTGTAAATAAAAAGAAATAAAAATTTCCCATGATATAAAATCCTGGAATAACACTAAAAGACAAAAATATAATTATTACAAGCATTTCATTAACTTTCAATGTAGGTATATACATATGTACATAATGTTCGGATCAAATCTTGCAAGTTTAATTTAAACCTCTTCCAGTGATCGGATTAACTTGAAATTTGGTATGGATATGTAGGTACGATGACAATACAATAATCTGGCAGTGAAGTTCAGGAGAGAACTCTTCAATGGTTCATGGCAACATGAAATTTGGTATGAATAAATAAAAAAATAATAAAATAAATATCATGGGACAAATTGACACCAATTGACCTAGTCCCAAACTAGGCAAAGCCTGTACTATGGGTACTAGACAACGGATAAACATACTTATATAGATAAATACATACTTATATACATATTAAACATCCAAGACCCGAGAACAAACATTCGTATTCATCATACAAACATCTGCCCCGACCGGGATTCGAACCCAGGACCTCAAGCTTCATAGTCAGGGTCTCTAACCACTAGGCTATTCGGTCGTCAAATATGTAAGTTGGACAAGAACAGAAAACAAAAAGAACAGTTGGCAAAAAGCTTGTATTAAAAATGAATCTTTTAACAGAAAACTTATTTGTTATTTACCAGGAATTGACAGATGTGGATATTCTGCACGAAAGTGAGGAAGGGGCAGATGAGCTTATCAATGCTTTGGTAGAAGCTGAAGCTCCGGTCTTGCTGCTTCATAATCTTTCACGACTTGATGAGCAAGTTCCTGATGAAAGAGATGCTGTGCACAACACACTTGGTAATAATTTGACCCCAGTTAATCTGCACTTCCACGGAGGACGAGTGGAGGGGACATTTAGAATCTATCATATTTGTTTCAGTATACAGCTTTTCCTCTGCTTGCTACGTGATGGAAATGGCTGATTGTATATGTTTCTGCTAGGTGTCTGCTCCATTTCGCCTCAATTAAAGCGCAATTTTTCTCATTAAAATATTAGCCGTTTTTTTTTTACATTTTATTAATATTTCTAATTTTATAGCTATAATAGAAAACATGGCTGAATTCCGGCCAGCAATATGTTTAGATGTTGGTAAACAAGGATTCCTGCTATGGATACTTAAAAGATTAAAGGTAATACTGATGGCATTTCTTTAATTGCTTAACACTCAAAATAACTCCATAAAAGAATTTGTATGAAATCACACACTTATATCACAGTGTAAAGAGCTTATACCTAACAGTGGTCCGACGCCTTTAATGTTTTCGTAAATGCCGACACCGCAACCGCATTTCCAAAGAACCAAGGGTTGCCACATATCTCTGATTTTAAATTTAAACTTACGATAATTGTTTTGTTTCTGTGTGGTCAAAAAATATTTCCATTTTCAAATCCAAAATGGCGGACACATGTTTTTGTTCAAAATCGACATGGGTGTCATTTTCTATGTTTTCACGGGTGCTGATTACGAAAATTACATCCACTTTCAAATCCAAGATGGCGGACACATTTTTTTGTTCAATATCGATATGGGTGTAATTTTCTATGTTTTCGGGGGTGCTGATTAGGAAAATGACATCCATTTTCAAATCCAAGATAGCGGACATTTTTTTTCAATGAGATATGCCTGTTCTTATTTTAATTCTATTATTAATGTTAATATTTGAACTTTTCTGGGGGGGGGGGGGGGGTGAACCACCAAAACCCTCCTCCTGTCTACGCCCGTGTCGGGCCATGTCTAGTGTAGGGTTCCGTAACCGTTGCTACAAAATAAAAACATTTATTATCAGATCATTATAAATACAAAGAAATGCAGTACCGATGAACCTGTTTTTGAGTTCTTCACAGTTACTTTAGACCATAGTGAAATAAAACTGATCACTTACGTATATAAGTCGAATAATAAAAGTGACGATGAAAACGAGGAGGGTAGTTGTGTGACGCTGTCATCTGCGCCTAGTAGTCGCGCGAACAGAGCCGCAGCGCACAGCATGCGTCTCGCTGTCGCTGGGTCGTGCGCTCCCAAAGGAAGGACCACGAATTAGTCCGAAACAGTCGGGTTAAACTTGACTTATGCACGTGAGTGATCCGTTTTATTTCACTATGATTGAATCTCACGGTAGTTTCATGTTATAAGTTACCTTAGACCACTACTACTACTGTTATGTATTGATATGCTATGATAATACACAGGTTGGGCAAATAGGCTAGTTAAATCCTACAATGGCAAAACCGAATCCTTATAGATTCGGCACGTTCGTCCGTTCGTACGTTACAGACATAAACAAACATTTAGGCTAAATAAAAAACTTTAAACCAGTACATTAACAGCTAAAGGCTTTATAAATTATGATTCAGAGAGTACAAACATATTTAAAGCTGTACTGGAGCATAATCTGTATCATTTTATACAGAATAGCTGTAGAATTAGTTTCTAGAGACAATACATTAGGTTATTGTAAGTAGAAAACTATTGAGAACACAAAAATCTTGGATTTAGGTGAAATGAAAACTGTCTGGTAGGATAATTTTTTTTTTTAATTTCTGTTGTTATCCATTATTTCGAGGGCGCGTGAATTTATCGCTATTAATTGATACACATTCACGAAAAAGAAGCAGTCGCAATCATAATTTCAACTGAAAATAGAAATTTGGGTATGCATTTCACGTATATACGACTAATAATTAAACTTCACTTCACAATTTGTAAATAAATAAACAAAATAAGTTTTCGCTGCGGAAATGAAATAATTCTTATTTAAAGACTTTTGCCAGCCGTATCATGTATATAAGAATTAAAAAAGACTAATCTTGGAATTGTAGCTACATAATGGAATTTTATTAAACTCTTAGTAAGCTTGTTATTTTGGCTTGTACAGCAATAATACAGCTATTAATCAGCTTGATCTACACTTAAAGCTGTATAATTTGGTGCCCTTTTTGGATGTACAATAGCTGTATATACAGATATACAGCCTTTATGCAGTCTAGTTTAACAGCCTAAAGTAATAAAAGAATTCATAGTACAACCTTTATACAGTTATAAATGTTACTTGGGACATTTCACGCAAAAACTTTATGAGGTAACTATATTAAAGGGATTATAGATTTGGTTTAAATATTTCTAAGGGGGACACTCCATACATGTAACGAAAATTGAAAAAAATCCAGCAAACATCAACGTTTGGAAAATATTTCGACAGCTCTTTTGAAAACATTTTGAGGTTCCTAAGCAATTTTTTAGATTAAGCTATTTTCAAAAATAATCGCTCAGAAAGTTGTACAAATTGTGTTTATGTATCCTGTCCGTATTTTCTAAACCGTGGGTAAAAAAAAATAAAAACAAGAGAAATAATAAACCGGAAGACAGAAAATCTAAACTTTCGTTAGCTACTAAAATATTAAACTTCCGAATGAGTCGGACTTGGACTTTTCGCACGTTTATTATTTACAGTCAGTACGATTTACACCTATAATGATTTTAAACAAAAAAATGAGTCCGCCATTTTGGATTTGAAAATGGATGTCCGTTTTGTAATCTTTTTCAGCACCTCCGGAAACCCAGAAAATGACACCCACCCTCTTAGAAAAAATTATGTCCGCCATCTTGGAATTGAAAATGGATGTTATTTTCCTAAATAGCTAGAACCTCGAAAGTTATACCCATAACATTTTATAATAACCTAACCTAACCGACTTAGAAAAGTTGAAAAACCCCCGACACTGTCATTTTAAAGTTCAATATTTTTAAAACGGATGTACCGATTTTAAGGAAACTTAGCTAAGAATCATCTCGATTAAACTAGCTTTCGATTAAAAAAAACCGCATCCAAATAGGTCCATCCAGATACTGTGCGTCATACAAGGGCTCAATACAGGAACCTGTTATGTCAGCGTCCTAGCCATACCTATATTTATAAGAAAAACTGTTTTAATAGGAGTATACGCCTATACAATAACTTGCCCGATGAAATTAAATTAGAAAACAAGACATCTTTTAAAATTAGATTGACTAAATGGCTTCATCAAAATTGTTTCTATAGTATTAATGAGTATTTGGCACAATAATAATTAATGCCCTTATTCATAAACGTCACTTAAGCATCTATTAGCTAAAATAGGTTTTGTCTTCTTCTTACTAGCGGAAATGTCAATGTGACAAAAAGGTACAAACGAACTTTAACGGCATTTTAGTTAATATAGGTTTATGAATAACAGGGTAAGTGTTTAGTTATTAATGGTATTATGTATTACTAGCAGCCCGTCCCGGCTTCGCACGGGGTAGACAATTATAAAATGAAAAAAGTTGTTGTAGTGACATAACTACAATAGTTGGACATATGCTACCGCGGTGTTTTTTGTAGACATTATGATGTTCTTCAATATTGTTATACATTATTTTGTTCTATTGCTAATAGTTTCGGCAGCGCATTCGACGAAAGACATTTTAAGACTCATTTTTCTACACCTTCGGTTACATTGTTCAAATTTTACCAAGGATCCCTAATTTTTTTCAAAATGAAATGTAGCCTATGTCAAATTGGAAGAATGTAGCATTCTATTGGTGAAAGATTTTTTTAAATCGGCCCAGTACTTTTTGAGCCTATTCATTACAAACATACAAAAATAGGTACAAATCTTTCCTCTTTATAATATTAGTGTAGATGATTTGCACACCTGCTTGCAGGTTGAGTACGCATGCCCTAACACTATTATCTTTAAGACCTGTAACTAACCGTATTCTTGCAAATAAATCATTTCTGTTTCTACACAAGTCAAACTTATAACACCCCTCTTTTTCGTCGGGGGTTAAGGGTTAAAATAGACATGCCCGCCATCTTGAATTTGAAAATGCTCGTTATTTTTTGTCTACACACAAAACAATTAGCGAAATTTCGGTCCAAATTTTTTTGCGATATTTCATTCTCGTCACCGATAGCCCTAAAAGCGGAAACCTAAAGTATCTAACTAATCGGGCAGTGCCGGCGTGTGCAAGGGGGCTCGCCCTACCCGTCTCACAACCTGCACCCCACCGTACGATTGACCTGTCTATTAGAAGCCTTCGTCAGACGACTATATAGGCTGTGGTTATATAGTTTTATATAGTTTAATTTGTGACTATGTTTCCTTTTGAGTTGTTTCTCTTCCTATATTGTCTTAGCCCTTTCTAACTTTTATAATTGCAACTAAACTAGTTTTTTTTTATGATTGGAGTTTAAAACATCATTAACTGTTTTCTTATTGACAGATGAAAGTGCCATTTGATGCAAACAAACTATATGCAACGGAAATTCTATCAATTTTACTGCACACTGAACCAGCCAACAGAAAATTATTAGGTGAACTGGATGGAATCGATGTACTCTTGCAGCAATTGGCGGTAAATAATTGATGATATTATATACAACTAGCTGTTGCCCGCGACTTCGTCCGCGTAGATTTCGGTTATCGCTATCCCGCGGGAACTATACAATTTTCCCGAATAAAAAGTAGCCTATGTTATTCCTCAATATTCAAACTATTTTCTTACCAAATTTCATCTAGATTGGCGCAGCGGTTTTTCTGTGAAGAGGTAACAAACAGACAGACAGAGAGACAGAGTTACTTTCGCATTTATAATATTAGTTAGGATTTGTATAATGTGTGTCAATACAACTTTATACATTAACTCTATACATTTGTTCCACCTATACTCAAGCTTCAATAAACCATCCAAAAAGTATGATTTTGGAAAGTCATTAAAATAGGCCTCTGTGGCGGCAATGACTTCGTCATTTGATCCAAATCGCTTGCCACCGAGCCATTTTTTTAGGTTGGGAAACAAAAAGAAATCGCATGGGGCCAAATCTGGAGAATACTGGGGGTGAGACAATAGTTCGTAGCGTAACTGTGCTAATTTAGCCGTCACAACTCTGGACGAATGAGCCGGGGCGTTGTCGTGATGAAACAGTACTTTTTTCTTTTTTAAATGGGGTCGTTTGTCCTTCAACACGGCGTCAAATTCATCCAATAAATTGGCATAGTACTGCCCTGTTATTGTTTTTCCCTTTCTAAATAGTCAATATGTATAATACCCTGCGAATCCAAAAAAACGGTCGCCATGACCTTTCCAGCCGATGGGACGGTTTTTGCTTTCTTTGGAGCAGGTTCACCCGGTAAAATCCACTGCTTCGACTGCTCTTTCATTTCCGGGGTGTAGTGGTGGACCCACGTTTCGTCCACGGTCACGAAACTACGCAGAAACTCCTTCGGATTACGTTTGAACACGCCCAAACACTGCTCCGAAGTAGTCAGTCGGTTCCGTTTTTGCTCCTCCGTGAGTAAACGCGGCACCCACCTCGCCGATACTTTCTTCATACCCAATTTTTCTTCTAATATGTGTTGTACCCTCTCGATTGAAACGTTTACAGCATCAACGATTTCTCGAAGTTTAATTCGGCGGTCGGCTAAAACGATATTTTAAATTTTCTTAACCATATCGTCTGTAGTCACCTCAACTGGCCGGCCTGGGCGATCCTCATCAAAGACGGTTGTTCTCCCCCGCTTAAACGCGTTATACCGATATCTGACGGTTGTCATAGAAGGAGCACATTCATGGTAAACCGCTTGCATTCTTACTTTTATTTCATCACATGTTTTTCCTTCCAAAAATAAGAATCTAATTACAGACCGATACTGTTCTTTCTCTATTTTAACAATTTTAAGTTCACGCCTTCACTGAATCGTTATCAAATGAGGAAAAAAACAAAAGAATGCCATTTTTTTTTAATTTTCTTGCCTCTGAAAAATGGCTTAAAAAGGTGGTATACTTATTTGCGGCCAGTGATATTAATATATTTAGAAAACGGGTACTTATCAAACAGCCCTCGTAGGTATCAAAGTTATGATACTCATGATACCTTAAAGGAGTATCTTTTTTGTATTTTTGCTCCTTTTTTTACTGTTTCCCTTTTAAAATCTACGTATTTATTATATTTTAAATACTGAAACAAGATACACAGAAAACAAGAAAAGTAACTCCAATAATCCGTTTTGTTAAAAACAGTGTTAGATTTAAGTGTTTTTACCATGTTTTTACAAATCAAGTTTGATAAATTATGTTGTTATGGGATGTATTCAGTACATATGAGTTTGGTATTTGACACATATAGTAGTGATAGTGAATGTTCGATGGTGTGATATGATGACGGTGCCGGTGGCGTGGTTGCGTTTGGTTCAGTTCTACAAGCGGCACGACCCGCACGGGGCGGAGGAGCAGGAAGCCATGGAGAACATGTTCGACTCGCTGTGCTGCGCGCTCATGGAGCCCGCCAACCGCGACCGCTTCCTGCGCGGCGAGGGGCTGCAACTCATGAACCTCATGCTCAGGTCTGCACTGTACTACTAGCTCGAAAACAGTCTAATATATCCAATTCAGTTAAATTCTGTTTTTAGGTAAAACATTTGATTGATGCCAACATTATTTACTTCATTGAAACCTTATTTTCCAGGGAAAAGAAGATGTCCCGTAATGGATCGCTGAAGGTGCTCAGTCACGCTCTGACTGGGCCAGATGGCCGAGACAATTGTAATAAGTTTGTGGACATATTGGGCCTCCGGACCGTTTTCCCACTGTTTATGAAAACCCCTAAAAAGAAGCGCCTCCTTACCATAGACCAACATGAAGGTACCGGCTTTAAAAAAGAATTTAGTTAGATATTAGTAAAATGGTGGTGTACTTGATTGTTAACATAATTACAAATTTCATCTGTTTACAGAACATGTCGTTTCCATTATATCGTCTATGTTACGCAATTGTCAAGGAAGTCAAAGACAAAGGCTTCTTGCAAAATTTACGGAAAACGATTATGAAAAAGTGGACAGGCTTTTAGAATTACATTTTAAGTACATGGACAAAGTAGACCGCACCGAAAAAGAAATGGAGGTATAGTGACTGAATCAATAACAAAATATGTTATATAGACACGTGGCAGCGTGTCAAGCCAAGTTCAAGGAAAATGAACTGGCGACGCAGCGACCGTATGTTATATTACACGAACCATTTGAACCCACTTTTGATCCCTTAATAACTAAAAATCTATTTGACAAAAAGTCATGAAATTCGGCTTATTTATTATAACCCTAAATTTCATAAATACAGCACAACCGGTTATTCTTATTGAGATGTTAAGGTCTAACAGTGGGGCAGATTGCTGGAACAAATTGTCGTAAATGTGAACAAACAGGACAAAAGCACCAAATTTTTTCCGTGTTAAGTTGCTCAACTTTCAAATCTTTGATTAGAACCAACACCACCTTGGAATATATGGCGGCCATTTTTTACGTAATATAAGCATGATACCGATATCTCAGTAAAAAAAAACTATTATTAACTTTACTATACTATACTTTTATTATTTGTTATTATTATTAGAGCGAGTATAATAATACATAATCAGCGGGAATTTAAGGTACCTATTATTTCACTAGAAATGGAGCATTTGTTATGGGCGGGCCAAAAATTACGTTTCATGTATGGGAGAAGTTTCTTTTTTTTTTCTTATAGCAGCAATAGAAATACAAGCTCTGTGAAAATTTTAACAGTCTAGCTATTACTTACACGCAAACAGACGGACGGACAGCAGAGGCTTAGTAATAGGGTTCCGTTTGGTATCCTTTGGGAACTCGACCCTGAAAAATGTCTAGTTGAATTCCCTGATCCCAAATATGTATATTTAGACACCGCTTGGTGTCTAAATATACATATTTGTCATAAGAATAAATAATAACATAGTAGAACGGAATCTCTTTTGACCGAGTCCAAAACACCGCCATTTATATACCTACTTCCCCTTCACGTCGTTACACCCCTCTGTTGTCCAGACGTGTTGCTAGGGTTGCTTGCTGTTAAATATTACTTACGTCTTAAGATAATATCGCTAAAATATAAGTTTTTCTTTAATTTGAAATCATTACTTCATTATGAAACTAAAGTTTTCAACCAGCGCGTCCTACCCGTTATGACCTACGGAGTTGAGACGTGGACACTCACGGTAGGGCTGGTCCACCAGTTCAAAGTTGCGCAGCGAGCTATGGAAAGAGCTATGCTCGGAGTTTCTTTGAAGGATAAGATTCGTAACGAATACATCCGACAGAGAACCAAAGTTATCGACATAGCTCAAAGAATTAGCAAGCTGAAGTGGCAGTGGGCCGGCCATATCTCACGAAGGACCGACAACCGTTGGGGTAAACGTGTACTTGAGTGGAGACCGCGACTCGGCAAACGTAGTGTAGGACGCCCTCCGGCCAGGTGGGATGACGATCTGCGAAAGACTGCAGGCAGATGCAGATGATGATGATGACGTAGGTCTACATATTATAGACACTTCTAAATAAGAAGTTATTATAAGTGCCATACCAAATGAAGCCATTTAAGGTGATTTAAGTAAGTATTACTTACCTACAAACATAAAATAAAATGCGTACAGGCTCACGTAAAACTATTACAACCAAATTATAAACAACCAAACGCGGCCAAACAACCAGACGCCGGCCGTGACAGCCTGACTGAGTAGCTCGTTTAACAAGTACTCTAATATCGTGACCTTGAGCCCGTCCGGAGCGGGAGTTTCCATTCTACTATGTTATTATTTATTCGTATGCACCAAGTAAGTAATTCAAAATGGCCGCCAAAAAATTAAAAATGCTCGACGGAAGAGTTGGTTCCTATCAAAAACTTAAAGCCATGTACAGTCAGAAGCAGAAGTAGCTAACCAACCGACGCGTTCACAATGATCTAAGCACGGCTGTATTGTTATAGACTTGAGTTTGAGCAGATCATTGTGAACGCTTCAGTTGCTTAGCTACTCCTGCTGCTGACTGTACCTAACTAGCACCGGAACAAAATTTGGTGCTTTTGTCCAACGTGTCCACCACATTATCACGTGATCGGCATGTTTCTCACTTTCGTTCGGCTTTCTTGATGTTAGAAATGAGGATAATACGAACCATTTGAGGTATATTTATTTTACGAGAAATAATTTAACCGTATCGTATCTACATGAGCCCAAACTTGGTATGTTCGAAAAATATTTTTGTTGTAATTTAAAACAAGTGGCTGAAATGTATTGATGTGGTATATTTTTATAACCGGCTCCAAAAGCCATTTCATTTGACACAACACACGATAGGCTTCGGAACATTTTTTTTTTCATACAAAAAAAGATGACGTCATAACTCCTCTCCTAAGGGAAATTTTTTTTGTTCTTCGGGTGAAAAAAACTGTTTTGACCTCAAGTCATAAGAATACATAATATCATAGTAGAACGGAATCTCTTTTGACCGAGTCCAAAACGCCGCCATTTATATACCTACTTCCCCCTTCAGGCGTTTTGCAATGGGTTGCTTGCTGTTAAATATTAGGTACTTACTTCTAAAGATAATATCATTAAGATATAAGTTTTTCTTTGCTTTGAAATTATTATTTTATTCCAGTTTTACAAAATGTGACATTTATAAATCATTACGTACCTACATGATTATAGACACTTCTAAATAAGAAGTTATTATGAGTGCCATACCAAATGAAGCCATTTAAGGTGATTGAAGTAAGTATTACTTACCTACAAATATAAAATAAAATACGTACAGGCTCACGTAAAACTATTACAACCAAACGCGCGTGCGGCGACGCCGGCCGTGACAGCCTGACTGAGTAGTCTGTTTAACGAATACTCTAATATCGTGACCTTGAGCCCGTCCGGAGCGGGAGTTTCCGTCTACTATGTTGTTATTTATTCTTATGCTCAAGTATAACGTGTACCAAACGGCTATCCTGTACATCGATTTGCGGTTTTCCTACGAATTTGGGGTCGTACAACTTCCACTAATACTTACGAGGGCTGTTTGATAAGTACCCGTTTATGGAAAATTTATTTTTATTTTTTTTATTTTTTTATTTTTTTTTTTTATTTTTCTACGTAGTCACCTTTTAACTCTATACATTTGTTCCACCTATACTCAAGCTTCAATAAACCATCCAAAAAGTATGATTTTGGAAAGTCATTAAAATAGGCCTCTGTGGCGGCAATGACTTCGTCATTTGATCCAAATCGCTTGCCACCGAGCCATTTTTTTAGGTTGGGAAACAAAAAGAAATCGCATGGGGCTAAATCTGGAGAATACGGGGGGTGAGACAATAGTTCGTAGCGTAACTGTTAATTTAGCCGTCACAACTCTCGACGAATGAGCCGGGGCGTCGTCGTGATGAAACAGTACTTTTTTCTTTTTTAAATGGGGTCGTTTGTCCTTCAACACGGCGTCAAATTCATCCAATAAATTGGCATAGTACTGCCCTGTTATTGTTTTTCCCTTTTCTAAATAGTCAATATGTATAATACCCTGCGAATCCCAAAAAACGGTCGCCATGACCTTTCCAGCCGATGGGATGGAGTTGCTTTCTTTGGAGCAGGTTCACCCGGTAAAATCCACTGCTTCGACTGCTCTTTAATTTTCGGGGTGTAGTGGTGGACCCACGTTTCGTCCACGGTCACGAAACGACGCAGAAACTCCTTCGGATTACGTTTGAACACGGCCAAACACTGCTCCGAAGTAGTCAGTCGGTTCCGTTTTTGCTCCTCCGTGAGTAAACGCGGCACCCACCTCGCCGATACTTTCTTCATACATAATTTTTCTTCTAATATGTGTTGTACCCTCTCGATTGAAACGTTTACAGCATCAACGATTTCTCAAAGTTTAATTCGGCGGTCGGCTAAAACGATATTTTAAATTTTCTTAACCATATCGTCTGTAGTCACCTCAACTGGCCGGCCTGGGCGATCCTCATCAAAGACGGTTGTTCTCCCCCGCTTAAACTCGTTATACCAATATCTGACGGTTGTCATAGAAGGAGCACATTCATGGTAAACCGCTTGCATTCTTACTTTTATTTCATCACATGTTTTTCCTTCCAAAAATAAGAATCTAATTACAGACCGATACTGTTCTTTCTCCATTTTAACAATTTTAAGTTCACGCCTTCACTGAATCGTTATCAAATGAGAAAAAAACAAAAGAATGCCAGTTTTTTTTAAATTTTCCCGCTTCTGAAAAATGGCTTAAAAAGGTGGTATACTTATTTGCGGCCAGTGATATTAATATATTTAGAAAACGGGTACTTATCAAACAGCCCTCATATGTAAGTCAGGTGACAATACAATAATCTGGTAGTGAAATTCTGGTGGTTCAGCCAGGATCGTCTCCACAGGAGGGAACTTTTCAATGGTAAATGGCATCGATTTGAAACTTTTAAGCCTCTTGATTTCCCCTCTTTTTATTCAGTACTGAACTTGCCTCCGTTTTTAGGGTCCCGAAGCCGAAATGGCAAAAAGGAACCCTTATAGTTTCGTCATGTCCGTCTGTCTGTCTGTCTGTCCGCGGCATAGCTCAGAGACCATTGTTACTAGAAAGCTGTCATTTTGCATACATATACGAGGGGCGGCTGATAAGTAATCTCCTTGGTCAGAAATATATACAAAAATAATGCTGGCTGGTATGGATTTATATTCGTTTGTTATTCTATTTTCAAAATGTATTACATTCATTTGTTTATTGCATCACGTTTATTTGTCTCCTACCATTGTTTCAAACATGTCGGTAGAAAAAGTGAAAATGGATAAAATCGTGCAGCGTGCGGTGATTAAGTTTTTGACTAAAGAAGGGAATACGCCTTCGGAGATCAGACAGCGTATGTTACGTGTGTTTGGCAGTTCGTGTTCTTCCGAATTTTTTATAAAGTTTTGGTCAAAGCAGTTTAAGTTAGGTCGTGAGAGCCTGGAAGATGATCCTCGTAGCGGAAGATCAGTTTCGGCCGTCCGATGAAAATGTAGCCAGGGTGAAAAAAAATATATTAGAGGACCGACGAGTGAAGCAGTGGGAGATAGCTACAGATGTGGGCGTCAGTAAAGAGCGAGTCAATGAAATAATTCATGAGCATTTGAACATGTCCAAGGTTAGTGCACGTTGGGTCCCCAGGATGTTGACTGCATTTGACATGGAGAGGCGTGTCAAATGTTGCGAAGGGTTTTTGAACATGAGTCGAGGGAAAGAGGAAGAAATAATTTCTAGAATTGTAACATGTGATGAGACTTGGATACGACAATGGGACCCGGAAAGTAAGCAAGAGTCGTTACAGTGGAAATTTAAGGTTGATGAATTTATTATTTAAATTCAAGGTCTGTCCATCGGCAGGTAAACTTATGGCTACAATCTTTTAGGACACAGAAAGGATTTTGCTCATAGATTATTTACCGAAGAAAACTACAATGAATGCTGATTATTACTCAAACTTACTATATCAACTAAGAGAGACAATAAAAGAAAAACGGCGAGGTAAACTAAGCAAAGGAATTCTGATTTTGCACGATAACGCACCAGTGCATACCGCCCGCACAACGAAGCTAGCAATTAAAGACAATGGCTTCGAAACCATTGACCACCCCCCTTATAGTCCAGATTTAGCCCCCTGTGACTATTTTCTGTTTAGACTTCTCAAGAAAGACCTCAGGGGACGAAGGTTTACGACCGATGACGAAATGAAGGCTGCGGTTACTGACTTTTTTGACGACAAACCGAAAGATATTTTTTTAATGGTTTAAATTCAATATTTGATAAATTTTATAAGTGCATTTTACAAGCAGTGGACTATATAGAAAAATAAAAAAAAATTAGCCACGACAGTCTTGTTTCATTGTTAGGTAGATTACTCTTCAGCCGCCCCTCGTATGTATTAATTAGGCCGAAAAAGTGCTGGGATGTAATCTTGAAAAAAAAAAAAATACCTCCCCTACACGTAGTGGGGATGATTTTTTTATTTCTCGCCCACCCCATAGTGTGGGGTATCGTTGAATAGGTCTTTCAAAAATATTAGGGGCGCTCAAATATCATTTTTCGATAAAGTTATTCGTTTGCGAAATATTTAGCTTTCGAGTGCTCGGTTTTGTTGGACTCCAGGGTCGTCGTCGTCGTCGTCGTCATAATGGCTTAGGAACCCTAGCCTGGGCGTGTCCAACACGCTCTTGCCCGGTTTTTCACATTTTCCGTTCATGATGTTTACAGCAAGCTACTGAAGAATTAGCAGATGATGCTCAATACTTCAAGAGGCTCACCGGTGGGCTCTTTACTTTGCAACTTGTTGACCGGATAATACTGGAGGTAGGTAGCACATATACCTATACGTTCCGGTGGTAATTATTTGTTATATTAAGAACTTGGCTAAAATGTTTGGAGTGTTTTAAGGTTTGTACCGCGGGTCCGCCAACAATCAAACAGCGAGTACAGCGTGTCCTTTCGCTGCGGGGTGGATCTTTGAAGATTATTCGACATGTCATGAGGGGTAAGGTTCATGCAATTTTTTTGAAGTGTTATTTTGTGATTTATTCGATCATGGTGAATGTGGGTACTTTTTTTTACCAACAATACCTAGTATGAGAATCTGGGGTCTATCATCAATATGTGATAAAAGTGTACTATAAGATTGACTTGTCCATCAGAATATGCCGGGAACCTGGGCGACCCCGACGCGGGAGAGGAAGAAGCAGAGTACCTGCGACAAGAGCAGCAACATGTTTTACAATTAGTTGATAAGTTTTAATTTGTCTCGCCGATTTCATTAATTTTGGTTGTTGCCTAGCCGGTCCCGAAAATGCTGATTAGGCGGCATTGCTGATCCTTCAGAGATTTGTTTTTACTTTCATTTAATCTTGCTAATACTATAAACATTTATGAGGATAGGTGTATGGATGTTTGTTACCCTTTCACGTAAAAACGACTGAACGGATTTCGATAAAACTGCTACCAATTTTTATTCCGGAATATTGTATAGTACCAGCGCGATAGCGCTAACAAACAGAATTTTATGCAGACGAAGTCGCGGGCAACAGCTAGTAATAAATTGATAGGTAATCTCATTTTTAGGGTTCCGCACTTCAAAAGGAAAAACGGAAACGGTTGTCTGTCTGTTAAGATCCTTTTTCTGTGGAATGCGTGGAGGTATCATGCTGAAATTAATATGAAATACTTCAGCCTCCAGTCCCTTGACGTTGTGAATAATCAAACTAAGTTGTCCTAGAAACTTGAAATTTGGTATGAAAGTATCTCTTATAGCACAACCAATCAGATAAATCTGAAAATCTTAAGTTTTTATGCCTATCTGTATATGTCAGTGATCAAAATAAAGTAGCACTCTACATTGCGTACATTTTGTTTACGAGCAGGGCTCTGCTAACACTGGACAACTTAAAACACCGAGGAAAAATCTTTGTACGAAACCCTCGGTGCGCAAGTCCGTCTAGCACTTGGCCTGTTTTTTTTTATTATTCCTTTACCTAAATCTTAAAGCTGTTTGGATAGAGTATGGCTACTGAAAGTTGATCTTGCTAAAAGCAGTTATTTTGAAAAATCTTGCGTTTGCAACACTTAGTGTACATAGTATTTAGAGTCAACCCACAATAACTCTGTAACGAACTAACAACAGTAGAAATCTAAAGTTTGTTTATGGCAACACTGGTTTATAGTCAAACAACACGTTTTGAACTTTTGATTAGATTAAACATAAACAGGTCATCGTTCATCCACCTTACAATTACAATACCTCTCATATTTCGTTTTCTAGATTTTTTTTTACCGTACAACGGCAAAAAATTGTCCTCCAATGGAGAGCCATATTAAAAAAAAACAGCAACTTTTGATTACTAGTATCATTATTATTTATAATTAAAGAAATGTCTCACTGACATGAAAAAAGTATTACCACAGCGTGATTTTTTTTGGGTTGCCATAATTATATCTTATGCAGAGTTATCGTGGGACGATTATATAGTTTTGATACTTTTACATTCTCACTTTCATTTAATTAGTAGTTTTAATGTTAATACAGTCAACTTGCATTAAACCTCTTCCAAAAATTAAGCAAACTAGTAAAAAGGTGACTCAAGATGATAAGTCAAGATGAGATGGTGAGGTGAGGAACTGATGATGGTTCAGTAAGAAACAGGAATCAGGTATCCAAATTTCATGCCACCAAGATCGTTTGGCGCCATTTCTCAATTATGACATTTGGCGTAATGTTGCCGTCTAAATATCTACTAAGGTCATTTTTTGATAGCCCGACTTAATTAATAATTGACACCGCATAATCACGACAAAAAGTGGTTACAGTTGTTTTACCAAACATGTAGAGTTAATCGGCTTTTCAGACTAGCCGGAAAGCAGTCGGCCCACCTCTAATTCTGGTGCAACAGCTGTACAGAGTGGAAGTGCCGCGTGTATTGTTGTTATTTTTAAGACTGGCACCGGTTGCTTTGAGACTTATAATAATGTGCTTTTAGTTTGTACTTAGTTGGAAGAAACTTGTAAACAAGTTTTAATTGTACTCTCCCGAGGAAGCCTGTAAAATGAATCTTATTACCTTTTGTATATTTAATATGGAATTAAATTACTAGCGCACGCCTGCGGCCGCGCCTCCGCTGCTTTTTTTTCATACAATCTTTATCTTGACAAACACAAACAACAAAAAAAATTTCAAAATGGTCGATTTTTATTTATATAGATTCATGTGAGGTTTTCTATAATAAAGAGGAAATTTTTAGGTGTAATAAATATTAAGAAATTCAGTAATTATATCGTTTTATAATTAAAAATTATAACATTACAACAAATAACTTTATAATGGGTTTTAATTAAAACTAATCTAACCTTTTTAAAATTAATACAATAAATCATACAGAACACAATTATGAATGAGTTCAATTAGGCATCGGCGTACCCAGGGCCGTGTTTTTTTAAGCTCCAAGTTACAATTTACAAGCGGAAGTCTCGTTCTATCAACTTATGTTATTAAGAGACTTCCGCTTGTAAATTGTAACTTGTAGCTTTATAAAACACGGCCCAGGAAGTGCTTTAAATGCGAATGTAGCCTACTTGCGTAGGTCCCATTTATGTCACGCGGATCTTAAAAGTTTGGACTCGGTGGCACTTAAAATTACTTCCTTAATTAAAATCCGCTCGTGCAAGAATAACAACCACGAATATTACCTCAGTTTAGTACGGAATGCGTTCGTTTCGCACGCTATCATACATGTAAACAAAAAAGGGCATGGCCTAACCACGTGTTGGGCTTTTGTATGTCCACGATGAATATCATTGTAGCGTGGTCGCCTAGCTTTTTGGTCCATAACCTGTAACAACACCATTATTGTATCGCTCCAAAAAAAGGACAAAACGAAAGTATTTGTAACAAAAGTTATTCATGTATATAATCAAATCACAAAAGATTTAATTTGTTACAGTATAATTAAAGGCCTGCTATAATAATTATTATTACATTAGACTATGTGCAGTAAGAATATTTTTAATATTGCTCTCGGATTAGAAGGGTAGGGTTAGTTTCGGTGTTAATAGCCTACGTACCTTTAGCATTAGTTTTAGTACATAAGGTATGACTCAGAAACAGTTGGCACAGTTATTTCAGAATTGAACCTTCATATACCTTGTGGTATAACACAGTGGTTTCTTGTAAATTATAAGCAGACATAGGAATCCACGGGGAAAAAAATATGACAGGTAAGGAGTTTCTATAAGTATCGATAAACTCAATTATCGGTGCTTGTCCCATATAGGTACTAGTGATCACTCAGTCTCATAAATACGTGCACGACCTGTACCGTGTTTTATAAAGCTCCAAGTTACAATTTACAAGCGGAAGTCTCATTCTATCACCTTCTGTTAGAAAGAGACTTCCGCTTGTAAATTACAACTTGTAGCTTTATAAAACACGACCCAGGTAAGTTTCTCCTAATTTTAAAATAATTTATATAAAGCATACAAGTTCATTAATTAAACAGTGGTTTCTAGTAAATTATAATTTAATATTATAATTATTCTCCTAATCTTAAAATAATTATATAAATATTATTATTGTATTTAACCTATTTGTGCACGTATTTATGTGACTATTTTACTCGTGACATTGCAAAAACAGGACTTTTAGTTGTCATGTAACGTTTTTATGATGTCACACTCTGGACAAAAATCTAAATTCTACCATTAAAAGTAGACTATTTTTGAGTTCTGAAACACCCTGACCAGTATTTTTTTTAATAAGCTATTTATCGTATTTTTTACACGCATGTTGTGTCAATATTCTTAACGGTAACAGAAAAAAATCCAACTGCTCCCATACAAATGTAGCCGGAATAAACTATAAGTCAATGGTTTAATTAAGGATCTCCCCTGAGCCAGACGCTGAAATGGCTGCTTTTTAAACGATAAAAACAAATGATATAAATACATTAAGTATCTATAACATCTCAACTTGTTTTTCTAAGTTTCATTTTTTTCGTATTTAATACTTATGATATCGGCATCACAAGCAAGTCAAGTTGCAATTACTACATCGCTTATGATAATTTACTTTGACTTGTGACATACACCAATGTATAGAGAATTTAGTAGGCCAGGATTTATTAGAATACCTTTTTATAACCATCATCGTCCTATTTACGTCCCACTGCTGGTCACGTGCCTTTATTCATATTTTAAAATTTTAAATAAGTAATTTACGTATTCGGTGCGAATTCTGAACGATTTATTTTTATACGATTTTGAACGTGTAAAATGAAGTTAGACCGATATTTAATAGATGCCGCCACTAAAACGAAGTTGTTTAGTAGAAGTGAGGTGGGGTGAGGAAGGCGCGAAACGTTCAAGGTCATCCTCTTAGGGGAGCCTCTTAATATATTTACTGTATTTTACTTCAAGAGTACTTTGGAGTTACAAACGACCTTATACCTAAAATAAAACTTAAACAGTTTTTCACATGTCGTAAAGTTTTTGAAACAAGATATAAAAAAGCGTTTTCTTTGTCGAGATACATTCAAGCTTGAAAATGAAGAAGCCTTTATCCAGCAGTGGGTGGATGCGGACCGATTTGATAAAGTCATGTCAGTCGTGTACAGACTTCGATGAAAAATTTTCGCAGCAACATGATGTGATGACCGCAGATTTCTTATACTGACTAAATTATAGATGTCGGCACATAATATTGATCAGTAAATTTTATGTAAAACAACTCGATTTGTGCGAAACAGTAACGAAAAATGTTAGCCACTAATTGCATATTTTTTAAAAGGTACATTTGCTCAAAAAGTGGAATTTTTTGTGGATATGTATCGTTCGGAAAGTTGGATTTTGAGCACTAGTGCTTTCTACTTTTTCAAGGCGCCGACGGGTGCGCGCGCGCCTACTCCCAATACCTCAAAAATTACAGGTGGTAAAATTTCACATTGTATTCCAAATTGTAGGACTTGTACAGTCAAAGTCAAAGACATGGATTTGCGCAAAGTTGCAAAAATATACCTCAACTTTACCGTCGCAGTAATGAGGTCTGTTATACATATTTTTGGTACTTTGTGGTGTATACATATTGGTGACCTTGACTGTACAAGAAGCTACTTTAACTTTTGTGGGATGGGGGGCTGGCCTCACATGTCCCAGGCTCGCCGGAAATACGGAAATGTCATTTTTGAAGTGACATATTTTCCGCACTTGAATCAGAGAGTACTTTTGTGATAAATAAGTGCTGCGAGTCCGGTAATTTATGTTGTCTGTCTGTTATAATAGATTTTCCTTTTCCTTTTACGAATATTTTCTACACTTTGTTGAAGAAATTTTCACTTAGGATTATTTATTGATATATAATTTAATTTGAGATATTCATTACTATCAATACGAATGTGCTGAAAATGCTGAAATTTGCAAATTTAAACATACATTTTGAAACTATCGTTTCAAGTAGGTAGATATATTAAATTGTATGTGTACAGGTACTTTTATGGAAATATTATGTTTTATGTAGTATAATAATCGATTACATGAAAATATATCATTAAACAAATGTAACACTAAGTAAGGCAACTCTAACTATTATTCTAACGGTAAGTACACCCCGTGCAATGAGAATCCGAGCCACGTGGAAGGCACAATGCGCTAGCGACAGCGAGCTTGCGGCGGCGGCGATGGCGGCTAAGGGCAGTCCTTGTGCATCATCTTGGTGAACGCCTTTGGAATGTCTTCATTTGTTTTGGAAACGTTACTGCTGCCCAAAAGAGTAGGAGCAGGCTGCTTGCCCATTTGGATGTTATGCATCGTTTTAAGGAGATCATAGTTTATCTTTTCAGTAACGATCGAATCCTTTCTGTAAGCAAAACGACATGAAATTCCAGTTAGAATTTAGCAGAGTTTGATTATAAGGAACTTTTAAAACCCTATTATCCACGCATTGGATACTACAATATTCCAATAAGGCGTAAAAGTGTAAATTAAGACAGAGTGGATTTGACGTTTAAAAGTAGAAGTGTTGTTATACAAGCATGGGGATCAACTAGTGGTAAGTGATCGTCGCTGCCTACAAACGCACACGAAACCAAAAAGACCACAAATACATTTCGACCCCGTAGAGCTAAGATAGAATGTCTCCACACTGGAACACAACAAGGCAACATACATAGTGATCTGGTTTTTTTTTACCACCCAAGAAGAGGTTAGATGTATGCGTATTGAACTTACTGGTACTGGGGATGTGTGGTGACGAAGTCGCGCATCCAGGAGGCCATGGTGGAGATCTCGCCGGCGGCGCGGCGTTGGATCAGCTTGAGGTACTGCTGCACGGAGCAGTGCGTGTCCGCGTCCACATCCATGCCCGACAGATACGACTCGATCAGCGGCACCAGGCCCGGGAACACGCCCACCTGCACCACGCACGCACAACCCGCATTACTATGTCTGTCTATACCTAGTGGGGCCCCCTGAGCTACAAAGATGAAATTAATGCCAGTGGATAGGGATTTCAATGTACCTCGCGAAATGCATAATCTTTTTCAATACATTCAATACTTGTACCTTCACCAGAACAGTAAAAAAAGCCTTTGAACTATCCATAGATCCAGCGGGCCCCCTTGTTAACTTAGGTAATTAAAATACATTACCCTCCTTTGCGTTTCGCAGTCGGGTAAAAAACCGAACGCCGGAAACGCACGAGGTTTCCGTACAAAGATTTCCCTGCTTTTCCCCAGTGCTTTAAGTTGTCCAGTATTAGCAGAGCCCTGTTCTAAGCAAAATGGACGCAGTGTGGGGTCATTTTATATTGGTCAATGACATATACAGACGGACATAAAAATTTAAGATTTGAGATTTTTCTGGGTGGTTGTGTTATAAGAGCTACTTACCTTCATACCAAATTGCAAATTTCTAGGACTACTGGAAGTACCCTTTAGGTTTTCATAGTACGCCAATTTGTATGGAAACAACCTTTGTAATGACTGTATCTTTTGATTTCGTTGACTTAGAAGTTTGATTTTTTCACAGTTTCAAGGGACTGCAGATTGGAGCATTTGATATTAATTTCAGCCTGCTACCTCCACGCGTTCCAGAGAAAAAGGGTCTTGACAGACAGATGGACAACAAAGTGACCCTATAAGGGTTCCGTTTTTCCTTTTGAGGGGCGGAACCCTAAAAAAATACATACAGTGGAACGTAGAACCTCCTCCTTTGTTCAAGTATATTAAAAATGGAAAAATGCAGACAAAAATACACCCTGCACTTTACGCTTTCAGTCATTTGACGTTTGTAAAAGAGAAATATAATTGAAGAGTGCAAAATCGTCCAAAAATTTGGGCCTACGACTATGTTCCGTAATACTCGTATTTTGCGCGTTGCACATTATCTTTTGGTTACTGTGAACGGTAGGGTACCTTTCCGTTGACGATCTCGTCGACGGTCATCTCGGCGTAGTTGTCGGCGTCGAAGCGCGCAGGCGGCGGCGCGGCGGCGTCGCGCGGCGCGCCCACGTCGCGGCGCCACCAGAACTTACTGCGGCGGCACGCGTCGCGCCGCTGGGCGCGCTGCATGTTCTCATCCACCTGCGCACGCATGCACTTAGACAGAGTCGATCCAAATTTAAAACGTGACTAGCCGTAGAGCTATTTCAGAGTAAATATCGTATATTTTTAGGGTTCCGTAGTCAAAATGGCCTAACAACAGGATGTATATATGAAATTTGGACTATAAATACTTAGATGTCTTTTGGAGACCGCTACTTAGTTTGGTAGATAGTTAAATAAATAAAAAAATGTAAGGGGAGCACTCCATACGTGTAACACAAAGCAAACAAAAAGTCAATACGTGAATATACAGCGAGGAAATGCTGCCAGCATCTTCAGGACCATGCCGCGGGGGATACCTGACACTGGCAGTCCTCTTGGTTTTATGGTCCTTGATACAGTGGAACGTAGAACCTCCTCCTTTTTTGAAGTCGGTTAAAAAACCGGACAAGTGCGAGTCGGACTCGCGCACGAGGGTTCCGTAGAAAGATTTTAACGCTTTTCCCCAGTGTTTTAAGTTGTCCAGTGTTAGCAGAGCCCTGCTCCTAAGCAAAATGTACGCAGTGTGGGGTCATCTTATATTGGTCTGTGAAATCTACAGACATAAAACTTTAAGATTTTGAGAATTTTCTGAATGGTTGTGCTATAAGAGTAGCTTCATACCAAATTTCCAGTTTCTAGGACAACTGGAAGTACCCTTCAGGTTTTCGGGGTACGGCAATTCATAGGGAAACAACCATTTTTATGACTGTATTGATTTAGAAGTTTGATTTTTTCACAGCTTCAAGGGACTGCAGGCTTCAGTATTTGATATTAATTTCAGCATGCTACTTCCACGCGTTCCAAAGAAAAAGGGTCTTGTAAGACAGACAGACAGACATTACGGACAACAAAGTGATCCCTTATAGGGTTCCGTTTTTTCTTTTGAGGTACGGATCCCTAAAAATGGTCGTAATGTAGAACATCTACTTAAATTTCCTTAATTTTAGACACCTGTTTCATTGTAACATTTACTTCTTATACAGAAACACAAATTATATCCAAATAGAAATAATGTAAGTTTTATGTTTCAATACGACCGGGTTCCCGAACTGATCACAAGTTCTTTTTAATCTATGTATGCAGTTTTTCTTGTCACTAAAATCGATGGCATGGTTCCTAAGAACATATCTTTAAAAGCTACATAAAGACCGCTCTCCTGAAAAAAGCATACTACAAAGTGGATGAATACTTATGTGTTGATACCACTTGGCCAAGGCCGAAAACAGATGATAATTAGGACAACAATGTGACTTGGCTGCGTCCCGAAGATATTCGTGTATGGTGTCTGGCTCTGTTGCCGTTGTCCGCTGCGTACTAATTGTATACAATTGACAAATAATGTTTTATTTATTTCACATGATGACATGAAATGTATATTTCATCAATTTTGTTATTTGACATTTGGAGACCATATACATCTCCAGTTTATGTATATGTATTATTATACTTATTATTTGACCGTGGAGGCGTTTTACACCTCTGCTGATTTTAAATTTAGTTTAAATTGACCCTAGAGACTATACATCTCTAAGCCATTTAGATTAAGTATCATATTATAGTATTAATTCTAGGACCCTATACATCTCCTCGTAATTCTAAAGATATTTGACCTGGAGACCCTATACATCTCCTGCTCAATTAAAACGTGCCAATAAATTAAAGTGTTCTGGTTTTGCTGTTCTAATAAAAAAAAAAATTACACTTTTTTCTAAAATACGGTTTTTTTCTCTCTTTATAGAGTGAGCTTTCTTTGTGTAATTTATCTGTGGTTACGTATTGTAAGATCTGATGTAACTTGTTTTTAGAAAAAATGACTTAGTGCCAAGTATCTTCTTGGCAATCATGGTCTTTCCGAAAGCGCTGGTAGACTCAAAAAAATGACGTGTAAAAGAGCATTCAACTGCCCATTTGCTGAATAAAATTTTGAATTTTGAATTTTGTAAGTCTTATAGTTACAGACTTGCCCATACTGACCGATCTAAATTTGTCATCCTGTATATAATGATGGTGAAAAACGTATCAAAATTTGTCGCTTTCAGACAGACAGACGCGGCGGGAACTTTGTTTTATGCTAATGTAGTGATAGTTATAATGGCACAAATATTGACTATGACATTTATTGTGAAAAAGTTATATAAAAAGTTAAGATCCAACCAATTCAAATGCATTTTCCTTTTTAATATAACTGAAGTACTTGAAAAAAAAAACAACTAAACTCAAATATGATATCTGTTTCGTGCAAAAGCTAACCTCAAAATGACAGCTAAATGAACTGGATTAAAACAATTAATTAGCGGATCGCAATTAGATAGCTGGTTCTTTTTAACAATATTGAGACGTCAGTAGGTAACCTACCTTGCTTATAGGCATGACGAAGTTCAGGTTGTATGACAGTATGACGCGTGTCAGCAGCACGACGAAGCAGACGTAAGCGGCATTTTCGAAGTCGGTGAGCTGCGCCTCGCAGGGGCGGAACTCGACGCGCCAGCCGATTGGGGAGTTCGGCGGCGGCGGCTTGAACCGCATCGTCTGCCAGTTCGTCGACTGGATATTCTACCACACAATTTCAATTATAAATGCATTTAAAAAAGTCTTAAACATAAATAGAGGCGTATAGTTAGGTACTTATATATAAATGGTATTTTTTTAATGAATTAGGAAACATCCTTCCTTTTGAAATTGTTCTGAAAGCAAATAAGAATCAAAGTATTTTTAGAACACTGGAAGCCAGTCACAAAAGGTCGCACTGTATGAAACTGTTTTTTTTTTGCGACCTTTTTAGCTCCACTTACCAACAAGTGACCCACTTGCTCGTTTGTCTTCTTTGTCATATTAAAATAAACATTTTTCAGACATTCCCAAAGTTAAAACCACGTGCCTAAATATACATATTTTATGCAAAACCAACCTTTACTCTTTATCTTTTCGTTAAATCTCATACGCCAACAAATCGCCGTCAAAAGTGGCGTTATAAGTGCAAAGCGTTATTTTAGCGTTGGCGACACTAAATAAGATAAAAAATATATATTCCGACGAATAGAGAACCTCCTCCTTAGTTTGAATTCGGTTAAAAATAGGATTGATCTCACTGCAGTATTGATTTTAGTTTACTTTTTATATTGATAAATAAAAATATTGATTACTGGGGACACTTACGAGGGCTGTTTGATAAGTACCCGTTTATGGGAAAAAAAAGTTTTTTTTGTATATATGCATTTATTTTTCTACATAGTCATCTTTTAACTCTATACATTTGTTCCACCTATACTCAAGCTTCAATAAACCATCCAAAAAGTATGATTTTGGAAAGTCATTAAAATAGGCCTCTGTGGCGGCAATGACTTCGTCATTTGATCCAAATCGCTTGCCACCGAGCCATTTTTTTAGGTTGGGAAACAAAAAGAAATCGCATGGGGCCAAATCTGGAGAATACGGGGGGTGAGACAATAGTTCATTGTGTAACTGTGCTAATTTAGCCGTCACAACTCTCGACGAATGAGCCGGGGCGTTGTCGTGATGAAACAGTACTTTTTTCTTTTTTAAATGGGGTCGTTTGTCCTTCAACACGGCGTCAAATTCATCCAATAAATTGGCATAGTACTGCCCTGTTATTGTTTTTCCCTTTTCTAAATAGTCAATATGTATAATACCCTGCGAATCCCAAAAAACGGTCGCCATGACCTTTCCAGCCGATGGGACGGAGTTGCTTTCTTTGGAGCAGGTTCACCCGGTAAAATCCACTGCTTCGACTGCTCTTTCATTTCCGGGGTGTAATGGTGGACCCACGTTTCGTCCACGGTCACGAAACGACACAGAAACTCCTTCGGGTTACGTTTGAACACGGCCAATCACTGCTCCGAAGTAGTCAGTCGGTTCCGTTTTTGCTCCTCCGTGAGTAAACGCGGCACCCACCTCGCCGATACTTTCTTCATACCCAATTTTTCTTCTAATATGTGTTGTACCCTCTCGATTGAAACGTTTACAGCATCAACGATTTCTCGAAGTTTAATTCGGCGGTCGGCTAAAACGATATTTTCAATTTTCTTAACCATATCGTCTGTAGTCACCTCAACTGGCCCGTTCTCCCCCGCTTAAACTCGTTATACCAATATCTGACGGTTGTCATAGAAGGAGCACATTCATGGTAAACCGCTTGCATTCTTACTTTTATTTCATCACATGTTTTTCCTTCCAAAAATAAGAATCTAATTACAGACCGATTCTGTTCTTTCTCCATTTTAACAATTTTAAGTTCACGCCTTCACTGAATCGTTGTCAAATGAGAAAAAAAACAAAAGAATGCCATTTTTTTTTAATTTTCCCGCCTCTGAAAAATGGCTTAAAAAGGTGGTATACTTATTTGCGGCCAGTGATATTAATATATTTAGAAAACGGGTACTTATCAAACAGCCCTCGTATAGTCAATTCATCCAGTCAATAGTTATAAATAGTCGGAAACATGACATCATTATCATTAACCTCCAAAGCTGCAGAGTCACGACATGTACGTACATTTTGTCAGAGAATTGAACGAAACACGTAGCACTATTGCACAATGTTGTATAATATCGGGTCAACTAACTAGACTAGGCGATCCGCCCCACCTACTCGTACATGACACAGGTGGAGTGAAGTTAATTTAAACGAATAGTCTCTTACTGTACATTTTCCTGCCTTCTTCCAGCTAGTTCCTGTTTATGAATAAGTTTCTTAAAAAGGTAATTTGTATTGCACCGTGTTCTGCGAATTTAATTATTAGTGTCTGCGCAAACCTGCCCGGGTTAGTCCAACCGCAGGAGTTGGGTTCAGACCGGCTTCTAGGATTTTATTATGTTGTTAAGTGGTTACAAGTGAGGCTAAAAGGCTGTATAATATATGCATGCATTTGTGTATAATATATATATGATATGTGTGGATTTCACGGTTGATTGTCTAATAAATTGTAGTCGGTTAAAATATTGTAAATCATCTTTTTAATCTTTACAGCACAACATCAATTACCTAATAATATATTTGATTTAACTATAATTCTCAGTTAGAACCGTTGAGGTGATAGATATACCTATGTGGCTAGATAGATTTAGTTACTGTTTGTTCTTCAAATAAAACAATAAAAGCTTAAGAGATGTTTATTTCCTTCATGCACTAGCGAAAATTTTCACTACTCTATTTTTAACCGACTTCAAAATAGGAGATGTATGTTCCCCGATTACTCGCAGACGGCTTGACCGATATGGAAAATACTTTTTTGTTTGAAAGGGTATACTTTCTAGTTGGTCAAATTTTCATCAGGTTAAGATCAGATGGTGGGATCCAGGAGAAATCGAAGGAACTCTTCAAATATTACAGGCACACCTATCGCGATTTGGTTATTTTTCATAATAACTCGTATATATGGTCTGGGAAAGCAGAAATAACTAAAGTGGAACTTACCTTACTTTACTTTTTGAAAAAAAAAAAGATACTAAATCATTCTGTGAAGAAATCAGTTTTATGATCTAGCTCAAATACGAAGTCAGTACGATGTGGTCGGAATATTCTTTGACTTAAGCACTGACTTTATATTTGTGTTAGGCAATAAAACTGATGGCTTCAGAGGATATTTTATGTCTTTTAGAGTTCCGCACCTCAAAAGGAAAAACGGAACCCTTATAGGATTACTTTGTTGTCCGTCTGTCTGTTTGTCAATAAGTACCCTTTTTCTCTGGAACGCGTGGAGGAAGCATGGTGAAATTATTATCAAATACTCAAGCCTGCAGTCCCTTGAAGCTGTGAAAAAATCAAACTTCTAAGTCAACGCAATCAAAAGATACAGTCATTATCTCAAAATTTTATGTCTGTCTGTATATGTCACAGACCAATATAAAATGACTCCACACTGCGTACATTTTGCTTAGGAACAGGGCTCTACTTACACAGGACAACTTAAAACACTGGGGAAAAGCAGAAAAAACTTTGTACAGAACCCTCGGTGCGCGACTCCGACTCGCACCTAGCCGGTTTATTTTAATTTCCATTTTAGTTTCTTTATACAATGTACTACTGTGACTCAAAACGATATTAAGATCATTGGTTCGTTCCAATTAAGTACGCTGAGACGGTTTTCACGGCGTGGAAAAACTTGGAATAAATGTATATTAAGTCGAGTAAAAATTGATACAAGGGGATCAAGCAAAAGTACCGTGAGTCGCTTCGAGAAAAGGATGGTACGGCCGTGGTCGACCTGGCGGGGGCACTTCCGCGACCACAGATGTCAGATATATACCTATGAACAGCCGGAACACCCGATACCTGATTTAGTATCCGACAGCGGCAAGTGAAAGACTAACCTCAAAATGGTCGGTGTCGTTCTGGTCGTCCTGGTTGACCTTCTCGGAGAAGAGCGAAACGGTGTCGCGGATGAAGAGGTGTGCCACGTGCATGGCCAGCGGGTGGTCGATGCCGCCCTCGCGCAGCCGCCGGTAGATCGCCGCGTCGTGCACGATCGATATGTCGTTGTACCTGACGAACGAGCTACATGAACATTCGCCAAAAATACTCATTTCAATAGATCATTATGTATTATTATAAGACGACTTTTTACTCTTGTAGTGTAGAGTAATATAATAACAATAACTATAGATTACATACAGGTTATCAATATGGTGCGCGACGCCAAGCTAAACCGCTAAACGAATCACTTTCATTGTAATATATTCATAAACAACGGTCTGCATTAGGGCTACGCTAGTATTATATATGTCTACTAATTTATGCCCCGCGGCTTTGAACCCGTGAAATATTTCAAAATGGGCTAGTTCCCTATCCCGTTGGAACTTCGAAAAATTCCTTCTTAGTGCACCTCTAAGATACTCAAGGTATATGTCTGTCAAATTTCAAGTCTCTTGATCCAGTAGTTTAGGCTGTGCGTTGTCAGTCAGTCAGTCAGTCAGTCACGGTAATATTGTATAGGTATAGATGATTAGCGCTCGTTTACACGTCGGTTAGGGTCGTCTGCAACCTTCGGCAACCAGGTTCTCACGCCGCCGGCTGATGCTGGAAGCATGCATTGAATGTACCTGACACTGTTTACACTTAGGTATTCGATCTCGGTCTACTTCGACTGTGAACTAAGCCGTCAAACGTTAACCTTCTACTATGTTTAACCGGCGACCTGTAAGTGGCCGGCTGTAAGTGGAAGTAAAAACGAGTGATATTTCGTATAGAAGGATCGGAGTTTTTATAACACGATAAGACGAAAGGAAGCAAGTCCACATTAACTCCGTACATGTAACAAAAGCTAACAATAATTATTTCAGCAAACATCAACGTGTGGCACATAACTTCGACAGCTCTTTTAAAACTACTTTAAGATTTCTACTGCATGCGAACATAAAATGTACTTTTTACTAAAACCGAAATAACAAAACCATGAACATGAGCGTTTCTTGGCGGGAAATCGAAGAGAGTGGATGGTGTCAACAAATTTGAATTTTAGTTTCTGTGCCTAATGTTGTTTGGTTGATAATAAAGATAGTGAATTATACAACAAATTAACGTGATAGTGCCCAGCAAATGAAGAATTTAAGTCAAAACGCGTATTCCTATTCCCTCTGTTACTACCCCCAAGAAGCCGCCGGCCGCTGCTAGCCGTAAAGTACACTCAAAGTCAAAGACAAAGTCGCAAATATATGTATACATCAACCCTACCGTACCGTCGCAGTAATAAGGTCTGTATACATATTTTTGGGAATGTGGGTATACATATTGGTGACCTTGACTGTACCTCTACACTATTTAATAAAGCAATAGCGTTCCTCATCATTGAATTATCAGCAGCAATTGAGTCTAGTGCAAGCCTGATTAAAATCCCAAGTCGCAAAAGAATTGAGAAACCGTGGATAACACCGGGGTTGTTACCTTAAGATGCATTAAAAACCGTGACAACCTTCACAAGAAAATTAAAACATCACCTGACAATGGCATTTCTAAAACTATCTACAACAGATATAGACATTTTTGTAACAACAAACATGGCTGTATGGGCTTTGCTTCCTTGGCCTATACCTTATGGGAGTAAAAAGAATGAACATGAGCAATTGGGAAAAACTAAGAAACTGTTTAGTTGTGTTGACTAACGTCTCGTCTGATATGGCAACGGCGCATTTTGTCGAACTGGCAACGTAGCCGCTACGCACACTACCAAACACATGCAAAGCGTACGACACTGATCTCGCCCACTACATTGCCAAATTTGGACAAAAATACCAATCTCGTTTATTTATTTATTTAACAAAAATTTACAGATCATGTTATCAGCTTATCAGTCAGTCAGTCACGGTACTGTTTTATAGGTATAGACGTAATTTCGCGCAAATAAACATGAAAATATTGCTAACGGAAGTAGTTTCAATGTAAAATTAAGTCCCCATTCTCCCGTAATTGGATAAATTAATTAGTATGAAAATCGAAAAACCGGGCGCTCGTGCGACCGATTTTGGCTCCTGTCCTATAAAGGGTTTGTCGACTCCAAAACTCACTTTGGTCTTGACTCCTATCCCTGGCTTATGTGCTTGTACTATATAAGAGTATGTGGCTATGGCTACTAACTTCTCGTGCTCTGGCGAGAGGTAGGAGTCGATGGAGTCGTATCTGGACTTGTGTATGCGGAACTTGTTGCCGGCGAGCGGCGCCAGGCCGCGCTCCTCGCGCGTGCGGTCGTCCACCGAGGCCGCGATCACGTTCCAGCGGCAGTCCACGTCGGTCACGAAGCCGCGGTACAACGGAGACGCCGCCGAAAGCGCCAACTGTACCGACAGACCGACTATATATTATTATTTTTAAATCTTCAATACTTACATGCACTCGCGCGAGTACATTGAAGTCTTACTTTGGTCAAGTTTTCATCAAAAGTGAGTGTGAACAAAGAATGGGGAAAGTGGTGTCTCCACCTTACAAAATGCTTTAGAGAAACGATCATATACGACACCCCTCCACTAGGTATAAACTTGGACGAATTAATCATGGCTCGCGTGACGCTGTATTTATTTACCCCGCCTGGGTACTAACTGCATTGTTTAGTTTTTTTATACGACGTGGATATCCTGTGTGACTTGCCGAGTTGTTCGCGTCGTTTTTGTCTGGCCGTAAGCAGGTGGTCAAGATGTCTGCAAGCGGCAAAGACCTTCCATCATCCGTTTCGACTGGTTTATCAGTGCTGTTTGCAGACGATACTACAGTGGTTGTGAGTGCTCGCTCGTACGAACGGCTTGCTGAGAAGATACGGGAGGCTTGTCAGCAATTGAAAAAAATGGTTCACAGTCAACTGCCTACTGCTTAACGTTGCTAAATCAAACGTAATTATTTTCTATGGCCGTAGTGTTGATCTGCCTCCTTGTCTGCTTAACGGTCCTCGGTTTTACGATTGACTTGAATCTAAACTGGAAGCGCCATGTTGACGGGCTGTGTGGCAAACTGAGTAGTGCAGTCTTTGCGTTGCGAAAACTTAAACCCCTAATCTCCGACGGTGCCTTGAAACAAGTATATTATGCCCATTTCCACTACCTGATGTCGTATGGCACAATTTTATGGAGAAACTCAACTGACGCTAATAGAGTTTTGGTGCTGCAGAAGGGTGCCATACGTGTATTAGCTGAAGTCAAGCCCAGGCACTCGTGCAGGGAACTTTTCGTGACGCGCCGAATTATGACGCACTAATCACTATACCCGTTTGAAGCCATAATGTTTGTGACGACAAATTTAACCATGTTTTCACGTGTAAACGTGGTTGGCAAGCAGTTCCGTCGCACAGGACAGCTGTGTACAAGACCCCGTCGAATGGCGCTCTCAGTGAAGCATCCACGAGTCGTTGATCCCACACATTATGAGCGTCTCCTTGCCGAACTCAAAAATGACCCGTCTATGAAGCATTTCGAGGCAAACTGAGAAACCTTTTGTTAGATTATTTATACTGTATTGTACCTACCTACTCCTTATAATTTTCAATTTAACTTTGAACTGTAGTTTCAATGTGGCTTCTTATCTTTTAGTTTGAATTTAAATTAGACGATTCCTATTGGTGACGTTATTCTTATTCTTGTTAAATATTATTTTTTATTTTATTTGTTTTAAGATAACAACATAGTTACAAAGTCATTATGACGATCCCGAGTGAAGAATAAATTTGATAGTATTTTATAGTGTTTACTTCATTCAATTTTAACATTAATTTGTGTCATCCAATTATTATTTTTAATCTGTTTATTTGTATACTCTTGACAATTTCATATAAACTCTCCTAACTTGACATTGTACAATTTATGATGTAATTTTATATTGAATAAATAATCTAATTTAATCGTGGAGACACGTCTCAAAAAGGGGCGGTATTTGAATGTGTGACATTCTCTATTCAAATATTATGGAACAAATATGGAAAGGGTGACAACAGTGAGAGACCTGGGTGTATTATTTGATAGCGACCTGTCGTTTCGCAGTCACTACAAGAGCATAGTTTCGAGGGCTAACCGTACTTTAGGGTTTATTATTCGCAACACAAAATCTTTTAAGAATGTTAATAGCTTGATCATATTGTACTGTTCGTTGGTAAGGACTACACTTGAATACTGCTGTGTTATCTGGCAACCTATCTACACTAAATACTGTGACAGGTTGGAGTCAGTTCAGAGGAGGTTTGTTCGACATCTCTGCAAGACTGGGACACGCCGTCTGATTCCTGAATATGGTGACAGACTATTGGAATTCAATCTCGATTATCTGTCTCATAGACGTAATATAGCAGATATGATAACACTGTATAAGATATTGCATGGCGATCTTTACGGAAATCTTTTGGATTGGATAGGCTTTAGGGCTAGTACGAAGCGAACTCGAAGTCAAAATTTGTTTGCTTTGCCTATGACTAATAATAATAATGTCAGCCGCAACGCTCCGATCCAGCGAGTGTGCCGTATGTGTAACAATCTGGATCTAGACCACGATACTGATATTTTCTTTGACTCGCTAGCCACATTTAAACGAAAAATATCTCAAAAAAGTTAAAGTTTAAGTATTTTGTATTTTTTTTTTGTTTTCTTCTCTTTTTTTATGAATATTATTAATACTATGCTATTGTTTGCAACATGTAATTGTACCTAATAAATAAAATAATTATTCCCGAGGAATTCAAAAATCTGATTCAATTTTATTTAGATTATGTCAAAAAGTCTAATTGCAATAAAGTTATCACCCAAATATTAAGCACAATACCATTTAGTTAGGGTTCAATATACATTGATGGTTAGCATTTACTAACTTACTCTTGACGGTAAGTATAAAATTCCTCTCTGCCGTCCGATGGTTTGCGCAGGCCTTAAGAGCTAACGGAATGTAGCTGAGGTGAACTTTTTGTAGTTTTCGGTTAGTGCTCTATTGGAAGAAACTCTTTCATGGGCAAACATTTCAACACAGTCTACATACACATAGCCATTAGGCAGTCAACACACATGCGTACCATGATAGGGCAAAGCGGTGCCAGCTGGTCGTACAGCGTGCGCGCCTCGACGATGCAGCAGGCCTGGAAGGTGAGCTGCAGGCAGCAGCAGCCCATGCCGAAGCCCATGGCGTCCATGTACACGCAGTCGCGCCGCGCCGCGCCCGGCTCCAGCTCGTGCGAGTTGTCCACAGGGATCTTCGTCTTCTCATCACGGAATACTGACAGACAGAACTATTCATATTAGTATCAGTCGGCAGCAGCGCGTCGACTTGCTGTTCTGTTTATAGGCCATAGAAGAACGAAAGGCAAAATAATGCTATTTAGCATTTACTGTATTGTTCAGGATCAATAACACAGTAGGTATGATATGCATACGTATGGTCCATTGGATTCATAATTTTTGGAATACGAAAACCACTCATTTTATTCAAAAGATTCAGAAGAATGAATGATTACCAAGCAGAAGACTCATCACTTACTCGGTATGTTGATCGCTACTTTTCCACCTCGTCTTTGTCTTATGTTTGCCGTTAAGGTTTTGAATCGTGGATGCCCGTCGAAGACGGCTTCATCGGGGAAAAAAAGGGACTTTGTGACTTTGCCGTTTGGGTTCGGGGGAAACGCAGGGCTGGTAAAATTCGGACAGCCTAACCTGAATGAAAGAAACAGAACATTATAAATTCAAGAAAGTAAAGGATGCAAGTGTCCTAACATACGTATATGTTTCGGTAAGATTTAAAACGTACCTGGGAAAATTAGTGATGCTCATTATAACTTCACCGTCTTTGAGTAGACTGCTCGCCTCCGCCCGTCGGTTCTGCATGTTCGCTTCCACAATGTTGAAGTGGGCCAGCAGCCCGCCGTACGGTTTCCCTGGCGTGCCCTCCACCATATAAGCGCCGTATTCGGGCCGCCATAAAGATTTCACGTCTAATAACAATATTTATCAGGTTTACAATATAATACTAAAGCTTACGCTATGAATATGTACTTATACGTATTTAGTAATAAAAGTACACGAGCAGAGTAGTTGGACTTCCGTAAGTTTGGAATCGATTATAATAACGATAGAACATACACGTTATATAATGTGTACGAGTTATTGGTCTTTAACTGCTTACATGACATGAAATATCTATTTGTATAGCCCATTGTTCAATATAACATTTCCGTATTTATTAACCTGTAATACCACAAAATGTCGTGTATAGGTATGTATGTAGAGAATCAAAGTCTAAACCTAAACCTACTTAACCAGGTAAACTGTGTTTGTAAAACCGCAAGGATGACTTGGTCAAGTAGTTTTGTGGGGGGCGTTACGGAATAAGGAAAACAAAATACCAACATATGTACTAGAGTGAGCTGAGGCTTTGGAGTATACCTTTTTAAACAAATAAGAATCATCAAAATCAGTTTATACTTTGCGGAGTAACCGCAAAATTTATTTAATATTTATCTATTACATATGTATATCTATTGGGTACACGAGAGAAAAAAAAACATCCCCACTTTACTTGTAGGGGAGGTACAGTCAAGGTCACCAATATGTATACCACAGAGTCCCAAAAATATGAAGGTATACAGACCTTTTTACTGCGTCGTTAAGCTTTTACCCCAAAAAAATTGTTTTTTCAAATTTTATTCCACAACTTTTTCGGCCTAAGTACTTAGTTAATATGCATATCCATGAAAAATTACACCTTTCTAGTAACAATAGTCTTTGAGCTAAGCCGCGAACAGACAGACATGTCGAAACTATAAGGGTTCCGTTTTTGCCATTTTGGCTCAGATTTCGAGGTCGATTAAAATGTTGGCGCGCCGTTTATAAAGACAGATAGCCTAGATGAAATAGTTTCGTGCACATCTACACTAATATTATAAAGAGGAAAGATTTGTACCTATTTTTGTATGTTTGTATGTTTGTAATGAATAGGCTCAAAAAGTACTGGGCAGATTTAAAAAATTCTTTCACCAATAGAATGCTACATTCTTCCAATTTGACATAGGCTACATTTCATTTTGAAAAAAATTAGGGATCCTTGGTAAAATTTGAACAATGTAACCGAAGGTGTAGAAAAATGAGTCTTAAAATGTCTTTCGTCGAATGCGCTGCCGAAACTATTAGCGATAGAACAAAATAATGTACAACAATATTGATAATTGTCTACCCCGTGCGAAGCCGGGACGGGCTGCTAGTTTATCAATAAATGTGTATTTTTCTACATTTGTCAAAAACCAGTGAATACCTACATTTTCCAAAGTCTAAAATGTTCAAAACTGACGTCTGAACTGAACAAAAGAAAGACAATTAGCAATTATGTCGTCAAACTGAAAATAATGAAAGTTTATGCAACACGAAATTTGAGATTTCCTCATAACATGCCCTGGTAATGTATCGCGTTTGCTCGATTTATGAATCGTACATCGGCTTATTTTAAGCAATATGTGTCTAACCAGACACATTTAATAATTTCTAATAATACTTAATTAGATCAAGTATTATTAATTATATTAATTAGATTTACATACTTATGTATAGGTAGGTTTCCTGAACCCTTATAGAATATAGGCAGAATGAAAGGAAGAATGGAGGCCTCAATTTTACTCATACTACCTACGTAATCGTCGTATTCATGTGGCGAAAGTCTTCACAAGACAATAGTTTTTTCACCTTAGCACCGCAACAGACAGGTTTTGCTATTTAAAGACTGAGCAAAATTCGGTTTTGCTGCGAGCGTCAGACAAAGTAACTTTTTAATTATTCTTGGACTTAATACTCCGAGCTGCCGTCCCACTCGAGCTAGGAGTGCTTAAATTTAAAAGGAGAGTGATAGGGACGGTATAATACGAACTCCGAATTTCAAGCTTGATGGGAGTAGGCCCTCTGGGTCTACTCATAATATTCGAAAGATTTGAACTTCACTTTCTTCCGTCATCTTCACTTCGATACGAAAAAAGCGAGAGATAGAAACAAGTCGATTCGAAGTTTGATTTTCAAATTCCATATTTAATAGGCCCAAAAAAAGAAACATCCAATAAAACTTTCGGATACCTACACAACAGTAAAATTAAAAGTCATCTATTAAGGTATAAAATGTTATTATTATATATATTTTTTCTAAATAATTGAATCATATTTTTCTACAGTTAAATAAAGAGAGTAGGTATTGAAGAAAAAATACGAAGTTTATCATATGTAACCATTAATTTAGAGTTTTACCAATCTATAACATTGTGACAGAATAGCGTGGGTGCAGTTTCAGAACGCATTTAAAAAAAATAGTGGGACTATTTTTTAAATTATTTTTTCTTCTGTTACGCTAGCTAAACGAATCCATACTTACAAGTTTGATATATAATGATAATGAATGAGTCCAGTGACGAAGTCAGTTATTTAACATCGGAAGAATTGAAGCAGCATACCTATAAAGATGCATAATTAAGTTTCCTGCGTGAAAAGCATCTAAAAGTCTGATATTTTCAAGCAATGGAGACTTGCAAAGGGTGCAAACACTTTTTCGGTTATCGTAGGTAGGTACCAAATATGTAAATATGGTAATATGAAACGCGCTAAAACAAAAACTCCAAATCAGCAGTTAACAACGAATTGTCATTGAAAACTGACAACTGTAAAGTTGGTGAAATAGGGGCCTGTTGTACCTACCAAATGACAACTTAAAAGTAAAGTAAAATAAAATGATTACCTATTTGTATTTGATTTTACAATTTCTATCAATTTTATTTCAATGACGAGCGAATAGCCTAGTGCGGTTAGAGACCCTGACTATGAAGCTTGAGGTCCCGGGTTCGATCCCGGTCGGGGCAGATGTTTGTATGATATATACGAATGTATGTTTTCGGGTCTTGGATGTATTATGTATATAAGTATGTATTTAGCGATAAAAGTATGTTTATCCGGTCTAGTATTCATAGTACAGGCTTTGCCTAGTTTGGGACTTGGTCAATTGGTGTCATTGTCTCATGATATTTATTTATTTTATTCGTACTTCTCCGAAACGAATGGATAATCCGAAATAATTTCATATCCGTAACCGCATCCGAAACTGGTAGGTACAATATTTTTTCCATATCCATATGCGATATATGATTTATGTAATTACCTACAAATTTACTAAGAAAAACCTTTCATGACGTGTTTCATAGCGAAATAAAACGGATGACACACGTGTATATGTTTAGCCCGACCATGCTTCGGACTAATTTGTAGTCCTTCCTCTGTTGTTGTTCATTTGGACTCCACCCGGCACCCCTATCCGAAATTATCCAAAACTTTTACGAGTATTTCAGATTCGGTTAGGTACGGTTAGGTTTTTATTTCGTATACTTAACCGATGGTTTTCGGTTACGGTTACTACGTAGCTCCTTAACATCCCCTGGTCTGCATTAGGCCTTGTAAAAATGCACTGCTAATATCTCGAAAATAAAAAAATCGCTAAGGTCAAATCTGATAATTATGAGCTCCGGACTATCTGCCTTCATAAATACGTATTATACTCGTACCTATATCGCGCCAGTAGCGATAATATTTTTTTAATACATTTGCTCAAAAAGTTGTATTTTTTGTAGCTAAGTAGGTAGGTATATCATGCGGAAAGTTGCATTTTTCGTACTAGTGCTTTTTACTTTACCAAGGAGCCGGTGGAGGAAGACGAAGCCGAGCCCCTGCGGGTGGAGGCGGGGCACCTCCTGCCGAGCCCACTTCCTCGTTGTCATGTTTTCGCCGATGTACTTTCGGCACTTCGTTATATCAAAAAGTACCTACCTACTATAATTTAATCAGTGGATATTTTATTTACTTTACTTTAATTTTGGTGTTTTCTATGCACTGGCCAGACATACCTCTCTATAAAATATTTGAGACGCAAAATTTACGCCCAAACTTCTGGTTACAATGGACGGTTACAAAATGTAGTGCCTGATAAGTTGAAGCACTGATAGTAAGTACCTATACTTACAGATAGCAAGTGCTGTTTATGTTTGTCACAAATGCGATAACTATGTACGTACTTACATTTAAAATTCAAACACAAGAGGACCATACTGTATGTTGTGTCATCTGTAGAATGTATCAAAAACTAAGGGCAATCTAGAAAGAAGGCAAATACTCCTACCTATTGCACAATTTATTTGTATCAGAATCTAGGTAGATACGTCATTATTATCAATAATGCTAGCGACTGGCAATGACGACGCAAGTTTTGACGTTTATCTTCCTTTACTAATCTGTAGAAAAACGCTGAGTCATGCATGCTCTACTTAAAAACAATAATAATGAACCATTTTTTTCGTCCGTCTGTCTGTCTGTGTTAGAGACTTTCCACCGCCACGGTTATGCTGAGATTTTTAGGTACCTAGGTATAACATTTGGTAAATTGTAGTCATTGCTACTCCAACAGAGAAATGAAAGAGAAGACACTCCCCCACCCCCTCTTCACTATCCCTATCGTTGTTTAAACTTATAAGTAAATCAAAACGCAATGTAGGTATAGGTACGTGTCAATAAGTACTTTCAATGTAGGTAATTATAATGAACTTTTTTTCATTGGTATGTACCTCATAGCTACACATCATCATCACGTCAGACACGCTCTTACCCGATTTTTTAAAATTCTTTGCTGTCTTGTAAAAAATACGCAATATGGACTTACAGAACTCACAAAGAGGATTGTTTTGTTATTAGAATTCTGTGAACCCATGAACAAAACAATTTTACAACTTTTGGTAAATAAAATGAGCTTTTTTTCATTACTTTTCTCTATGGTGTCCATCAGTGGCCTATTAATTAATCATTTATATCTTTGTAACCACTACAAAATTAACACATGACACATTTTTTAAGCAGTGTATGGGTGTGCATACATGTATCATTATAATCAGGACCCTATAGCATACTAACGTTTATCGATGGCGTAAAATAAAAATTATGATTATGATTAGGTACCTACTTAGCGTAGGGACATGCGGTGGCAATCTGATCAGAGAGGACAATGGAGTCGCCTGTGTAGGTATATTTTTTGATTGATTTCCCTAAAACATACACTTCTTATTCAAATAGTGTCAAAGTTTTTAAAATGAAAATATTGAACTATTTTTCATACTATTTCTCAATTTAATTAGGTCTTTAAGGCAGACCCAAAAAGAGTTGGAAATTTCAGCCCAGGGTCTAGTGGAGAAAACGAGGGGAGGCCTTTATCCAGCAGTGGGGCACTCAATAGGCTACACGAAAAGAATCTACTGAATGTTTATCATCGGGAAACTCGCGTAACTAATAGGTATAATGTCCACTATGATGTTTAATTACAAATGACGGCTGGAATAAAGTATTCAACATCTTCCTCATTGTTTTCATTTAAATCAGTGTCCATGTTGTAAAGTGAATGGACAATCTATGGCCACTTGCTCCAAAAATCATTTTCAGCACACAAATGGGTTTTTAATAAATTACGAAACAGATATACCTAAAGAACATGGAGCAAGTGGCCATAGATAGTCCATTCACTTTACAACATTTGTACACTGATTTTAATGAAAACGACGAGGAAGATGTTGAATACTTTATTCCAGCGTCATTTGTAATTAAACCTTGTACCTAGTTGACACTATATTTGGGAGCTATTCCCTAGATCTTAATATATCTAAAGTTATTTTTGACTTCAATACGTGAGTTTGCCGATGATAAACTCATGTAGTATTAATGTCAGTACAATTTTTTTTTATGTAGCCTATTGAGTGTGCCATTGCTGGGTACAGACCTACCCTCGTTTTCTCTAGGCTGAAATTTCCAACTCCTCTTTGGTCTGCATTTGACCTAATCAAATCGAGTAAAACATGAAAAATAAAACAATATTTTCATTCTAAAAACTTTGGAATTACTTGAATCAGAAGTGTATGTTTTAGAGAAATCAATTAAATAATCATTAATCATTCAATGAAAAAATATACATAGGCAACTCCATTTTCCTCTCTGTTCATATGGCCATTGCATGTTCCTACACTAAGATTACAAGCAAGTGATGTTTACATCTTGAATCATTAAACAGATTACTAAATAAGCTTTTTTAGTATGTATTGTATCTTGAGTACAGTATGTAATTTGTTGAACAACATCAGATAAATAAGACAAATCACTGGAGTAGGTATTTCATGTTTCACGGAAACAATAATTATAGGCCACCTCAATATCAGGCAAATAGCTCTACAAACAAAGACATATAAATTTTCATAGGTTTCATAAATAGACTTAAATGGCCACAATGAGTTGGCAAGTTGTTGAAGTCGATTTTGTAGTTGTGTCTTATTCAATGTTTATTATCCATTTCATACATAGCACAACTACTTGTTGAAATTTTTAATGGCTTTCACCCTTGCTTTTTTGGCAAGGAGTACTTTGCCAATGTCAGCGTTTAGACATTACACACATGAGAAGATTGTTCATTTTAGGAATTTTTAGTTTTTTGGAAGAAACAGACGGGTGTCCTAAAATACACTGGGAGACGGGTGTGACAATTTGGCTGAAATATTGTGTTTAGACTTAAGTGTTGTCTTCTAAGTTCATCTTGGTAGGTTTGATCATGAAGGAATTATGTTTTTCCATTAAAGTGAATATATCTCTAAACAATCTGTGTATATAGTTAGTAAAATTCAAAGTAGTAGGTATATTAAATTAAGAGTGGGTTCCAATGGGTTAGTAGGTACCATCATAAACTCTATAATGTAAACTGAAAGATGCAGAATAAAGCTGTGGTGTACAGTGGAACAGGCTGAAGACTGCCTGTTTATATGACATACATTCATAGAGCAAATTTAGCACAGCTTATAAAAAGAAGAATAAGCTGAATTCTGTCAGGAAAGAAGGCATATTTAGACTAGCATTGATGCTCTGAAACATTAAGTTGGCGTAAATCTTGAATAATCTATCTACCCTTTCAACGCCAACAACCCTCATACAAAAGTTGTCATCCACACTCCAAGTTGGCATAACATCAACGCGGACTTAAACCTTAAACATATGTCCGTAGGTTGCATTTGCACTGTGCAGCCGGACACCTATAAGCGTTGGTGGCGTCGTAGGCACATCGGCTCATGACGCTTTTAAGCGTCCTTGGCATTGAAAAGGTTAAGGTTCCAGAAAAGAGCTCACACCTTTCATAGTACATTAAATATTGGTCCCTCTGTCACACATATTTCTATCTTGTCATTCACAACTCATACCTTACTTACAAATATTATAAATGACAGCAACTGTAAAGCATTCTCATCTTACATTTATGGTTGAAGCTTCATACATAATTATGTGCAAATTATTGTTACTCTAAATAATAATAAAAATAAGCAATAATTACTCTGTGGATCTGCCTGTTCTTTTTCTTGTAGTTGGGGTAGCAACTCATCTGCCCGGAGGCTTACTGTAGCTCGTTGATTTTCATCATCAAACTTAACAATAATGTATTCCACCTAAAAAACAGTGATTTTGATAATAAAAAAGCAAGTCAAGGGCAAGGTAAGACCGTCAAACAGCTCTATAATCCCGAGATTATAAAATTTGTTTGCGTGTATTGTCAATAAGAATGAGGATGATGTACCTCGTCTCCCCACTTCAGCACGTCGCCGGTGCGCTCCCGCAGCTTACTGTAGAGGTGGATGAACTGCTCCACGCCGTGCTGGCGCACGTGCTCCGCCAGCGCTTTGGTCTCCTCCCACGACAGCGGACTGCCTTCCGTGAGCAACCCCATGCTGACCACTTGCGTTTGACGACAATAAACAGGTGGTGGCAGCAGGCAGAGACGGTTCAAATTCGAACCGCAACAAAACTTCCTAACTTTACAAACAATGTTCATAAAACTATAAATAACATACAAACGTTCATAAAAACTTTGTTACACAAGACTGAAACGAACAACTTTTCGTGAAACTATAAAAACTTCACTGCGATTAATGACTGCGTTACTTTCGATTTTAATTCTGGTTTTATGTGTCATATAAAATGTAAACGGAAAACTCTCCGCATAGCTTTACCGAAAGAAAATGAGTGAACTGACTGTGAGACTGACTGAACGATTGAGAAGACAGACAAGACAACATTTTACGGCAACTGTAACCAGTCAATCTAACATGACATGTTTACCTTAGAAAAAGGAAAGGAAAGCAGTATATGACTCAGTCAAAACGTCAAAACAGACAGTCAAGGGCAAAGATATTCATAGTTAATAGACTAGCAATAGACGGAGCATAAAATATGGCCGTATAGTCATATCCCTCACTCGTATTACTAATGCTCCTTGTTAAAAAGAGAACTATATACTCCGATTTCAAGACGCGTACCGTTTTCTTAGCTGTAGTATACTCAGATTAATGAAGTCAATAGATGGAAGGTAAACTTATGGCCGTATAGTTATACCTTTCGCTCATGGAACTAATGCCCTTTGTTAAAAAGAGACAACTGTATGCTCCGATTTCAAAAGACTAGTACCGTTTTTTTTTATCTGTAGTGTGCGTACGTATTTGAATGTGTGAGGGAGCGCCTTTGATGACAACTATAACCCGACCTAGAGACGACTGATGCTTCTATTTTTTATCGGGTAATATGGCTACAGAATGGACCAATGGGCATCTGGCTACAGGCTGTGTTCTACACAAATAAAAATTGGTATGCTTGACAGCTGTAGTATACGTGAGTATTTGTAAGTGTGCTACCAGTGATGTGCAATTTTATCGGTGAACTGCTTTTAACTGCTTTATTTATAAAAAAAATACCAACTTATTAGTGGACTTACCATGATTTGTTTTGAGGAAAGTTGTTCAGTTTCATGGGTATTTATCACCATTTACTTACCTAAGTAGTACTTAACTTTTAACTTTCCGTACTATACATAGACACAAGAAGGACCACTTTTTGAGCGAAAAAAAATACGTGAGCGCATGTGTGTCCCGCTCACTCTCGTGTTAAATAATATTAGCTTAAGAGGGACGGCACGATACGAAGTCCGAATTTTGCACTTCGTAGTCGGGGGGCAGGAAAGGAATGGAGATGTTAACGTGCGTGTTATTTTCCCCAATGCCAAAACTCTAGCATTAAGTCAAGGCAAACGAGCAAGTGGGTCACCTGACGGTAAGTGATCACCACTGCCCATAGACACCCGCAACCCCGGAGGGTTTGCAGATGCATTGCCAACCTAGAGAGTTAAGATGAAATGCCTCTTGACAGTGCAAACACTGATGTTTAGTGGCAAGGTTTGCTAGTAAGACGGTGGTAGCTATCCGGACGGACCTCGCACTAGGTCCTACCACCCGCGAAACTTGTGTGACAGTTTTGTTTAGTGTGAATTCGTAGGAACGTAGCAAATTTTGATATGAGCGTAGACGTGTGCTGTACGTGTGTTCCTCGTCCCTCAAAAAGGGACAGAAAAATAGTAGTGCATGCATCCATGGATAAGCCAAGGGCGCCTCCCGTCTGTCTGCTTTGTGGTCGAATCGAATGTATTTCTATTCTATCGAGATTGTCATTATCATCGCTACGTTTTTAGTCTGTGGCTGAATTTGTGGCACTGGCTGGCAGTGGCATTAGAGGCTGGTTGTGGTGATTTTCTGTGATTAGAATGAATATAATTAACACGCGTGTTTTTGAAGGTTTTTGATGGTAGAAATAACCAAAGTAATGATCGTTTTGTTATCGTTACGAGTTTACTAAAATTTGTCATTATCGAATTTTCTTCAGGCAGAAATTGGTGACACAGGATAGTTTGATGCACAACAGGTGTATCAAACAAATTCTAAATGATCATGGTACCAGTAGCCATCGAGGGGTGCAACCAAGGAGCGGAGGGTGGGGGAGCCAGAGGTGGCTCTATCTCCTTGGCTTTACTAATAGACTTTATAATACAAAGAACATATGATGAGCTCACAGTCTTGGCTGAATTGTAGGTTCCTTTCATTAATATTCTTCAGTAGATGTAATTTGATTAGCAGTTAACTTTTCATTTATTATATTATTATTTTCAGGTTGCCAAGAAAAACAGACATGGAACGGAAAATTGAAATTTACAAATTCAGTGCTCGCACTAGGCAATTATTTGTGCGTTTGCTAGCTCTAGTCAAATGGGCGAGCAGTGCCACTAAAGTTGATAGGTCTGCTCACATCATGGCTTTCCTGGACAAACAAGCCCTGCTATTTGTAGAGACAGCTGATGTTCTGGCGCGTGTAGCTAGGGAAACTCTTGTACATGCAAGGTATTCCTATAATGTAATACGGTTACTGTTTACAGTCAAACAATTAATTCACTACAACAGAAAAACATTTTCAGTTTTGTCAGTTTTTGGTGGAAATAACATTATTTTATTTCCACTAAAAATAAATGAAACAATGAACAACATAAAACAATGAACAACATTAATTATGTTGTTCATTGTTTCATTTATTCAATAAGTCACACTGCAACATAATGACAGTTTCAGATTTTGTCAGTTTTTAATGGAAATAAAATAGTGTTATTTCCACCAAACAGGATTTTTTGACTGCAATTACCTTATCCACTAAATTGCTTTTGGTAACTAGAGCTACCTGCCAACGCTCATATTTTGTTATAAATAGAGTTCAACTCAAAATTCAAAGCAAGTGAGTGGTTATAGGTTTGATAAACTCCCGATATTTTGATGCAGTTTCATGCATCATGATCACAGGCAAACTGACGAAACGAGGGTAGATACTGATGTTGCGCAGATCGGGGTCTATCTACCCGCATTTTTGCGCGCCGACCGCGCGTACTGCCACTACTATCGGTCGTGTTCTCACTTATTACTCGATTTAAGCACACAACACTTACGGTGTCACTACGCGTACCCGAAACTGATTCTGGACTAGTCTTGCACAACAAAATCACCGGATTCCAGACATTTAATAATAAATAATAATAAATGACATTTATTCAATAGTTTGTAGGTGCTTAAAGTAGCTTAAACTAGTGTACAGTAACATTAAAAACACTACTACTGTTGGCAAACAGGTGCTGTTTTTCAGTCGCACACACAATACACAATACATTTGACAATTTAAACCCATTCTCACATTTAAAATTCTCTCACCAGCCTTGGTATATAATGGCATTCTGTCGAAATGATCTTAGGGCTGTGCAACTCTATCCAGTGATTTGTCCCCGACTCAATGAGGTGTTCAGCAATGAAGGATTTGCGAGTTTCGTTATTTTTGACTGCCTCCCTGTGATCCTTAACTCTGCAGGCGATCATACATTTGGTCTGCCCTATGTACGAGCTGCCATAACTACAGTCAACCCTATACACACCAGGTTTTTCCTTAGGAGATCTCGGAAGCTGTGAAATTTTCCTGTGAGGGGTGAAAATAGTCTTAACAGAGTACTTATCTAGTATTCTTGAAACCTTATCCATCACCCTTTTCACATATGGCATAAACATTGGCTGTCTCTCAACATAATGAGTAAGACGTTTGGTTTTACAGCTGTTTGCGTTTGTTTATGTTGTAACTGTCAATATCCTGTTTTCATTATGTCTATAACATCCATGGTCTCAATGAGACTGAAATGGAGGGCATTTACATCATCATAGTGATCACCGAATTCCATGAAGATGAAAGCTTAAAACTATCCTACATATGGATATTGTTTTTTGTTTTTGGATAAAGTATTCTTGAAATACCATTGAATTGCTTCGCAGAAGTGTGCAGGTTTCCTCGCGATGTTTTCCTTCACCGAGAAGCTCGTGATAAATTGCAAATGTAGTTTCACACATGAATTACGAAAAACAGTCCGAGCCGGGGATCGAACCCACCACCCTCTGCTTGAGAGGTCATCAAACCACTACTCGGTCAGATTTTTCAATTCAATGCAATTCAATGGTGTGTGTGAAGTCCCCAATCCGCACCGGGGCCGCGTGGGAACTATTGCCTAATCTCTCTCATTCCGAGAGGAGGCCTGTGCCTAGCAGTGGCCATTGTTTCTAAAATAAAATCCCATAGGGAATTTACTATTCTATCATCCACTTAGCGTATGGTACGGCCGTTGTAAACACGAGTGCAAGGGGCGCTGTAGCATCGTTCTTGTGGTTGCAGGTTGCCGACGTTCCACATGGCGGCGGCAGTTGAAGTGCTGACCATCGGCACTTACAGCCGGCTGCCGGCGGTCATCCGCGAGCGGCTCGTGCCCCCGCCCGCGCTCGCGCCCGCCGAACGCCGATCCACGCTTCGCGCGCTCGCACACGTCGTGCGACAGAGGCTCACCACAGCCTCCTTGCCTAGCGACGTTAGGAACTTGAAGGTAGGTAACCACTAAGCACTCATCCTGACTACATCTCGTTTATAATGATAAGTTTAGCACCTTATTGCTATCTGAGGACTTTGCCACACTATCTGAATTAAGTTGAACCACCACGCACAAATAATGAACACCCATGTAACATTAAACTTCACAGGAACAGAAGTTATTTTCAGGGTTCCGTACTTCAAAAAGAAAAAAAGGGAACCCTTCTAAGGTCACTTTGTTGTTCGTCTGCCTGTCTGTCAAGACATAGAAGGTGGAGGTTGCATGCTGAAATTAATATTATACTCAGAGCTGCAATCTCTTGAATCTGTGAAAAAATCAAACTTCAAAGTCAATACAATCAAAAGATAATAAAAAAACCGGGCAAGAGCGTGTCGGACACGCCCAGGATAGGGTTCCTTCCTAAGCCATTACGAAAAAGCCCTGGCATAGATACCTAATTTAAAGGTATTTTCAACACACCTATTCGAAACCAGTATTAGCAGAGCCCTACTCTTAAGCAAACTGTAAGCAGTGTGGTTTCAATTTATATCGGTTACCAACACAGACAAACATAATAAGTTAATCAATTATTACTCCCAAACCTGTGAACTACCTACTTATCTCTGATAGTTGTCCTTTTAAATTTACTATATGCACTACCACTCTGATTTTTTTCACATTTCCAAATACAACAGTTTCTCTGGTAGGTTTCGCACATGAATGACTCTATCGAAAAATGATCTTCGAGCACCCCCAATATTTTTGACAGACCTATCCAACGATACGCCACGCTATGGAGTGGGCGAGAAATATAAAAATCATCCCCACTTTACGTGTAAGGGAGGTACCCCAAATAAAAATTTTATTTCAACATTATATCCCAGCACCTTTTCGGCCAAATTAATGTGTATTCAAAATTAAAGCTTTCTAGTACCAATAGTCTCTGAGCTATGCCGCGGACAGACAGACAGACGGACTTGACGAAACTATAAGGGTTCCTTTTTTGCCATTTTGGCTTCGGAACCCTAAAAGGTATTTTATTACAAATTGCCTTGAAATCAAAACCTATAGGGTACTTCCAAGTTGTTTTAAAAACTTGAAATTTGGTACGTAGGTAGCTCTTATTATGATTGATTTTTCGGTAAATAATGTAGACCGATTACAATCTTAAATGATTCGCTGTTAATTTAATTACATTAGACATGTCAACTACCTACCGACTTAATCGCGGTCAATATCCCGTAGTTAATATCTCTAATAGACCGATTGTTATAATAATATGGAAATGGGTCAGAAATACACTAATTTAACCGTGTAACGTTAATTTTCGTCCATCGGCTTGGGCGCACGATGTAGTTAAATGTAATAATGAGTAATTTGTTTTTATCTAGACACATATCATAAATCATAAGTCCTCTATAATGCGTTCAGAAACCGCAGAAAATTATCAGCATTTCGACAGCCAGTATCGAAATCGATGTCGTTATGAGTTTCAAATTTGAGTCATCTTCAAAAACCAACATAATTTACAATAAAAAAACATTCGATACGAAGCGTGCTCGGTATGTTCGTCTTTAATAAATAAAAAAACAGTCAAATTCGTGATAAGTATAAGCCTTCGGCTTCTGAACCCATCATAGAGTACTTATAAATATGTGTGTAGATAAAGTAATGTATGCAACTCTACATAATTGGGCCTTAAAACACTCGTGTGATCTTATTATGAAACTCGGCTGTGCCTCGTTTTATAAAATCGCACTCGTGTTTTAAGGTCTAAGGACCCTCATTATGTAACAGTTGCATAACCTACTATTGTTTTATCGTTCATTGTATACAGGTGGAAAATGGACGTGCCACATTCACGGTTGGCCAGGAGTTTAGCGTTTCCCTGACAGTAATGGGCGATGCGCCCAACCTGCCATGGCGGCTACTCGACATCGCGATTCTGATCCAGGATAACGAAACTAGTGGTAAGCTATGGGGGCTATCGCGATTCAAAAATCCGCTAGGGTCGCTAGTGTCGAGTGAAGTCTACCTGTCATTCTCCATCTCCACCAATGAGAGACAAGCTACTGGCCTATGATTAGAGGAAATTGACAGATAGACCTCACTATACACTAGCGACCCTAGCGGATATTTGACTCTGATAGCCCTCTTTGGGCCCATGACTGATGTCTAAACAAAATCAATTCCTTAAAAAACCGAAGCCTCGCTTACTACTGCAATTAAAACGATTTTTAATTTAAGAAAAACTAATAAAAAGGAGGCAGATTGATCACTGAGAATTATGACGTCATAGTTGAGTAATTTAATATAATACGAACTTCATACTAATCAATCGTTTTGACTTTAACATAATAGTTGGAATTCCCATTGGAATTTAGATGAATCTGTTTATTATAAATAAAGGTGTTGTTATAAGTTATGTTTTGTGTGTTAGAGGGTAAGGCGCTAGTGCACTCGTCGCAGCTGGCGTGGCTGCGCGGTGTAGCGCAGGCGCGGCTGGCGGCGGCCGGTCTGAGCGGCGCCCTGACTGCTTTGCGGTACTTCTGCCGCTCTCTCTCGCTGGAGTTACTCTATACGCAAACGCTCAGGCTGTGTCGTGATCGACTATCGAAACATCTTCAAGTCGACAGATACATACCGGGGCAGAAACTACAAATATCATACTGGAAGTGAGTAAAAAGTGTACATATAAGTGTATATACATGTCTACATATATAGTGTACATTATAATCGTGTGTGTCGTCGTGTTGTAGAGAACTGGGCTGCGAGCTGGGCTACCGGCTGATCGTGGGCGCGGAGGGCGAGGCGCTGTGCGTGTGGCACGTGCCGGCGCTGGCCGGCGCCGAGCGCGTGGCGGCCGCGCTGACGCCGCACCAGCCCTCCATGGAACGCCTGCTCGCTCACACCGTGCACGTGCGCTCCCGGCAGCGGCTCAACGACCTCAAAGTCCTGCTTAACGATCTCGGGGTGGGTTGCCACATTTTACTGCTAAACTTACTACTTAACCCACAACTTTGCGTGACTAGATTCGGTTTTCGTTATCCTGCAAAAGCTATGCTGTTCCTGGTTAAAAAGTATCTCATGTTTTATCATCCATAGGTCGTCCAGATGTCACAAAATCTTATACGCATTATAGTGTTTTCGCAAGATGAAGACGACAGGAAGACTTGGGTGGCACTTGTCAGTTGTAATTTTTTTTGTGAGTTTAGAGATGTGACACCTCGACATTGGCGGAATCATCGATAGTATCGATGGAGCTGTTTTTAGGGTTCCTGGGTTCCGTAGCCAAAATAGCGAAAACGGAACCCTTATAGTTTCGTCATGTCCGTCTGTCTGTCTATCTGTCTGTTTGTCCGCGGCTTAGCTCATAGACTATTGGTACTAAGAAGCTGTAGTTTTGTATGGATGTACTTATTAACTAGGCCGACAAGTGGTAGAATAAAATCTTGAAAGAAATGTTTTTTGGGGTAACTCCCCTATACATAATGTGGGGATGATTTTTTTTTCTCGTCTACCCCATAGTGTAGTTAGTAGTAGTTAATTCGCCGTGCGCGGTTTGTTGACATTAGTACACAGCGACGGGCGCTAAGCGAAGATTTTCACTTCGAATAATCGTTAGTGGATAACAGGCCTCAAGGTGCCCAACCCTCCCTAGTTCTTACAAGAAATTGTTAATCGATACTAATATTTTGTTACGCAGTGTCACATTCAATCAATTAATAAAAACCGGACAAGTGCGAGTCGGACTCGCGCACGAGGGTTCCGTACAAAGATTTCGTTGCTTTTCCCCAGTGTTTTAAATTGTCCAGTATTAGCAGAGCCCTGTTCCTAAACAAAATGTACGCAGTGTGGGGTATTTTATATTGGCCTCTGACATATACAATAGACATAAAAATTTAAGATTTTGAGAATTTTCTAAGTGGTTGTGCTATAAGAGCTACCTTCATACCAAATTTCATGTTTCTAGAACAACAGGAAGTAGGTACCCATTAGGTTTTCACTGTATGGCGATTTGTATGGAAACAACCTTTTTAATGACTGTATCTTTTGATTGCGTTTACTTAGAAGTTAGATTTTTTTCACAGCTATAAGGGACTGCCGGTTTGAATATTAATTTCAGCCTGCTTCCTCCACGCGTTCCAGAGAAAAAGGGTTTTGACAGACAGACAGACAGACAGACGGACAACAAAGTGATCCTATAAGGGTTCCGTTTTCCTTTTGAGGTACGGAACAATAAAAAAACAGCTCAATCGATACTGTCGATGATTCCGCTAATGTCGAGGTGTCACTTCAATTTACAACTGACAAGTGTCACCCAAGTCTTCCTGTTGTGAATAGATAATAGTGTGGTTATGTGAATAGGTGGAATGCACGGTGGGAGGCTGGCCGTGCGTGCTGGCGTGCTCGGTGCTGTGGCCGTGCTTGCGCGCGGAGCAGCTGCTAGTATCGGTGGGCGCGCACGGCGGCCGGCTGCGCGCGCGCGTGCCTGCCTACCCCGCCACTCCGCGCATGCCCGACCTAGCGCTAGGGCTCGCTGCCACTAACGTACCGCAGATCAAGAACATGCTCACGCATCTCAGGTCAATCCTTACACTTAAACTTTTAAAACGGAAGTTCATATAAAAATTAACCGCTAAATAGCCATGGTTATAACGTGGTGGTGGTTATAACGGGTGGCATACGGCTGCAACTGTAACGATCCGTGTTTATGCATCTAGCTCTGTGTACGTAAATGTGTAAATGTGTGTAGGTTCTGGCTGGTAGCTCGGCGCTGCGAGAAGACCCTGCAGCACCTGCCTGCGAGCGTGTGCTCGCACCTGCCGTTGTTACACGGGCCGGAGCACCCGCTCGGCCGGCTTGCGCCCGACCGCCTCTACGTCACGCTGCACCGCCACACCGATCACATACTCGTCAGTACCTTATACCTGCCACTGATACTACCCACATACATACTTCTCAATAGTTGCATACGCTCGAAAGGGATAATTAAGTGATCGAATATAAGTCGTATAATATTAGGTCGTAAAGTATAAGGTTGGTAACCCACTCTTACGTAAAAAAATGCATTATATTTTAACTAATTGCGTCTTTACTATAAGGGTACCTTAGGTATGGAGCTGAAAGTTATGGCATGATCATGATCACGATTAGACATATTTGGTGTTAATATTTAGTGCTTTTGACACGAGTGCGGAAAGTATACAATTTTATCTACACACATACCATAAGTCCTCTATAATGCGTTCAGAAACCGTAGAAAATGACCAGCATTGCAGCACGACGACGCCTTCGCCGCCAGCCCCAGCACCACCACCACCCCAGCAGTAAAGTAATAGTCATTACGATATCGAATTCGATGTCGTAATGACTTTTCGATAACGAATTCGATGTTTCAAATTTGAAAACCAACGTAATTTACAATCATAGTGAAATAAAACGGATCACTCACGTATATAAGTCATTTTCGGTCCGACATGCATAAATAATAATGTGATTTATTTATTTTTTACAATAGAAAAAAAAGCAGTTTACGAAACGTCAGCTCGGTATGTTTGTCTATGATTAAAAAAAAAACAGTCAAATTCGAGACAGATATGGGTATGATATATGCCTTCGGCTTCTGAACCCATCTTAGAGTACTTATAATAATAATAGTATAATAAATTGTTTATTTCAGGTAATCACCCATATAAATTAATTAATTACAATTAATAAGATACAAAAAAAGAAAAAAAAAAAAAAACAAATTTCAATTAAATTAAATTAAACAACTGAGATTACATTTTACATTTCATACAATGCAGGCCTACTAAGGGCTACACATTACCTGTTTGCATGCGTCACATATAGCCCTCAGTATGCTATTGTCAGTATTTATCAATCTTGTTTTAAAAGACACATAATATGTGTGTAGATAAAGTAATGTATGCAACTCCACATAATTAGGCCTTAAAACACTCGTGTGATCCTATTATGAACCGAGGCGAAGCGGAGTTTCATAAAAACACACTTGTGTTTTAAGGACCCTCATTATGTAGCAGTTGCATAAACTACCATTTCACTTCCGCACGTGTACCAAACGAAATTTTTTAATAGTTACGAAAAAATTACAATGAAACCAAAAGCGATGAGCCAGGCGCGCGCGGCCCCATTATTACGCCTGAGGTGAGGCCAGGCGCGCGGCGCGCGCACACCCACGGTGGCACCTTGGAAAAGTAAAAGACATTAGTGCAAAATATCCAACTTTTCACATGGTAAATGGCCACAAAAAGTACCACTTTTTGACACTTGTATAAAAAGATATCTATCCTCATTGTAGATAGTGGAAATGAAGGAAGTAGCAGCAGGCAGCGGGGCCACGACGAGCAACAGCGCGAACAGCGGCAGCGCCTGCACAGTGGGGCTGTCGTTCCACCTGGCGGGCGCGCGGCGCTGCACGCCGGACGAGTGCGAGGACGAGGCCGCCGCGGCCGGCGCGTCCGTCGCGCCCGTCGCACCCGTCGCGCACGTCGCGCCTGTCGCGCCAGGCGCGCCCGTCGCGCCAGGCGCCGCGCGCGCCTTCCTCAAGCTGCACTCGCTCGTCGAGCTCGACACCTTCACGCTCACACACGGACCCTTCACGCCGCTCGACACTGCAGGTATATCACATCATCATTTTACTACAGCGTATAAGTTTTTAGATATATGTGTGCTGTGGAATACCTGTAATTCAAGTCATCTCGCTGATTCAGGGAATAATTATTTTTAATGGCAGGGCTAGCAATATATTTTTTAAATTTCATTTTCATTGCAACTATGCTATACTGCAGCACTACCAACCTGAACCAATTTTGAAAAAGTTTTCAGGACATGGATAGCTGGATAATCAAAAATGACAATGATATCAAGAACACCAGAAAGATAGATAGTTGGCAAAATCAAACAGATTTTCTGAGTTATGTAAACGTTGCATTGCTGCCACTGCGAGGATAATATGCCCAGCAAAGCGAACACCTCAATTTCTATGCATCCACCTAACACTGCTTTATCGACACTGCTTGTAACATTGCTTTATCGAAAATTAAATTGCACTAGTGTGTCGTCTATAAGAGTTTCCAGTGCAAAATAAAATTAAAATATGTCAAAATAAAAACCGGCCAAGAGCGTATCGGAACCGCCCCCGATAGGGCTCCCTAGCCGTGACGGAAAAGATTCCTATTTTTAACAGGTACATAAATTGAGACAGTTGAACACCTAATTCAAGTAATTTTAGGTGATATTTCGTTCGTTTGCGTGTGATTGTTTACAAGGTTTTGAAAAACTTTGCAATGTTTGCTTGTATGTACATATGTTTGTTTAGGTCAGTTATTACAAGTTCAATTGAATCCACTTCCAGCGGTAGGTCTTGAGCACAGATCAACCAGCCTATGGATACCAAATGTTAGGGCGAACCTTTCCGAAACTGCAAATGAGTTGATGCACTGTCAACCCGCGCGGCTAACCTTTAGTTTTGGCCAAGTATAAGATGTGTCAACATGCTGCGGTATTGTAATAACCTAATAACAACAGAAGAAAATATTGGAAAAAAAACGTGCTACAATGCCTACTTGTAATGTGTAGTGGTGTGGAAAAAACAGCTGATCAGCTGAACATTGAATTACAAGAAAACACGATATTACTTTTCATCGGTTAGTGTTATAAAATGCTATTCACGTTTAATTCACTACCAAATACGGAGTTCAAGATATACTGGATAGCCACGTGACGTAATTATGACGCTGATCTTGCGAGCCCTTTCTAGCGTAGCGAATTTTCAACGTTTTTTCTCGCTCTGCATTCTTGCGTTGATGTTGTAGTGATGTAGCTACCGGTCGATAAGTTATTGCTATTTTATAAATTAATATTTAGAAACTACCTTGCTTTTTTTATTGTATAGTAAATAATCTTGCTTGTAAAGCTGATAAGAATAGCCTTAAACTATATGTACCTGTATTTACTAATGTAATAAAGGGGTAAACTTTATATGTTTGTTTGTGTGTATGTGGGAGGGTAATCTCCAAAACTACTGGACCGAATTTAATCATTCTTTCTCATATAGACAGCTACACTATCCCAGATCAACATGGGTCACATTTTATACTGGAAGGTGCAAACATCCCGCGAGACGCTGTCGAAGTTGCGGGAAATTTAAAAACATTCTTAATTAAATGCGTGTTTATAAGTAATACATTGTGGTAAAAATAATAATTAAATACACCCTTTTTGGTGACGATACTTGATTACTTGTTGTAAATAATTTTGTTGTTTTAATCACTTCTACTTGATGAAAATAATGTTCGAAATTGTTAATATTTTAAAAGTAGTTGTAGGCAGGCGAAAACAAAATATTTTAGTTATTATCGATAAGCTTCCATAGTGAACATCCGCACCACTAGTGATGAATATTTGAAGTCTATGACAACCGTGATGACAATCAATTTTTTGGAATGAGTTCTCAAGAAAATGATACAAGATACGTTATCCATAGGCTGGATGATCCGTAGTATTGAGGTACCTACCCTAAAAACTTAACATCTTATTCTTCCATTTTGTTGGCGTAATTAGTGTGCATATCCATGACAAGTTACAGCCTTCTAGTACTAAGAGTCTTTGGGTTAAAACTATGAATATGGCGAAACTATAAGGGTTCCTTGTTGTCTACGGAACCCTAGAACAGTGTTCAATATACTGCTATGAAAATCAAAGCTCATGTGCCAAGTGCGAATTCTCACTTGATCTCACATTGTTTACAATTTAGCTCTAGTACCAAACTTATTAACCTAAGACTACCCCCACCCATTACGGTACCAGCGAGCTCAACAATCTGCATTAATCCAATAACAACAATAGCCAGCTGCATTACGTTCAAGAGTAAAAGTGATAGATTCAGTGAATGTAGTGATACATAATTTAAAGTATTTTCTTGGGCGCAGTGGGCTTTACTAAGATGGGAACGTGTACTGTTGTGAATGAGGTGTGTGTCGCAGGCATGCAGCCGGGCAAGCGCAAGCTTTCGAGCGCGAGCAGCCGCGCGGCGCGCGTGCGCCAGCCGGCGTACTTCCTGCCCGAGCTCGCGCACGTGGTGGCCGCCGCCGACGAGCGCGTGCCCTTCGTCAACCTCGCGCAGGAGGTACGTTTGTGTAAGGGCTCACGCCTGACGCGATACTTGATGAGTGGGTACTGGGTACCACTAAAGACCAGTTAATATTATCCGGCCCGTCTTGTCTCATTTACTAGTAGTATTTGTTACCATTAGTTATTCGGTTGATGGATTAGATACGGCATTTACAAAATAGTCTAAATGATACAGCTAAAACTGTTGCAATTGCTGTTTCAATGTGTTGATCATTTTTTCATTTATTGAAGATTACATTTACTTGGTATTACAGTTATTACACCAATGCAATGAAAGATAAAATATTACTTAACTACACTTATTCTAATCAACATAGGACAACCTCTCATATACAGACTCACAAAATCGCAAATACTTGGGTTAGGCCGTTCGTCCCTTTCAATCAGATATAATACAATAACGGCGCCGAGTTAGGGTTTCAATAAGCTTTATCTACACACATATCATATGTCCTTAAAATAATAAAAATAAAATGACCAACATTGCAGCACGACGACGACTTCGCCGCCAGCACCCCCCAACCACCACCCCAGCAGTAAAGTAATAGTCGAATTTGATGTCGTGATGACTTTTCGATATCGAATTCGATGTATCGAATTTGACAACCAACGTATTTTACAATCATAGTGAAATAAAACGGATCACTCACGTATATAAGTCGAGTTCAGTCCGACATGTATAATTAATAATGATATATATTTAAAAAAAAAAAAAACAGTTTACGAAACGTCAGCTCGGTATGTTTGTCTATGACTTAAAAAAACAGTCAAATTCGTGACAGGTATGGGTATGATAATATGCCTTCGGCTTCTGAACCCATCTTAGAGTACTTATAATATGTGTGTAGATAAAGTAATGTATGCAACTCCACATAATTAGGCCTTAAAACACTCGTGTGATCCTATTATGAAACTCAGCTTCGCCTCGTTTCATAAAAACACACCCTTGTTTTAAGGACCCTCATTATGTAGCAGTCGCATAAACTACTAATTGTTGCGCGCAGTTGGCGGCGCGCGGCGTGACGCACGGCGGCGTGCAGCCGGAGTGGAGCGGGTCGGCGCTGGGCATGCGCGTGGTGGCGCTGCCGCTGCCGGAGGGCGCGTGCGCGCGCGCCACAGCCGCGCTGCGCGCGCGTCTGCTCGCCGCCACGCTGCGGCTCACCACCAAAAACCAGGCGCGCGTCTGGACGGCAGAGATCGTGTTCCACGGCTCGCCCGCGCGCACCCCCACGCAGAAAGAACAAGGTATCTTCCGTTAAGTACTCACTCGAATTGGCATAACGTTGTAATACAATTCAAAGACATACAATCTAACCATTGTTGAAGACACAGATATAAAATAAGATGTATTCATAGTTTCCGGAAGTCGTTTATTTGTTAAGTACTAGGTACTAGCCGATCCAGCGAACTTCGTACCGCCATTGGCCGTTTCAAAGATAATGTATAAAAAAAAATTCTCCTCATTCATTTTTTTCCTAATTTTTTCCCCTTTTTTAATGATTATTCTGCTATTCGTAATAAAGACAGATCCAACAAATCAAAGATCATAAAAATCGATCCAGCTGTTCTTGACGAATGGTGTAACCAACACGACTACAGGGTTCATTTTGATGAATCGTCAAGATTTCAGCCAAGGGTTGCGTATGAGTAAGTCTAAGTTTAAATGAACCGCCCTGTAAAGATTTTACTTTTGAAATAAAATAATAATAAAAAACATTTTCCCATTCATTCATCTGGTTGACAATATATAATATCAATAAAAATAATAAAGGCGTCTTCAGAAAATTTACAATTTACATAATGGCCAAAGTGCTTCATATATCAACTGAAGTCGTGGACATTTTACTAGATAGACGATTCAGTAATAACCTGCACATATATTATGTATATAAATTGAACGGTCAAAATTCGCACAATTTTTTAAGTAAAACGATTACACGAACGTTATTACATGTATTATTTCCAAATTTGTCTTCGAATTGCCGAAAACGTGAACGTTGATCGTTTATCCAAATCTTAAAATAAACGGAGTATAGTGGTGTCGTAACTTTTTGTATCTGCGCGCCGCGAACTTTGCGGTATAATTTGTGAATTCCCTCGAAAACAGAACGACGACTCTATATAAAAAATACGCATGTCGGCGAAGTGCCGCTATCGTGGCATAGTATAGGCCGCGCGATGGATTAAGATCGCTCGGCGAAACTGGTGGGGGCAATTTGGCGCAACTGTACAATTGCGCACAAAATTGTTAAGTTCTGAGTGTATTTCTTTGAAATATATTTTTCTTATTTCGCATTTTTTTGTACCTTTAGGCACCTAACATATAACACTTGTTTTTGCTTGTGTTTCTTGAAAAGTAAACCAATTTTTCTGGCTTGCCATGTTCAAACTTTATATTTGGGCATTTTTTTCACTAACTACGACATCATAACGTACTTAGTACTAATACAGTAAAACAATCCGTGCGCAACAGTACTTAAGAGACACGTGACTGGTGAACGAAGCGAGGGAGGGGAAAAACGACTTGATCTACCAATAACGTGTCGGCGCCAGCGCGCACCCTCCCCTCACCCCTCTGCGCAACCAAATAGACCTAAGAATTGACTTCTGCGCATCCCCCTTCCACTTTTGACAAGCGATCTTAAATCGCCGCGCGACCTGTAGCTGCGCTGCGATAAAACAGAATGTATATTGCAGGCGAGCGTCGCTGCGTGTACCTGCAGTACGAGCTGGGCACGGACGCGGGGCGCACTGCCGACGCGTTCCTGGCCGACTGGGCCGCCATCGTGCATCTTCACACGCTGCTGCACGACTTCATGCTGCGCCCGGCACAAGGTACTATCGCTGTTAAACATAAGTCACGTAGCCCACGGACTAAAGGCCGCACGCTCCGAGCGGCCACCTAGCGCCTTTTAAAACTGGCAGTTGAAGTCACTAATATGTAGTATATTACTACAGAGGCCGGCGACCGCTTTTCACGCAGAGGTATGTATAGTGCTTTTCTCAAACATGCAATGAAATAAAAAGAAACAAAAATACGTCAGATGTAGCTGTACTTTGCCTATCCCTTATTGGAGAAATTAATAAAAAAAAGTTGTAAGTTTTGCCTCCAAAATGATCAGGTAACTTATTTTTCTTCTCTCTTCTCTGTTTCATCTTTTTACCGCTAATATTGAAATGAAATATTTGAAAATTCTATTTCTGTAATTAAATTTGCAATTTAAAATTATTGTAATTTGTTAATACTGTGTTATTTGTTACGTTTATGTCGATTTTATATAAATAAAACTACAATATATAGCAAGGAATCTTTACTGTTTTTTTAATAGGCGTAGTGGCAGAATATCGTAACGAACCAAAAAGCAAATATGGCTTCCTTCTAGTTTTTTTTTAATGGCTGAACGCCATGATGCTTTGTCACAAATATTGTGAAATGAAAATTAATGATAATAAAGAGCATCTTGGCGGCCTAGGCCGGGAACATTGTATGAAATTCCATTTCCTATAGACCTTGTCTAACCGCGCCCGCAACGTGATACGTCCCCAGCCTGTTTTTCGGGACGTAACGTTAATATTTCATTGCATGTTTGAGAAATAGTAGTGTATGCAACTGCTACATAATGAGGGTCCATAAAACATCAGGATCACTCGAGTGTTTTAAGGCCTAATTATGTGGAGTTGCATACATTACTTTATCTTCACACATTTATAAGTACTCTAAGATGGGTTCAGGAGCCGAAGGCATGTCATACCCATACCTGTCACGAATTTGGCTGTTTCTTTAGGGTTTCGTACCTCAAAAGGAAAAACGGAACCCTTATAGGATCACTTTGTTGGCCGTCTGTCTGTCTGTCTTCAAGACCCTTTTTCTCTTGAACGCATGGAGGTAGCAGGCTGAAATTAATATCAAATATTTAAGCTTGCAGTCCCTTGAAGCTGCGAAAAAATCAAACTTCTAAGTCAACGCAATCAAAAGATACAGTCATTAAAAAGGTTGTTTTCAGACAAATTGCCGTACTGTGAAAACATAAAGGGTACTTCCAGTTGTCCTAGAAACTTGAAATTTGGTATTATATTATCTTATAGCACAACCACTCGGAAAATTCTCAAAATCTAACATTTTTATATCTCTCTGTAGATTTCGCAGACCAATATAAGTTGACCCCATACTGCGTACATTTTGCTTAGGAGCAGGGCTCTGCTAACACTGTACTTCTTAAAACACTGGGGAAAAGCGTTAAAATCTTTCTACGGAACCCTCGTGCGCGAGTCCGACTCGCACTTGGCCGGTTTTTTTAATCAATCTCATTTGAATTTTACTTATGACAAATATTTGTTGAAATAGTTTGCAAGGGTTTGAATGTATTCCAATAGACGGCGCTGTACGGCCAGGAGGCAATCCTAAACCGCACTGTTAAGATTTTTCTAAAAAAGCGTAAGGTCTGGCAATTTTGTTTTAATTTATGAACGTTAAGGCGACAGGATACGCCAATGAAATTTCCAGTTCAACACGTGTCTAGCGCCGATCTACGCGCCATCTGTACGACAACTCTCGATTGCTGAAAAACGTTCACTAATTTCGACTTAGAAATTAAACAGCGTTTGGCTTAACTAGTATCAGGTTGGTCTATGACGCATAGTTATCGAGATCCCGAGATCGGATCCGGGTAAAAGTTTTACACTTTTTGTATTTTTAAATTTATGTTATGTTTTTATTTTCGTTTTTTTTTTTTAACCTGGGACACAGTGTGAAGAAATACAACAGTGGTCCAACGCCTTTTATGTTTGTGTAAATGCAATAACCTCAATGCCACACCACAGCACATAAATAATACAACGGGTTGCTACATAGGTATTACTCTGATTTTAGATTTAAACTTACGCTAATTGTTTTGTTTCTGTGTAGGTAGACAAAAAAAATATTTCCATTTTTAATATACCTAATAAAATGGGTATCTTTTTCGAGGTTCCTTGGGGTGCTGATTACGAAAATGACACCCATTAAATCAAATTCAAGATGGCGGACCTTTTTTTGGATATTAATTTTTCTTAACAATCGATAATGATGTCATTTTATGGGTTTCCGTGGATGCTGATTACGAAAATGATATCTGTTTTCAAATCCAAGATGGCGGACGGTTATTTTTCTTAAAAAATTATATGGGTGTCATTTTCTGGATTTCCGGGGGTGCTGATTTTTAGGGTTCCGTACCTCAAAAGGAAAAGACGGAACCCTTATTTGACGACCGAATAGCCTAGTAGTTAGAGACCCTGACTATGAAGCTTGGGGTCCCGGGTTCAAATCCCGGTCGGGGCAGATGTTTGTATGATGAATATGAATGTTTGTTCTCGGGTCTTGGATGTTTAATATGTATATAAGTATGTATTTATCTATATAAGTATGTTTATCCGTTGTCTAGTACCCATAGTACAGGCTTTGCGTAGTTTGGGAATAGGTCAATTGGTGTCAAATTGTCCCGTGATATTTATTTATTATTTATAGGATCACTTTGTTGTCCGTCTGTCTGTCTGTCTGTCAAGACCCTTTTTCTCTGGAACGCGTTCAGGTAGCATGCTGAAATTAATATCAAATACTCAAGCCTGCGTACTTTCGTAATCAGCACCCCGAGGAACCTCGAAAACTACACCCATTTCATTATGTAAAAAAAGTGTCCGCCATCTCGAATTTGAAAATGTAAAATTTTTTTTTGTCTTTTGTCTGTTGTGTCTACACACAAACAAAATAACTAGCGTAAGTTTTAATCTAATATCAGAGTTATATGTGGCAACCCGTTATATTATTATGTGTTGTGGTGTGGCCTTGCGGTTGCGGTGTCAGCATTTATACAAACATAAAAGGCGTCAGACCACTGTTATATTTCTTTGCACTGTACCCTAGGTTAAGAAAAACCGGCCAAAACATTAAGTTTCCAAATCGGTCCAGCCATCTTCGAGTAATCGGGGAAAATACATAAAAAATTACGAATTAAGAAAATCCTCATTTTTTGAAGTCGGTTAAAAATACTCGACAGCAAACTCAACTCAAGCGAAATCAAATCTAACGTCATAATAAGTACGAATATCGGCAACAACGCGTCCCTCACGAACGCTGCTCGCAACGTCGCATTTTTTTATTATTACATCAATCAATGTGCGCAGGTTCAAATCTAAACCAAATTTAGTGTCATATTCATTTTATTTTTGCATTTTAATTTTGTGTTTAACTTTCGTAATTTTTCTCGTTACATTTATAATTTACGTATAATTTACGAAAATTTTTGTTAAACGCCTGATAAAAGCTTGCGAGCAAACATTTAGTTCGAACCTGTTATAGAAGTAAGTAGTATCTACACCGGAAAGCTTTATTTATCTCCTGATTGAAGAAAATATCCCTGCTGTTCTTAAGATGAAAAGTGACCTCGTCGAGTTTGGCAGTAAACAAATAAAAAGTTTACGAAATCATTTTAAGACTCTTACAGCAAACCATTTTTTGTATTAATTATGACAAAAAAGAAAATTTTTAGGCCAGTCATTCTTAACATGAAGATATGTTTTACACACTGTATTGTTTTCAAAGCTCCACAGCGTGTATTGTTGCCATAAAACTTACGTAAAACTACTGATTCCGCCACTTTCACCTTACCCTTCGCCTTAAGTACCTATGGTTTCTTCGCAAATACTAGCATTGCAGTAGCAACTGTTTTCTTTATTTAGCTGTATAAAGTCTTGAGCTCAAACCTTGCCTTCTTTTTCGGTATAGTGTGTTAATAGTACATTAAAAAAAATGAAACTAGACAATAATGAAGTTCGTATGTAACATTCCTGTCGAGTTTAGCGCTCCAGCAATGTTTTCTTTGTTTAATTTTTGGCTTACCATAAACAACGCACTTCACTGTCTGATATGTAGTTAACAATGACAACTTTTACGGTAATTTTTGAGAAAAATCTATTATTTGTTATTTATATTGTGTGTAGAGCGCGAGACGCTGTGGCAGGGCGTGTGCATCCGCTCGTACACGTACCGGTCGCTGGTGCTGGGTTGGGGCGCGGGCGCGCGCGCCACGGCCGTGCTGCAGTGGGGCGCGGCCGCGCAGCGCTACACCGTGGCCACGCCGGCGCACCAGCCCGCCGCCAACGCGCACCACCTGCTGCATCACCATCTCGACCACTACATCAACTGGTACGTACACTCGGTCTGATCCTTACAAGTGTCATGAAAAGCAGTAGTGGTTAATAATAGTAGTTTTTCTCGGGTTGGATGGGCAAGATATGACCTAGGCATTGATATACAAAAATAGACAGTTACGCCACCGCTTTACCGCGCGCGGACAAGCAATTATAGGTGATTGACATTAATTCAGTTTCAGTGATCCCTTGATGTCTGAGATTAATTCAGTCTAATAACAGCTAATGAGTGATGGGCGCATTTTATCGGCGCTGAACAGGTGCGTGGCCTATCTATATTTTTTTATGTACATATGTACCAAGGAGGATAGTATACGGAGTCATATTAAAATTCAGACAATTTCTAGATGGCGCCAAGGTCGTAGCCAGCGGGTCAAATAATAACAAAACAGCGGTTCTAATGTGTCACTCAAGCAAGGTAGATGGCGCTGAATGTAAATAAGAACGATTCAAAGTATGGGCTTTGTCAATCCGTTTACTTTCCATGATATGTACATACATATTTCGATGGATCTAGGCGAGACTGGTGTAATCGATGGGTACTGGGTTCGATTCCAGGGCTATTCTATCTTTTCTGGTTTTTTCTGTATTTTTTTTCAGTATTTATTAGTTTGATAGTAGTTTTATCTGTTTGTCCTTGGTCTAAGAAAGAACTCAATGTCTACACTGTGTGGCGTAGAAGTCACGCCACTGCATCACATAAGACAAAAGTATCACTGCATTTGCCTCCTTGATAAGAAAACAATGTAATTGTTATGTTGCAGCCATAAGGATCTGATGTCGTTAGGCGTGGTGCTGCGCGAGACGTACGCGCCGCTGCTGGCGCTGAGCCGCCTGCCGGCGCTGCCGCAGCTGGGCCTGCACCACGTGCGCACGCAGCTGCCCACGCCAACCTTCACGCTGCTCGCGCACTCCTGCCGCAAGGTAACATGCAAACTCACACTGTGAACTACTACTACTACTACTACTACTACTACTGTACTACAGATAGGTGCTGCGGTTTTCAAAAGCACTCGCATATTAAACCATGCAAATCAGCAGAGTCTGTCTCCCGACTCTGTCATGTGTTATGTGTCTCTGTCGCTGCATTCGGAATGCTAATGGTAGCGTTAGGGAATTCTGAGTCAACAAAACAAATGGCATTGTTTTATTTTTAACCCCCGACCCAAAAAGAGGGATGTTATAAGTTTGACATGTGTATCTGTGGCATCGTAACTCCCAAACGGATGGACGGAATTCAGTGCGTTTTTTTTAAATTAAAAGCTAGTTTAGTTTAATCGAGGTGGTTTTTTACTAAGTTTCATTAAAATCGGTTCACCCGTTTTTGAAATGTTAAACTTTGAAATGACAACGTCGGGGATTTTTCAACTTTTCTAAGTTGGTTATTTTTAATTATTATATTTCAGATTCGAATAATTTATGCCGGCGCATACTCTCTGGAAGTGAACATCCGCGGCGGCGGTATGGTGACCATTCGCGACGGCTCCTATTCCAAGTTCGACCGGACTTCGGTAGTCGACGAGTTTGCACCCGCTCAAGGATTGAAGGTAGAGTTAATAATAGTAGATTAATGCCCAGGCATGGGAAGTGAGCAATTGCTGGAGCGAGAACTTAGTTTAAAAACACGAACCGCAGGTGAGTGTTTTTAATAAGTACGAGTCCAGCAATTGCTATTCCAGCCGTGGCAGATATAGTTTTTTTCTCAAACATTAAGAGGAAATAAGGAATTAATAATTAACTATTAAAAATTAATAATTAACCCAAAACTGTCATTGTTGTTACTATAATTATGGCAGTGTCTTAAATATTATTTATTGCAAAACATTACAATATCTGAGTCATTATTAATATATTTAATTTAATTAAAAATACTTATTAACTAACTAAATTCATTAATTTCCTTACCCCTATTTAATAATACTTTCACAACGACTAAATATTTCCATTGAAATTTAAGTGGTACTAAGCAGTTTGCTTTAGTTAATAGTTCTCCTCTGATTTTCATCATGGTGGACTTCTATACAACAAATAATCACGATTTTGTCACTAAAAACTATTAAATTAATATAACTTGCATAACTTTAAATAAATCGAGACTTAGGTACTTGTTTACATATGATTTCGTTCCCGCCATTTTTTTCTAAATAAAAAAGTGTATTTTTCTTTTTAATACTGCCAAGCTATTTAAGACATTGATAAAAATGTTAAATTTCGAATAGAATGCCTGCATACAGCCACCGGTTTGGCTGAATGAGACATGTCACTCAATGTTTCCATGGTCTATTTTACATTTTAAAAAGTTAAAAACAAATGAAAAACAGTCCAGCAATCCGATTTATGGACAGGTAATCGAGCCTGCAATGTAATGCGGCCGTCAACAAGGCCCTTCGTGTTCTGTTACTTCGAGTAAAATGACAACATTTCCGACAATGTTTGAGAAAAAATATTTTTATCACGGACGTCTACTCTCCTCGATTGCTTTCACAACGAATAAACGAATCGTCCGTTCTCACATCACGCGCAACCATCATTATTGTTCTACGAGTTTCGTGCTCAGGTTATGGCCATTTTGATTTGAAAACTTCGAGAGCTATGCTATGATTCCATTCCCATTACGATGTTTGTAATGCTAGGGTCACATTAGTGGAAAACGGCGAAGGTTCGCCCAATCGCGACATGTGTGGACAGACAGTTCGCTTTAACGCGAATCATTCGGGCGAACTCGAACTGTGTTCGGGCCATAAAGCAGAAAGATGGGAGGCGCCTTTGGCTTATCTATACACCACAATTTTTCTGCCACTTTTTGAGGGAGACGAGGAACACACGTACAGCACACTTCTACGCTCCTGTCAAAATTTGTTACGTTCCTACAAACGCACACTAAAACAAAACTGTCATGCAAATGCCAAAAACACGTACACAATCAACAGACCCTGATCATTTTGGTCAGACTTAATGTTAGAGATTTGGCAGAGGGGAAATCGCGCGTTAACATCTCCATTCCTTTCCTGCTCTAAGATTCGGGCTCCTGTCGGTATCTAGCGCACATCAAAGGATTTTATCGCGACAGAGTTCGTGTTAGTGCAAGTGTTTAAACTTCGTACTTTGAAATATCTGAAGTATACGTCAATTTGACAAGTGACATTTCAATACTTCAATTCAAGTATGAGAATATAACCGCTAAAACCCCTTCGTTCGAGTGTCGCATTTCGAATGTTTGCCATGTTTTGTTTCTTTGCGCTCTTGGTTCATTTTCCCGCCAAATTCAGAGTTGCGCGACATAGTTTGCCCGATGTTTTTATCGCGATAATTTGGTCTAAGTGTGGCCACGCAGTTCGTGGTTACACGAAGTCGAACATTTTATCGCGACAACGCGACACGAACCTTTACCGGATGTGTGGCCGTAGCATAACGATATCGTTTCAATATTTGTGTCGTTCCAGTCGTTCCTGTCTCGCTACGTTGACGACAACATGAGCGCTCGGCTGCTGGCCGAGGACGACAACCCGCCCTCCCCGATGTCGCCTATGCCGCCTGGTAGGGCCATCTAACTATAATTACAGAAAAACTAGTCCTTAATTGAATAATACGCACTAAATTGGCTGTCCTCTTAATGTTTCTCTAGAATAAAGCTTTTTTATAATCGTAGTCACAAATAAGTTCTGTGATGGCTGATGTCAATGTTATTAGTTTAGTTATCAATTTACTATAATGGTTTCAACTCCCACGATTAGACGTACAGATACTAGGTACTTGTTCGGCAATTTACTAAGTGACTGCGTGCTGCTACTGAACAAGTGTTAGTTTAGTATGTTACTTGAGTGACGTGTGTTTCCAGGCGGGCTGCGGTTCCCTGCGCCGCTGACGCCGCCGCAACCGCACACGCCGCATTCGGCGCCGGTTACGCCGCACCCTGCCTCGCCTGCTCAACACCAGGTACAGTCGAGTTCTCCAATATCTGTACAGCCAACGGTTCATAAATAACTAAACACAGACCTTATGTAACTGGCAATCAGGTCTGTGTGTAGATATTTTTGAACTGTTGATTGTTAACTAACTAACATACTAGTATAGGTCAGCCTTGTTACTAACAAAATGATTTATTGAATTATCTGAATTAAATGATTTATTATTATTATTGTACTACCTAACGCCTTTTAAGGGTTTCGAACCAAAATGGCAAAAAGAAACCCTTATGCTGTGAATCAGTCTGTCTGTCAGTCACAGCTGGTTATCTTAGGAATTGCAAATACCAACAACTTGAAATTTAAAATCGTTTTAGATGATGGTTGAACTATTTTGCAAATAAGAAGTTTTTTTTTTGCAATAGGTACTGAAAGGCGGTCTTAATAATTTTACACACTTTGCACATTCTAATAAGTAATTTTTAAATTTTTTGCACATTCGAAATTTTTTTACCAATCAATAATTCTATAGAATAGAGTTTTATGTAAAGATTCCGACTCGCTCTTAATCTTTTTTTTTTTTTAGTAGCCACATAACATAATAATATGGCCGTAAGTGATGGCTGTCTTTCAATTTAGCCATACGCATCTTTCGTACAAAACCAAATAATTGCATAGGAATGATGAGGAAGTGACAATAATCAAATGTAATGTCGCAGGTGAGCAGCAATTCGTTCAACCTGACATCCCCGCCTAGCGGAGGCGGCGGGGCGCCGGGCAGCGTGTCGGCGTCACCCGCGTCGCCGATGGCGCCGTCGCCGCTGGCCGCGCCCGTAGCCTCGCCGCACCCGCCCCCCACCTCGCCCTTCACCGCCTGGCCCGCCTCGCCCTCGCTGCCGAGGCCCTCGCCTGGACACCATCCTTCGCCGAGGCACCATCTAGACCATAAAGGTAAATAGAAGAATAAACAAAGAAATCATCATATCATGTACCTGTTTTTCTGTAATCTCCTAGTACTGTTTTGTGGTTTTCAATAAAGAATATTTGTATTGTATCATACCTTAAAGACTGACCAATATTTTGTGAGGTGCAGCCGTGTTGCGGCATTTGTATGAAAATAATTTACTACATATAGTCGAACAATTATACCACTGCAACAGAATGATAGAGCCAAATACCGTTTTGCAAAATAATGATACCGCATTTCGTCGGGTGACAAGCAAAAGTCACTAACTGCGTTCACTAATTAAAGTTGATAATCAATTTTATTGCTCTTTGAACATGGTTGATTTTCCTTCAAATATTTTTTTGCATTTAGTGACTTTTGCTTGCCACCCGACGATTTATTTTGCATCTCTCGTACTCTGAAAGGGAAGCATATCTTATCCTTATCTAACATACGGGAGGAAATGTATACATGGCTACCCTAGGGAGTAAATAAATTAAAAGCTAAAAGTGGGATGGATGGCAAGGGAACGCATTCACTATGACACCTATTCAGCCTCTACAGCCTATGGAACAATTCTTACGGTTTTTTTATTATTTAAAAAAGTACTTAGGTACCAATAACTATTAATACAATATTAGCGTAGTTTTTTCTGCGTAAATATACTTAATAGAAAACAAATGTGTAAAAAAAGTAAATTAATTAATAATAAAAAACACTCGTTAAATGGCGATGGTGTTGTGAATGCAGCCTATAGAGCCCAACTCTTTGATTCAATTCTTTTGCATTTTTCCATGTTAAATCTTAAAAATTAAAAATGGTTATGTTCCTGACTTCTAATTTTCATTCTATAGACCGTTACCACTAGAGTTGTTTCCACTTACAAACATAAGGGTTCAATTATAGCCAAATACATTCTTTTGGATTATAAGATCATGATAAACTAACTTTTTTGGGCAACTAGTGTGCATATTTCGATAAATTGTTAATTAAAAATAGCTTTTGACATGAGTCTCGTGACCCCAAGTCAAAACGTCGTTGAAAATGGTGATGACGTCACTGCTTCAAAAAAAAATGCGTGCGTTTCGTAACAACCAAATAGTTTCACCTAAAAACTCAAAATCTCAAAATTATTCGTGCTTCTAGTTTTTTAACAAAGGTATTTTTAATATATAGCAAAATATAAATTTATATTTTTTACCATTATTTGATGCTTTACACGTAATAGTGTGATAGTAGATGAAGAATACTTGGCTGTAACAAAACGCATACATTTTGTTGACATTGACACCTTGGCCGTGTTTTATAAAGCTACAAGTTAAATTGTAACTTGTAGCTTTATAAAACACGGCTCTTTGGTCGACATACAACTACACAGTACACACGTGTTGATTACATGCTTTCTATGTGTGTTTCCAAGCAGTGACGTCCCGCGTTGTTTAAGTGGTGTCTTTGGAGCCAACAAAACCTAACAACAAAGATTTAGTAAATTTCGCGTATTTAGGCGAAACTTCAATAGTAGAGTAATATTTGGCCAATGCTGAATGTTATATTTTAATTAAAAAAAATTGGAAACAACTCTATTGTTTGACAAAATTAAAAATTTTGGACCGTTATTAATGGGGATGTACCATTTTTTGACAACCTATGCTAATTCAAAAAACATTTCGAGGAATAGGTTTTCTTAACAATTTCCAATTATCAGATTTTATTCTAATTATTTCATTATTAAGTTATTGCTATTTTTTCATTTAACTTTCTTTCGACCTTAATCGTTGTGATGATGACAAATCGAAGACACGAGCTCGTAAATATTATTGGTTAATCTGTGGTCTTTCCAAATTCCAGTTGTGGTGTATATTCTTATTTTTACGTAACTTTCAGTCACTATTTTGTCCCAAACTAAAAATAAAATAAAGTAATTAAACACTTACGTAGCAAAATAGGAAGTTGATGTTTAAATATATAATTTAATCAAATCATTTCAGTGTACAAATTTATCTGAAAATGTCACTAAAATTCACAACATTGAATGTCATACTTCAGTTTCGGACCATTTGCACACATTTGCATTTTTATCTGTCAGCTTTTCTTATGTCGCTTTGACGTTTTATTCATACACGATTAATTTGTTTACACTATCTGATTAGACATTTTAAACCCAACATACATATAAGAATGTTAATACTTTATTGTACAAAAATAAACGAACAGACACAAATGAGGAACATTAACATACACTAGTGATCGCTTAGAGTGATCTCCGTGCGCGCAATATTCGGAAAAAGGGGTCTAACGTTTTCACTTCACGTATTATTTTATAGACAAGAATTTCAAAGGCGATATTTCTGATTTGGGTTTTATAATTTTCTCTGTACCTTCTGCACGTATATTTCTGTGAAAGTTGGTGCAATCAGGCATGTAATAAGTATATTTGTCCATTTTGTCGCAAGATAATTAAAATTAACAACAAATATCGGTATCATGAGTTTCTCGGTATTTGGTATCTTTATGTTAGATACATTTGACATTTAGCAAATTAAAAAACTACTTTTTCACACGCGTGTGGAAAAAGATATTCATATGATTTTTCCACACACTTGCGAATTCGTGCTATAAAAACTAACTTTCTATGAACATGTTGACCCACATCAAAGTGTACTTTCCGAGCAAGTGCATTGTAAAAGGAAGTTGCTCATTCATAAAGTATGGAATAAGGCATGGTACTGTTTAATAAGTTGTCTATTTGTTGACTAAACACAAGAATATGATTATATTCTTGTGTTTAGTCAATAAAGGTTTGTAATATTTCTACATTTATTTTCCTTTGCAAATCGCTCCACAAATCTGAGGAACGTTTTTTTGACTGGTAACTAATACCAAGAAACGTCAGCATTCCACTTAATTAAAACTTAGAGTTAGAACACGTTTGAGTAGTACTTTTATTGTTTAATGATTTGTTAATATTTGTGCAGGCGGGACAACATCGAGTAGGGGTGGCGCGGCGGGTCGCGGCGCGTGGGTGGGCGCGACAGCGGCGCCGCTGCCGGTGAGCAAGCTGGAGGCGCTGTGCGCGCCGAGCGAGCCGCCGGCGGGCGCGCCGCCCGGCCCGCCGCTCGCACCGCTGCAGCGGTTTCTGGCCTGCGTGTACATGAAGCGGACCCTGCAGCGGTTCGTGCAGCAAGAGGAATACGTGTGTACACCATTACAGTTACAACTTTAACAATATTCATTTTGATTACCTACATTGTTGATACAGGTGGACCTCAAATATAAGTTAAATCGGCAATCTTCCGCGCAGATGAGCGTTGACAATGCCGAACTAAACGGAATGTAAACATCAATGCAGTATAGACCTTATTGCGTTAGTCGCAAGGTAGAATATGCAATAACAGGTAATAACTGTCTGTTTGACGCGATGATGCGTGGCGCGGTGCCGAACAAAATTTCGGTCATTGCAATTTATTTCGCGCGAACGTTTGACCAATGGCTGCTCAAGACTATCCGCGCAAACACACTGCCTTATTGTTAGCTAAAATGGTTTCGCGTCTTCCAAAAAAATGCTCACTGCGCAGGTACATACATAGTTGTAACTTATATTTATGTTACAACTGTACACACGTCAAAAATGATTAGGGATCAATCGTCTATGAATTCTCATAAGCTTACATATACATATAGTGAAATAAACGGATCACTCACTTATGTCTGTTCCAAACTAATCCGTAGTCTACGAATAATAATATCTGCGGAAGCGTAACTAAGCCTCCAAAATGGCTCCACTAAATTGGTGCCACGGCGGGCGGAGCCAAAACACTAGAATTACCTTTCATAAGTAAATATACATTTTAAAAACCCATACTTGACGATACACAGTCCTCGCTGAGCGGGATAGTTGGATGGTGCGACGGAACATTGTCGAGAAATGCTGAGCGCAACCGACGCGTGTCACAGGTGCAACACGTGCGTCGTAGTTGTGCGTGTTATAGGGTTATGTTTTCGTACGCTGATGTATATGTTATGCTTTCATATTTTTGTAGTTCGCTGTCCGTAGTCCTTCCTCTCGCGTTTCGCTACCGTCGAAGCGGCTACGGATTAGTCCGAAACATGTCGGGCTATACTTATTGACATACGAGAGTGATCCGTTTGTTTCTCTACGATTGAATCTCACGGTAGTTTAATGTTAAACGGCTTTAAATACCTGAGCACGTGAGCATTTTTGTGGAGAGTACAGATAATGCCGGACGAGTTGTGGGTCAAAATAACCATCGCGTGGAGTCTCAATAACTCGTAAAGGCGCCCCGGCAGACCTAGACGGCGATGACGGAATGTACTTCTTCTTGAATTATTTCCGTTGTATGCAATTTAAACGTTGGACGGAGTTATTTGCTCAGCAGTGGGACAGAACACAGACTTATAATAATAATAATGAAATAAAAGTTTGAAATTCCTGTTCCATCTGATTTTCTAATATTTATGTCAAAGTTTTGAAAAAAAAAACCGTTTCATTTACTTTTTTACATTATAATTATTATTATCAGTACAAAGTAGCTATTGGATGTCTGCGCGCTGATTATATTCGGTGTCTTACTTTGTCTACTTTTATATCGTTCAGATTGGCTATAATGGTTTGATTTGGCTTATATGTCTGTACAATTTGTGTTTAGCTGACAATGGTGGGCGCGGACGCGACGAGCCTCACGTTCCGCTGCGAGGGCGCGGGGCTGGCGGCGCGCGTGGCGCTGCACCCGCAGCACATGCAGTCGCTGCACCTGCAGCTCACGCCGCTGCCCGACCTCAAGGACCAGTGGCCCGAGGACGACCTCAAGGTGACTAACTCGCGCACTAATATCGGCATGCTGTCGCGAACTAACGAGGGCACACTCAGCAGCGGCAGAATGACAAGTAGGTAAAGCACCATGATGCGAATGCACACAACATAACAATACAATACAATACAATACAAATATTCTTTATTGAAAACCACAAAACAGTACAAGGAGATTACAGAAAACAGGCATGGTAGACAATAGGCGGTCTTATCGCTTAAAAACGACTACATAACGTACTGACGGTAAAAATGATAATGAACGAATATTTTCTCAATTGCCTTGACTACCCTTAGAACATTTTTATTGAAATTTGATGATAATTTTGGCAAGAAAAAGCAGATGTTTTTTATTCGACTTCTGTATAACTATTAAGGTTTAAGAAATTTGCGACACACGTGCACGTGCCTTGGCAAATTTATTAATTAATGGCTGAATACCTCAAGTGAGGTATTATAATGTCGACCCCGAATGGTCCCTTCAACCGGAGTGCGCTTACTGTATAGAGCCCTCGCCTCCGCGTGAACAGCCTTCTGACGAGAAATCCAGTGCTCAGCGCCTAGCGCTCAACCAAGTAATGGTTTCTACTCCGGAAATTCAAAAATGGATGAGCAGCATAGAAGGTATTTTGAACGGGATCAGTAATACCGCATCAGAAGGTGAACTAAACTTGGAGCAAAAACTAAAAATTCACATGCTCTGTCGGAAAATTGGCCACGGTACCTCGCAAATGGCTGTACAATATCAGTCAGTAAAGCAAGAATGTATCTCTGCCCAGATGTCTCTGTAATCTCTGAATGGGAACTGGCTTGCGTTTAGATGAGTTAACGACTGCTGTTAATGACAGCAAACAGCAGGCCGTCGAGACCCTTGCTTTTGCGACCAGTTCCAAAAAAGGATACCGCTAGCTCATTCGCCCTTCTCACCTGAGCTCAGTTGCTATTTTTCCGGAGGATAAAAATAAAACGAGCGAATAAACCCGAACTTCTAGTTCGATGTTTTAGTGATCGAGGCATTCAGTTAGAGCACACGACTTGAAAGTTCTATTCAAACTCGAAATTTAAATAAAAACTGATCTTTGAATTAGTATTGCTGATTGAGTATTTCATTATGGTCTATTCGTCCTAGGTGATGCAAAAGTTTTTCGAGATGCGCGTAGCCGTGGGCCCGTATCGGGCGACGGCACTCCAAGGCTGGGGGCGCACGTGGGGAGCTCCACCGGCGGCCCTGCCGTCGCTGGTGGCGCTGATGCGCGCCGACCTGGAGCCGGCGGCGCCCGCGCTCTGGCAGCTCACGTGGGCGCTGCGCATTCCGCCCGCCGCGCCGCAGATCGTGCCCGCGGGCCAGCCCGCCGTGCTGCTTGCCAAACACAAAATACTCTTCTTTGTAAGGCTAATTTACTGACATTTGTTCGTTTTTTTTACGTTTCATATGAAATTCCAAGATATAAATTAAGTCCCATTTCACGTTTCCATTAACGTCCGTCTCATCATCAAGATTTCATAGAGTTACGTTGGATAGCCTGCGCAACCAAACAAAATCATTTTACTAAAATGACAAAGTTTATTTTATAGACCTATGATTTTACCTACCTATTTTAAGACTTTGACAATGTCAAAGTTCAGACTATTTAAAACAATCGCCACAGTACTCATCATGTCGCTTGTCGATGGCGTCTATGACTTGCTACGATGTTGCGATGCAAAAGGATTTGCTTAACAGTTGCAATGCCTCATAATTTGTCACCCTACTCTACAGATCTGCCTGACGCGCGGCGAGACGCAGCTGGTGCTGCCGCTGGTGTATGACATGCAGTCCAACGTGACGCAGCTGGCCGACAAACGCGACTCGCAGCCGCACCTCATCGCCGTCAATCTGCACCTAAAGCGGTAAGACGACTCGCAACGAGCGAATCACCATCGTCGACATTTTGCTGCATTTTTAAATGACGATATTTCTTTTGCACGTTCGTTCGCTTTATGCCCACAATTTTGCCAAGAACAGTCACCAAGTCTGTAGTAATATTTCTATCCTATTATCCTATATTTGACTTTTTTACATCAATAGAGATGATTCATAGGGAGATTCATAATGAATGTCGTTTCGCGGTGACAGTTTCAGTGAGTTCAACCAGTCGCACGGTGAGTGCACGCTGTGGCCGGCAGTCCGCGACCTGCTGACCAACTTCACGCTGCCGCAGGACGCGCCGCAGCCGCCCGCGCCGCCGCCGCCCTAGCGCGGGCTTCGCTAGCGCCCCGCGCGCTCGCGCCCGCGCCCTCGCCCGCGCCCGCGCCCTCTGACGCCACACGCCTGACCGGACCACGCCGCGCGCGAGCCCGCTTGCGTCTAACTTGTGTTACTTAAGGTGCCCGGTACCCGGCTCAAATTACCCCTATATTCTCACCGAATCAGACTCAAACCGTAACGATCATGGCAACGATAGCGACACCATTGACACTCGGTGTAAGATCAAATTACTAAATGACAGTAAATGAATTTTACTATAAAATTAATATCGTAGACTGTTCTTTCTTAATATCCTACTTACTACTAACTTGTATGCAATGAACGGTTGAACTTGAAGTAATATTTTGTTTTTTTCGAAAATAGACATTCATAGACATTCGTCTTTGATCAATGACGAGATATCGAGTTAGAGCGTCGAAAACGAATAACGCCTTACTTGTAGGGTGGGATCTTATTTATTGCACGCAAAATTGCACGTTATTGTAACTGCTTAATTATTTAATTAGATCAAAATAAATCACAGTAAACTGACACTACACCGGTGTCATATTGTTACTTCGTTTTTCCGTGACCCGTTGTCTAGGTAATAATTGATCGGAGGAGCCCGTATACTTTGAAGACTTTTGGTTGATGTAAATGATTACTCACACAAGTACAGAACTTTTTGCCATGATGTATTTCAAGACACGTATTTATTTTCTCAGTGGTTTTGACTACTCGGAAAAAAATATAAGAAAAGTGAACAATAATACATCAAAAGTTTTTTGATTTGATTTTATTTGACGTCTGTATAACTTTTTCCGGTTGTTTTTCTCTTTGTACTAAAACGCAAAACCCCAAAATGACGCTTTCTATTCTATAAACGACTTGTCATTGTGTACGTGCCAATCCATTCGCATCAACTAGTAGTCCTGGAGGTACGTCTTTTTGTTGAAAGAATGACTTCAATTTCATAAGTTCATGGAGTTGCCATTTTCAGAACAGATGTTTCATATAACGAAATTTTTTGAAAAATTTGTATTCTATATTCGTATAGCTTAGGGAATGGATTGACTAGTTTTAACTTGATTGTCATTTGTGACTTATACATACATATAATCAGCAATAAGTTTAGAAAGAAACGCGAAGTAGTTATAATATTATTTAAAAATGGTAACTATTTTTTACATTTTGATGTTATTTAGGATTAAGGTCAACGAAATGTTGTATTTATGGCAACAAAAAAATATTACGATAAAAACCAAAGTATATGTAACGTTGACTCGGAAGCGATACGAGTCGAGACTCTTTTTTCTCGGAATTTGACAAAACGTTTGAAGCGACTGTTTATAATTTCATTAAGTATTAAGCGCTAGTTGATCTTTGAACATGCCATAAACTACAATATTGTACCCTGAAACTTTCGCGTCTAATCAATAGTCCAATTCGAGAGGCTTCCATACATATATCAAATAGTTCAATCTTTTGACTAAAGTACTAAAGACACCTTGCTGTCAGATATATCGCAGCGGCCGAGGAGCTAAAAATCTGGACATACACTAACCAACTTCACAAATGTTCTTGAGCACCTGGTGCCCCGGTAAATCTGATGGTGAATTGAATATACAACTATTCATGGAGAAGTGATTTAATGTCTGCACGCTTAACACGTCGTAAATCGTTATTGTGTTAAGAGTGTAAAATGTAGGTACAGTCAATCAGGGTAACTTTGAATTCAAGAATATTCTCGGGTATCGCAGTCTGCATTTTGGAAATGTGATATCAACTGTGGTTTCGACAAAAATTGCTTAAATAACCAATTTTATAAATTCACTAATCATAAAAGTTTTCCTGGCAGTTGGATTTGTCTGTCGACAGCTAGAAAGCTGCAGTTATTCGTCAAGTACACCTAAGGAGAATTCAGGCTCGTGTGATTTCGTATTGACATCTCTTTCTTTGATATAATAAATAATATGAATAGTAATATACAACAGCTTAATGCACTGTTTAAAATAAGTAACGCGTATACTTTTAGAAATACATATTTACAATATGAATTAAGACAGCAAAATCAAATACTTAAGCTAATGATAGACACTGTAAGTGTATATTAAATTTAATTGCGATACTTACGCCGCTGCAGTACTACACTCGCTATTTTTATTATGATGCTTCACACCTGAGTAACGTGTAACTCGGAGTATCTGTATACGAGTATATAATACTGTATGCGATAAATGCAATCCCGACTAAGAGTAAGACCGAATAGTGCCGAATGGCAAGTTCCAGCTAATAGTCGTTGTAATTTTTTTACTCAAAGAGACCCAGATTGACTGCATTTTAAGCTACCACAATGTGGAGGTTTATGTGAGTTGTAAAACTTACTTTATTGCAAGGTTGAAACTAATTTAATTGTAAGTAGTATAAAAATGTATACACTGCCGCTGTTCAAATGTTGTACTTTGCCTTATACTTCTGAAAGATATTTTTTGTATTTTAATTTATATAAAATTGAATTGGTTACCTGTTTCTTAAGGTAATTAAAATATAAAGGAACCAAATCACTATGTTCGTATGTGTAACTTACTTTGTGTTAATAGGCCGATCAATTTCATATTACGGATTGGTTTGATGGCTTATACACAATGTCACGCGAATGTATTTATTTATCTTTTCTGATACGTAAAGATATTAAGAGAAGTTTGGGAATAGATGTAGTAATATTATCATACACAACGCTTAAATCATGCTTCTTATCTTAGACATAAAAGGCCAATTTTTGCCCTTAATTGCAAATAATATTTATACAAATTACTATTTAATTTCGATTGTTAGTATGGTGTGTGCAGTGTCTTAGCGCAGTCTCAAAATAATTCAATTCAATTCTAAGTAAGTAACAGGGAAGTATCGCCAGAAATAAAGATTGTACTGAAGCAACGAAAACATACAAGATTTTATTAAACTTCTCTTTTTATATACTGGTAGAAATCTTTGGAAGTTGACACTTTACGCACTTCTAGTGTTTGGTGTGTGTATTTTGTAAGACACGAAACGCCTCGCCGTCTTTCTGGCCTTTACCCCTCATGCCACGAAACTGTTTTTGTAACCTCGATAAACGACGTTGTCTTGTTAGCGTGACCGTGGCATGCACCGATTTCTTTTCTCCTCTGGATACACTTGGGACATACTTAAATAGCTGTTCTTTTCTGCTTAAATTAATAAAATGTGATATGAAGACACCAAATGATGCGCCTTTTTAAACAGTTATACTGCTTCCCCTATACTGGACTGAATTTTATAAAAAATGACGTTCCTTGGTTGATTGATTCGTCCAAAACACGTACGGATAGAGTGGTTTGGTGTAGAACAATGTCGTTATTTATAACTTAACCATTCGGCTAGAATATAGTAAACTAATAAAATGCGAAAAAAATACTGCTATCAATCAATAAAGCAATAGGTACATATAAGGTATCACTAAAAGCAATTATATTGATAAAATAAAAAATATGATAATTAAGTTTAGAATCGTATAGTATTTTATCGCTAGCAAGAGCTCGGATTTTTCCTATCTACATGTAGTGCTTATTTCCATGTGTATAAAATAATACTTCTGTCCCAAAATACAAAAGCTCTGCCCTGCTCATGAACATCGGATTATTCAGTAGGTAGTAATTTTTGATGTGAAATAGACTAATAGCAATACTTTTGTAGTCCGAAATTGTGCTACTGGGCAAGAGTCTCTTAGCTTATTTTTCTCTCAAATGCGACTTCCCTGAGAACAACACGAAGACTACACTCAAGTCATTGCCGTCACTTGTATATGACTCGTGCAGGCTGCATATGTCAGTAAGTAAGTAACGATCTTTTACTAGTACTTTCAACCGGCGATACGACCTTGCGATCACTGTAGTCTTTCACAATTCCGGTCGAAACGGCTGTAATCTGTAATTATTCTGATATACTTAAACGATCTGTTAGATAAACTTTAGTAAAATCTGATATCTTAGTTACATCTAACTTTTTGTGAGTAGAGATAAGTGTGTGTATCTAATAATTACAATAATAACGCAATAAAATGAACATAAAATAATAATTAAATGGAAAAAAAAAACTGTTTTTGTAACCTCGATAAATGAGTCTATAATTTACGAAAATATTGATGCCTTTTTGCGAATTTGAGTGATTATTGTAATATATTTTTTATTATAATATTTTAAATACGCACTGAAACAAGAATACACAAAAGCGGCATACCTATACGGATACCGGTATATCTGAGGATCCTGGTTAGTCTTATTTTTTTGGTTGTCTGTGTATTTTTGTTTCAGTGAGTATTAAAAATATAATAATAGATTTTAACGGGAAACCGTGAAAATAAAAAATACAAAAAGATACTCCTTTGAGATCATTAGGTATTGTAATAGACATTATTATGTCATTGCGAGCAAGATCAAGACTAGCCAAATATGTAAATTACAATATACCTCAACAATGTAATGTTAATCATTATTAGAAGCAAAACTTAGACAAAGAATGTTGAGGCTGTCTGTGGTATAATCGTCCCACGATAACTCTGCATAAGATATTAATTGACAACCCAGAAAAATCACGCTGTGGTGTATCACCATTTTTTCATGTCACTCAGACGTTTCTTTAATTAAAAATAATAATGATAGTAGCAATCAAATGTTGCTTTTATTTTAAATATGGCTCTGTACATTGGAGGACAATTTTGCCAGTGTTAATAGGTTTTGCTGTTGTAAGGTAAAAATAATATAGAAAATCCGAGGTTGCGGGTGTCTATGGGCAGTGGTAATCACTTCCCATCAGGTGGCCCACTTGCTCGTTTGCCTTCCTCGTTGTATAAAAAAAAAAGAAATATGATCTTGACATGTCTTTTTATTGAAAAACTCATTTTAAAAACAAGTAACAGCAAGTAACAATTAAATAACAATGATATTGAATTATTTGTATTGTTATGATTTTATACGTAACTGTTACTTTAATTAAAAAAACGTTTTTCAATAAAAATTCATCTCAAGATTGTTATCTTCTTTTTAATGCTAAAAAACGAGGATATGCGTTAAGTATCAATGTGAGATGTCAAATGAAGACTTATATCTAGTCATCGTTATCAACGTGCACTTTTCGTAGCAAAGTATGGTTGACAAAAAAACAAATACACAAGTATTAAAATTTATATAGGTGTTTCCAAAATTATGAGATTTATAATACATATTTATAATCATTTATCCAAATTGGGATCCTTTCGACTGCCATAATTTTACAAGTCATAATGTAACGTTTGTCATAATTTTTGTTGGTCATATTTTTTTTCCTTTTTCATATTTTTTTAAATGATATAGAGTTGTACAGGAACTCTATAGGTTAGGTTTGTTTTATAACAATTCTGAAAAATGAATGGTTTCAGAGAAAAGAAGAGTTAAGTCAAACATTACATTATGACTAACAATTTTCGACAATCATACGTGTACTTAATTAAGACGCCACTTGAAATACTTGAATAGCAACTCTAGATACGATGTGCATTGGATTATTATTTATTTAGAATAAAATAAACACTACGCGTAAATTTTTAACTGAAGTTGTATTTTTATGAAATGTCATTTGACGTATATTGTTTTAAAAATATATTAGGGCGAAAAAGGTTTTGTACCGTAAAGAATAGTATCTAGAGGTGTAATCCTAAGAAGGTAAGTATTTATTTCATAGTTAAGAACAAAAGTGAATATTCAAATGTATTTGTATTTTCTGCCAACCCTTTGCTACGAAAAGTGCACGTTGATAACGATGACTGCTTATATCACATTTAGCGATTTACATTTTCGAATGAGTGCTTCATACCGCTAGCAAATCGCCAGTGTGATGTGATGAGTCTGTTACGGTCAGAGATAAGTTTAAACTAAACTCACGACATTGTGCGGCAATAAGTAATAGCTGTCAAATGATTTTAGCTTATCGTTTACCGACAGAGGCGAAGAATGCTATCGATATCTGTGAAACAATTTCTTCCACCAATAATGCCTTCCGAAATACAAAATTGAAATAAAATATTTGCCTATGCAATTTTTTGTATAATACTGTAGTTAAAATGCGCAACACGTAGGTAATTATAGTATTCACTTTATTATGGCATGATTATGAATGTGTCAATAATTATATGCCGAGCGAAAGAACCTGCATATGCAGTGTAAACTTTTGTGTCACGACGTATTTTTGTAGACTAGAATTTATAGTTTTGGACTTTTTCCGGATAAACACAAAAATACTACAAGTTCCTCGATGTAATATGAAGCCGTTATATGTAGTGAATCGGTTCTACACTTAGGTCGAGGCCGCACCGCCGGTCGGGTGACTACGACGCGACACTCAGTTCTGTAAAACAAAGCTTTTAACCAGTGCGGCTACCACTAGTAAAAGTACGTTACAAGAGCTCGGCTTTAGCCAAATCGCTGTCGCGACGCAGTGGTCCGACCGCAAAACGACCACCAGCGGCGCTGGGCGGGATGACACGGTAAACACTCTGACTATATGAATTCAATATGAGAACAAGTATTAAAATAAGATAAAAAAAAAATCCGCTTATGCAAACCGATCTGTACGATTAAATCGTAGCGATTATCGTTACCATGTGTTGTGTTGTGTAGCGGGCATCGCGAGTATCCTCTGCCGTGCCGCCCACGCCGCCCACGCCGCCCACGCCACCCACGCCACCCACGCCGGGCCGCCGGTGCGCGTCGGCCTTTTACGACATCTTTGAACAATAGTATTTTATTTGTAGTATTGAGAGAGATCTAGCTGTTTGCGTTTGTACAGAAAAAAAAAAGCAATTTAAATGTGGTAGTAATCATTTTATCACCAATAATATTTTAGTAATTAGAATAAACAAAGGCAAAACAAAAATGTCGTTTTAGTTTCTTCTCCAATGTATGACCCAATTTACGGATTTCGCACACTTCCTCAATTAAGGTCAAGGGTGCGTGTAAACCGACTTGCCCGTGTAGACTGTTTTTTTTTATTGTAAATTATGTTGGTTTTTGAAGATGTTTGTTTGTCGGGCTATACTCGTCTGACATACGGGAGTGATCCGTTTCTCACGATAGTTTCATGTTAAAAGATGTTTCAAATTTGAAACTCTTAACGATATCGAAAAGTCATTACAATATCGAATTCGATGTGATAATGACATTTCATTACTGCTAGTGGCGGCTGGGTGGTTGCTGGCGGCGAGCAGTCGACGACATGCTGAAATGCTAGTCATTTTCGACTGTTTCTGAACTCATTATAGAGGACTTATGATATGTGTGTAGATAAACTACTATACCTATAGACGCTGCGAAAATTAAAGAAAACAGGTGGGTAAAATAAAATGTGCAACCTTCAAACAATATACTTCTCTACATGACTTTGACGAGGGAAGACAATGACGTTAATGAACCTCATGGTGACACTCCAGTTACAAATCACTTTGTGTCATGGTGTAAAAGTACCTTTGCGTATGATTTTACAGGCAAATTATCAGTAATATTAATCATGGATGCCAGAGGAAATTACAACATAAATTCTATGGAAACTATTCTCACATTCGACAACAGAGACAATGTAAGTATCGGATTAATTTCTTTGTGTTTTTGGCTTTAAAAAGCTATAAATTTGCTATAATATTTACTTTATGACAAGAAATATTCAATAAATACCTATTTTAACAGTGAAATAGCTCTTATTTTTCGTTGGCTTGAAAATTCTGTAATTTGATTTGTAAACGTGATAGGCAAGTTAAGGCTTACTTAATTCTGAGCACCAGCGTAACAATAATATGTAGTCCAACACAGTTTTGAAGTTCCCTTGCCTTGACGTAAACCACATCTATACCCACGGCAACTATCACAATATTTATACACCCCCGTCAGCAAAGCGAGTGGTCGGTGGAATGGTCGACAGAGTACGTGCCGGGCATGGGCACGGCGGCCGGCAGTGCGCCGCGACGCCGCGAGGCCGGCCGCCGGCGGCTGCGGCTGGGCGCGCTCGCCGTGGGCTCGGCGCTGGTCATGCATTGCCGCGTGGCTGCCGCTGCGCTCACGGGAGGCTTCAGTTGGTATCAAGCAATACCCTGATTCAAACATTCATTTTGAATTAGGGTACCCCATAATAATCTCAAGTTGAACCAGAACGTGTTCTTCGTTCTTCTATTTGGCGTTTTTTTTTATGTTAAAGTAGCTAGCTAGTTGATTTTTTTAATGTGTACACAGTCGTGTTCTACTTATCGCTGGTGCTGGCGGTGGCGGCGCTGGCGAACCCGCACCGGCACTTCGAGGTGTACCTCGGCCAGTGGAGCATCAGCGGCCCAGGGCGCGCCTTCCGCATTCTGCCGATGCTTGACGGTAAAATATTGTCTGGGCCAGGGGTTCGTTCCCAAACTTGTAGCGCGAGTGATGAAATTACAATGTTTCACTATTGAAAATTCATTTGACATTAGCTGTTATAGGAATTCTCAGGCTTGAAGAGTGGCAACGTTGCCTATTATTAGGGTGCGTTGCACTGAAGATTTTTTCGAGATTATTTTAGACAAAAAGTTAAATATCTTCCAAACTAAGCCGAATCGATCATACTTAATACTACATTTTTAACTCTAAATAAGCTCAGCTATGCGTGGTAAAAATTGGTCGGGTCACTCGGGCTATATACATAGCTATAATATATATCTTACCTAAGTACTTACTATTTTTTGCAGGCATTGGCATAGCGATGTGCATTTACTCTATAATTCGTGCGATCAGTTGTTGCACTGTTGCTGCTATAGCGATGGTGTATGTCTTCCATTCTGCTGCAGACGCACAACTCCCGTTTACATATTGTAGGTGCGTCATTTATGTAATTTCTGGTATACATAGACTATACCTTACAAGTAAGAGGCGACAATATCTTCCTAAGACCCAGCGTTATGTACCTACCTATATTGCACGGCTATTGTTAAAGAAACTGAGTCTGAATTTAAAAAAATGGTTACATATTAAAAATTAGTACTTAATTACTCCTATGGTTTCAGAGATTGGGATTTGAAAACGTACGATCCAATATCGAAAAACGTGACGGCTTTTTTATTACGACAGGTAAGAATAATAAGCCATTTAAAATATTCTGTCTAGGTATACCCTAACTTATGTTTGTGTACAGAGTTATATATATACGCACTAAATCTTCTGCTCTGCCGCAATGAAAATGATCTTCAGACTTATGATGAGTATAGTACCTACATTGTGCAATAGGTAGTTTAAGTCGTTCGGTTTTGGTTGTGTCCAACCTACTTATAAGAACAATAGCTTTGTTTACTAATAACGCAAAAAACACAAAATGTCCATATTGTAAAAAGTTTACTAAGTTTACGCGAGTTGCTTATAACCACCCGAGCCGCAGGCGAGGGTAGATAGATAGTTAAGTCGAAGGTAAAATGTGTTTTATGGACGAGTTATACCTACACTCTGCTTTTCACTTTGATTGCGAGGAAAGTAAAGTACTTACCTACGGGCAATTTTTTTGTGTGAAAAATTATACGCTGTAATTCCTCCTCTTCGATCCAAGAGATATAATAACAAATCCTATGTTATCATAGATAAATTACATAAAATATACACCTCAAGGCGACTTTTGAATGAAAAACGATTGCAAAAACGTCAAACTGTCATCTGATAAGTAGGTACTTACTAATTTTGGAACCAAAAATTAATGTCAAATTCGCCGCCGCCTAATGACTAATTAAATTAAGTACTTATATTGAATCAACACCTTTTTAAAAATGTCAAAAATGTAGCCTGGTCGCTTTGATCTTAGACGAAGATTTTACTTTATAAACTAGGTAGAACATAAAATAACCTAACCCTACAAATTTCTAACATCGGGAAGTGAGTCAAATTTAACTTGCAATATTTGACCCGAACATACCTACTTACATACAAACTTTGCAAGTTAAATAGTAGTAGTTTATGCAACTGTTACATAATGAGGGTCCTTCGCCTCGTTTCATAATAGGATCACACGAGTGTTAAGGCGTATCGTACACAAATTATAAGTACTCTAAGTTGTGTTCAGAAGCCGAAGGCATAATAAACCTGTCACGAATTTGGCTGTTTTTTTTAAATCATAGACAACGTATCGAGCTGACGTTTCTTACCGACAGTTATTTTTAAATTGGGCCTATTTTTAAATTGTATTATTTTTGGAAGACGAAAATTGACTGTCGTATTGATGGTCATTACCTACGGTTCCTGAACGCATAATAGAGGACTTATGATATGTGTCATAAAAGCTTGTAAAAATACGATTTTAGAATCTAGTGAAAGTGAAATATAGTGTCTCTAAGTAGATTTATGATAATAATAATTGATCAGTTGACTTTTACTCACAGGGAAGATTTTCTATAGCAAGTGCAATAATAGACAATAGGACTTCAGTAACTGCTTGTGATCAGAATGTCATTGAGACCACCACGGTGGGCCTGAGACACCACGCGTGGAGACATGCTTTGCGTCGAAGGTGTGTCTGAGATCAACTTATGATTATATTTATTATGGATATTGTTCAATTAACACCTAACACCATTAATGGGTAAGGCCGGCCGTAGATTTTGCTACTTTTTAATAAATAAAAATGACCCAAGTATTGACTGCATATAAAAAACCGGACAAGTGCGAGTCGGACTCGCGCACGAGGGTTCCGTAGAACGATTTTAACGCTTTTCCCCAGTGTTTTAAGTTGTCCAGTGTTAGCAGAGCCCTGCTCCTGAATAAAATGTACGCAGTGTGGGGTCATCTTATATTGGTCAGTGAAATCTACAGCCAGACATAAAAAAATCAGATTTTGATAATTTTCCGAGTGGTTGTGCTATAAGAGCTACCTTCTTACCAAATTTCAAGTTTCTAGGACAACTGGACCCTTAAGGTTTTCAGGGTACGGGAATTTGTATGGAAACAACCTTTTTAATGACTGTATCTTTTGAATGCGTTGACTTAGAAGTTTGATTTTTTCACGACTTCAAGGGACTGCAGACTTGAGTATTTGATATTAATTTTAGCATGCTCACTCCACGCGTTCCAAAGAAAAGGGGTCTTGACAGACAGACTGACAGACGGACAACAAAGCGATCCTATAAGGCTTCCGTTTTATCCTTTTGAGGTACGGAACCCTAATAACAAGTTCGATTGGATTCAAACAATTGGGATTTAAGTATCTCAATTAATATTACGTACCCATCTAAAGAAAAATGAGAGGACGCCATTTCGTTGTAGGTATGTGGATTCTGTCAAAAGGACGCATGTGTTTCGGCAGTTTGGAGATTTTTGTGAAAATTGGCGATTTCAAAGTAAATAAGACACAAGTTAATAAATCAACCTTACCTACCAACATTATGTGTTATTATTTTAGCGTTACTCTTACTGTAACGTATCATAGAATTGTTTAATATGTTAGTACTCTATGTTACAAAGTGGCAAAATATTACGGCCTTACCCTTATAACTGATATCATCAAATTACATTCCAGCGGGAAAAAACATCATAAAAAGAAGACCACTCCACGAAAAATATTAATGTGCAACGAGACTTACTCCGGAGGCTTTCCTTCACTGTACAGTACTCCTGCCTACAACTACTTTTAGTACGGGTTTCTTGTTACTTTCTCCAGATAATAATTTAAGGTTATGCAAATATATACTGATGAACGAAAGTAAAGATAATCTCCAGTTAAAATAACTAACTCTTTATTTTTGTTCGTTAGAGTATAAGTTTTCATACCCACAATCCTCTGGGTATCTGGGCCGTGCTTTATTAAGCTACAAGTTACAATTTAGAAGCGGAATTCTCATTCTATCACCTTTTGTTAGAAAGAGACTTCCGCTTGTTAAATTGTAACTTATTGCTTGTAGCTTTATAAAACACGGCCCTGGAGACACGGCGGTGCCCCGCCTAGTCGAGCAGAACAAAGAGGCTCCGCCATGCCGTCCTTTTCTCGGAGCCGTTCGGGCCATTTTCAACACCCTGTAATTTTGAGTTGGGTAAAGCTAGAATCGACGTTACAGATCATACCTCAGAAACCTCATACCGCATCCCTTGATTAGGCCCTTCACCGTGGAAAAAAACTACACTAAGGTGGCACTCATCATTCATCAATAACGTAACCAACTTAGAAAAGTTGAAAAACCTCCGACATTGCCATTTCAAAGTTCAATATTTCAAAAACGGGTTTACGGATTTTAATGAAACTTGGCTAAGAACCATCTCAATTAAACAAGCTTTTGATTTAAAAAACCGCATCGAAATCGGTACATCCGTTTCGGAGCTATGATGCCACACAGATACACATGTCAAACTTATAATACCCCTCTTTTTCGTCGGGGGTTTAAAATACGCTCATTTAATGTAGTTTTTTAAAATGTTACCACTTACTAATTTATAAATTGTTGCTATTTAACTGCAAAAGGACCGCTGATTATGAACACCGCATGATACGTCCACATGAGCTGCTGCAGTATTCGCATCTGAAAAAAATTGTGTTTTATGACATTTTTCAGCTAAACAGGATTAAACATGAAAAAAAAATTATACCATGTAAAAGCCTTAGTTTTCAAGAATATTTGACAAAATTCTAGCATTAGAAGGTATGGCATTAAAAATACTTACTAAGTTGAGGGAGGAAAATTGCGTTAAGTATTTTCTAAACTGACAATATCTCAAGAACTAACCCATCTTTACTAAACCTAAAATTAGATATTCTGAGAGGTAATTATTTGTTCTATCACCCTCTTCATTTTGGCGTTGGTTTTAGGGACAACCTGTATGTGGCATAGCCGTCCGTGGGACATCCTGTATGAGTTATATACCTATTCTGGAACACAAGAGTCACTCTGAAAGGGACACCTTATGAAAAATAACTTTATATCTTGTTGATTGACTGTTTATGCGATTCTGTTTTTTAACCGACTTCAAAAAAAGGAGGAGGTTCTACTTTCCACTGTATGTATTTTTAACTTCGTAAATTGTGTCTGTTTAGCGTGGAAGTGGTCCAACTGCGCTCGGATTACGATTACGGCGTCTTCAATCTGCCTCTGTTACTGTGCATTACGATCATTTGGCTTTTTATATGGATACTTATGTTTTCCGAACGAATATCACATGGCAGGGTATGTTGCACGTCATATGATAAACATTCCAATTGTACACTTTCATCTACAGCAAGCAGCAAAGGTAGCTAAGGAACTAACGCGTCGACAATGATCTAAGCACGGCTCTATTGTTGTAAATATAAGAGCTTATGCAGATCATAGTGACCGCTTCGATTGCTTAACTACTTCTGCTGCCGACTGTACCTATCTATATGATATATTCTTATTGATTGAACTCGCTTTGAAACGGTTGTAACAAAACCCCTTTGTGTTTTAGTTAATCTGGAACAACGTGTATCCATGGTTCGCGACAGTGCCCTGGGTCTGGGCTATGTGTTTAGCTGTAGCGGCTGCCACTCAAGTGTCTGCACCGAAAAAAATGCTTTACCAAGTCTTTAAAGTTGGCGGGAAAGAAATTATGACCGTTCGTAAATATGTACTTATGGTATCTATGGAAGTCTCAAGATAAGTAATGACATTTAGGTATCGATTGCATTGCAACTTCGATTGCAGGGCATATCAGACGCTCTCGAAATAGCGCTTTACATTCACTCCGCTGGCACGGGCACGGAGCTTATTCACGGAAAAGGATTGAATCACTTTGGTATGTCCCGCTCGACGCTCCTCGAATGTTCATTTGTTATATGAAATGACTTAATCAATCAGGTATACCTCAATCGGTAATCGTTGTTACGGTAGATAGAGGATGTTAAGGAAAATGTCCAGCGACGCGATTCCACCAAGAAGCAAAATGTCACGCGTCCAATTAGCATTTTGCCCATTTAACATAAGAACATGACGTATAATGTCCAAACTACATAAAGTCAATTAAAAAAGTTGCAAAACCCCCGACATTGTCATTTCAAATATTGCAAAAACGTGTAAACCGATTTTAATGAAACTGACTTGACTAAGAACCATCTCGATTAAACTGGCTTTCGATTAAAAAAAAACAGCATGGCAAACGGTCCATCCGTGTCGGAGCTATGATGCCACAGACAGATACACAAGTCAAAGTTATAACACCCCTCTTTCTCGTTGGGGGTTAAAAAAGATACCACAAATAGTAAATTGTCAAATCTTATTGAAATATTTAACCTTTTACATTGTTTTACATATTTACTTTTGGCCTATTTCATCTATGGAAGATGGATTAAGCAGCGTCCATAACAGTGCGGCACTGACGCACATCGCTTGCGTACTTAGACTTGTTGTTATCTAGCCGTGTCGCTGGATGGACTATTTGCTAATTGGGTATTTTACGATATTACGATTTAAGCATCTTCAGAAATTTTACAATTTACGTAACGGCCAAAGTGCTTCAATAGACCAACTGAAGTCGTGGACATTTTGCTAGATAGCCGACTCGGTACTAAACTAACCCAAAATTTTCATATTTTGTCAAAACTTGATCTGGTTATGTTGATTCAAATACTAATTCATAAACGTATTAGTGGCCCTCCCTTCATTATTTATATTCTAGTCTTTTAATATTGATCTTCAAGTCAGGGCATGACAATTCCTGGCCGGCAATTTTGCTAGCCCGCTTGTCGGGTTTATAATAGGTAATATGTACACAATATGGAGGCATTATATTTAAATATATATATAAATACAAATATATGTATAGCATCAGTCCAACAGCAACACTAGGTATAGTTATATTTTTGTATATGTTCGCATGGTTCTGAAACAACGGCTTTTGGGTAATAAATTCAATAACCTAAGCAATTTATAAAAACCGTTCAAGACCGAGTCGACCTCGCGCACAGAGGGTTTCGTGTAAATACCTACATGGACAGGCGATTTTATCCGTTACCCCTTTTATGAACGGCAGGTAGACTGGTAACATACGTGAGTGATCCGTTTATTTCACTATGATTATGCTCCTTCTCTCAAACAATGTGCGTACGGGACGCTGCGTTCCGGTAATCCCAGTAGCAGTGCGCGGAGATACAGTCGATTGTTGCGCCAATCGACTGTATCGCCGAGCACTTTCGCTTTCGCGTAGCCAGAGTTTTTGATACTCAGTACTCAGTCGGTGGACTGATTGCCACCTAGAATTCGAATGAATCTACACCGGTCTGTTACAGCGTCGGGGCACATCGACCCGATGCTGAACAGCGACAACGTGTGGCACTCGTGCGTGCTTCTGGTGCTAGCGGGGCTGCACGCGAGCAGCGCCGCGGTCTGCGCTCTCGCAGACATCATCCAGCCCGACACCAGCACTACCGTGTACGACCTGCGCGAGAGTAAGGGGCTTGTTTAGCTAGGAGACCGTTGCGGCGCAACTAGTCAATACCTACAAACAACTTACAATATTGAGCGGCCAAGCGAACACCATTTTATAAAGCTACAATTCACAAGCGGAAGTCTGCTCTGTCTAACAAAAAGTGATAGAATGAGACTTCCGCTTGTAAAATGGAAATTGTAGCTTTAAGTATAAAACACGGCCCAGATGTGATGCCTCCCGGTAGCGGCGACTTATTGGGTTGTCTGGGCCCTAAGCCTCTTTATGTCTTACTTGTGAAAGCTTTAAGCGTACCTAAATAGCGTAATCGCTACACGAAGCGGTCAAAATTCTAATGCTTTTGTTTCTAAATACCCTCTTTAGGACCGATTTTTCATTCTTTCCTCAGATAAACTTTCATTTCCATACACCAGAATCCTGTAGTGTCTTTTTAATTAGCATGCGCTGTAGCTTCGCGCGCTACAACTTAATACATGATGAATAACAAATGAAAATAATGCTAAGAAAAATTAATTTCCCCATTTAACTTCAGGTACGCTATGGATCATACCTATGTATTCAAAATGCACTTCGGCGGGTAAATATTCTCACGCAATGTAAGTTTCAAAAGTTTATACAGAGGTACCTAACTGAAATCTTCATAAAATAATCTTTAACATAGGTAATTAGTTATACAATTTGAGCAAAAAATAAAGTTATTAAGTTAAGGGGCTTCCCTGAGCCAGACGCTGAAATGGCTGCTTTTTAGAGCCATTTTGTACATTATTTAAACGATAAAACAAAATGTATAAATACATTAAGTATCTATAACATCTCAACTTGTTTTCTACGTTTCCTAATTTTTTTTTTCGTATTTAATACTTATGATATGATATCTGCATCACAAGTAAGTCAAGTCGCAATTAATATTCTGTTACTACATCATAAGTATAATTTACTTTGACTTGTGACATACACCTATGTTTAGAGAATTTAATAAGCTAGGATTTCTACGTTTAACCTTATTATAATACCTTTTTATAATCATCATCATCATCACCATCATCATCGGCCTATTTACGTTCCACTTCTTGGCACCAGGCCCTTATTTTTAATATTTAAATTTTTTTAAATACATACCTAAGTAATTTACGAATTCGGTGCGAATTCAGAACGATTTTTTTTTTCGAAATGACGCGTTATTGGAGATAACACTGTATAATGAAGTTAGATCGATATTTAATAGATGTCGTCACAAAAAAGAAGTTGTTTAGTAGAAATGAGGTGGGGTTAGGAAGGCGCGAAACGTTCAAGGTTATCCTCTCAGGGAAGCCTCTTAACTCCAACTCTAAATTGACCATTTACGTATGTATTGGCCAATGAGCCCTATAGCAAAGTAACAAATTTTACAGATGGTCAGTTACGGTCGTTTATGACCGGTTCCAAAATATTCATATTTTTACTGTTTTTATTCCAGTTCGACTATGGTGTTTGGAGGTTTATGCTTCTCTTACATATTGGTTGCGTATATATTGCTGAAGACAGCCTTACATACAATTTTCGAGTACAGGGTAAAATTAGTGTAAGTAGTAAAATACTAGCCTAGTTGATAGTCAAACGACACAAAAATGGTGATATCTAATTGTTTCCACTGTTTGTGTTGTTTGTTAGTTTCGTGGAGCAAGTTGTGGTGGCGGCGCTGATTCTGACTTGCATGGCCCTCAGCCTGCCGTTTGCCACGACCGTAAGATTTAGCTTTCATCTAAATACTAAAATGATATCGTAATACCTGTCTAAACTTCGCCGACAAACGAAACCCAAGCGCGGTTAAACAGGAGTCAATTTTACAACCTCTTTAGGTCTTTTTTAGGGTTCCGTAGCCAAAACGGCAAAAACGGAACTCTTATAGTTTCGTCAGGTCTGTTTGTCTGTCTGTCCGCGGCGTAGCTCAGAGACTATATTGGTACTAGAAAGCTGTAATTTTGCATGGATACACAAATTAGACTAACAAAGTGGCAGAATAAAATCTTGAATTTTTTTTTTTTTTTTTGGTTAAGTAAAGTAAAGTGTGGATGATTTTATATTTTCCTATGTCAGTAACCGATATAAAATGACCTCATACTGCGTACAGTTTGCTTAGGAGTTAGACTCTGCTAAAAACTGGACAGTTTTAAAAACTCGGAAAAAGCAGGAATAATTATCGAGACTTCATTCCCGTGATAGATGAACTATTTACATGTCTACAAATTTGTACGGAGGTACGGAACCCTCTGTACGCGAGTCCGACTCGTACTAGGCCAGTTTTTTTAGTGATAACTCTTAAATACTTAAGTAGTTCTTAGTTACAATACGTATTTCAAAATTATCATCCAATTTGACAATTTTGAGATAAAGAATCAATAACTGCCGAAAACCTGTCAGTCAGTGAGAAAATAAATTTTATGAATGCAGCTTATGACCATAGACATTAAAGTTTTGGTTCACTGGGCAGGGTGGTCTAGCGCTCCTGGAGAGCGTGGAGGCGATGATGTGCGGGCTGACGATGCCGTTGGTGTGCCTGCTGGAGCTGACGGCGCTGATGGCGGTGTACCGCGGCCGCGACTTCGTGTCCGACATGAACGTGGCTACCGAGGAGAACGCCTGCTCCACGCGCATCGGCACGCAGTGGCAGATCATTCCCTTCATCACGATCGTTCGTGTCTACCATCTTGAAATCTCAAAAGGCCCAGTTATATGATACGAGCTTATGCCCCGCGGCTTGCCCCCGTGAAATATTTCAAAATGGGCTAGTTCCCTATCCCGCGGGAATTTCGAAAAATCCCTTCTTAGTGCACCTCTAGGATACTCAAGGTACATGTTTGCCAAATTTCAAGTCTCTAGGTCCAGTGGTTTAGGCTGTGCGTTGTCTGTCAGTCAGTCAGTCACGGTACTGTTTTATTTATATGATGATATGATATGTCCACTCATCCACTAAGTAGGTACCGTGGGCGCCGGCAGCAGCAAGTGCACCCCTTGCACCCCGTGCCAAAGAATAACTAATAGTCGTCGACTTTTAAACATGAAAGACTGGCCACGCACCTCTTTAGCGCTGACAAAATGCGGCCTTCACTCATTAGCTGTCATTACACTGACATGTCAAACTTCAAGGGAATATACCACAGACAAATATACCATCTGGATAATGTACGACTACCGATCTGCTAATTCATGTCCACACAATAACAAGTAGTCGCATGTTAACAATGACCTGCTAATTCACGAACATAAAATAACAGGTCGTTCTTTATTGACCGAGCGAGCGAAGCGTCAACGTTTCAAATTGGACAAAAATTCTTTCGTATATCTGTCCAGCTGTTCTCTTCTACGGTGTAAAATGTTGTAAACAGGCTCGATAATTATAGTTTTTTTGGGAAAAAAATTAGCTCACGAGGTCTACAGCTCACAGAGCCACTACTGATAGGTAATATTTTACGTATAAGAAACGAGAAAGCTCACAGAGTGGCAAATGGAATGGAAGGCAAGTGTTGCGTAACTGTTTCAAAGGTAAAAATATAAAATAACGGAAATATACAAAAAAGATATTTCAGTGTCTTCATTGGCCAGATAATGCAGTCTAAATCGGTAGATTTAAAAACTGGAAAATCAGTGGAAACAGATGGAATAGTCAGTTTCTGTAATAGTTTTATTCAATTTACCAGGATCAAACAAAGCTATAGTAAAATAAAAATAAAAAACAAGTGTTCTATGAAAGTTAACCGGGAGTTTTTCTTTCCGAATTTCTACTCGGGTCGGGATTTATCAGGTCGGGAAATTAATGGCCTTATGTTATTTGGCCATAATATTAGAGGTAGGAATTTATCAGATGGGGAAATAAATTGTTGGCCCTGCATTATTTGGCTATAATATTATAATTTTAAATGCGTGGTTTTCTTTACAAATAATGAGTATTTGATTTATTATTTATTTACGTATTGAATGTGATTCCTTGTGCTTTGTTTTTCTTTTTCGTGTTGTTTGTACAGTTCAAAAACGTGTTTTTAACTATTGAAATTGGGCAAGTCAAGGAGATGCCACCTGAGCTGAACGGCGGCCGTTGGCGACTAAGTCATCGAATTACCTAATCACCTATATTGCTTGTCCGCGCGCGGTGAAGGGGTGCCATATCAGTCTAGTCTTAGCTCAGTGACTATTGGTACTAGAAAGCTGTAATCTTGCATAGATATACATATTAATATTAATTAGGCCGAAAAAGTGCTGGGATAAAATCTTGAAAAACATTTTTGCTTACACATAAATTGGAGATATTTTTTTATTTCTCGCCTACCCTATAGTGTGGGGTATCGTTGGATAGATCTTTTAAAAATATTGGGGGAGTTCGGAGATCATTTTTCTATTGAGTTATTCGTTTGCGAAATACTTAGCTTTGAAGTGCTCATTTTTGTTGGAGTCAAGTCTTTTTTCACCTTAAGTGTCGTGGGTTACGTAACTACCTACCTACGTAAAATAGGTATAGTAATATTTTTTTGAGACTGTATTAGTACGAGTAGGCAATAATAAGCAGAGCCCGGACAGGTCATAGCAAAACAATCACAACACGGTTATTACCGTGTTGTGATTGTTTTTGTTTTCTATTGAACAAGATTAATAGAGTCGTATTATGTGCAGTATTATTTATTATATTTTTCAATTACATCTATAACGGTAACCCAAAAAGCATAATGTGTATGAAGGTATTTCCATAAAAAAAAAATTTAATGCTGATGGTTATATTGAATATTAACAGAGACTACTTAGAAAAATCAACAAATCGTTGCAAAAGGTATCATAAGACATTCCTAGTGGTACTATCTTCCCTTTATGATAAGCTGAGCTAACATGTTTGTTAATAATATTATCTTTCTGTAAAAGTTTAATATGAATATCACACGCTGTACACAATATTTTCCGGACATTTTCATCATAAGAGAGCTTGATATAATTCTTAATCCACTTATTAATCGTTTTTATTTTCACCATATCTAAAATATTTAGAAATAACCACAAGTCCATAATTTTACCAATTTAAATTGTCACAAAACTGTTTCAAGAACGCCACTTTGACAAAACTATGACAGATATGCAGCTAAAAAGGTCAAATGTTAAATTACGATAACACCCGCTTTAGATAATCATAATCCTGTTTTTTTGTACAATAAAGTGGTTACTTTCCTAATGGTCCTTGCCTAAGATAAGTAAGTACTTATCTTAGGCAAGGACCATAAAACCAAGAGGACTGCCAGTGTCTATACGATGTCGCGTTCCTTTGAAATAATAAGCCTGCTGTAGCTAGTTTTACTACGGAGGGGTCTCTGTACCATTCATTTGGTATGACATTTAGACCTCTGGCTAACACAATAGCGCCACCTAAATTAGTTTTTTCTTTCAGTTCATAGATGACGCTATTGTTTTAGCCGGAGGTTAAAGTGTCATACAAAATTAATGGTACAGTGACCTCTCTATAGCGAAACTAGCTACGGCGGCAGGCTCATTATGTTACAGGAACGCGACATTGTATAGCCATTGGCAGTCCTCTTGGTTTTATCGTCCTTGTCTTAGGTATCGACTCTATAGACTTGTTCTATTTCCATATCTGTTTTTGCGATGACCTGTCCGGACTTTGATAATAAGTTTTAGATCAATGATGTTATAAGTTAAGTCATAATTATGCTCACAAAACAATCGATAAACATGTTCCGAACATGTTGACAAGTGCGCGCAAGTTTGGACCTTATTCGAGAGCGACTTAGGCCAAAGAGGTTAAATTGTAGCCTTTTCTGAACTTCATTTTCTGCGTGGTGGTGACATAATATCTACCTCTTTTTAGGGTTCCGAGCCCAAATGGCAAAAACGGAACCCTTATAATTTCGTCGTGTTTTATACATACCTATTATCATTGTTCTCGAGCAATCGAAAAACGAATACATACACTGGAAAATCAACCCTAGTATCTGAATAATATGGCATAAATGGTGTATATTTAAATGAGACTTGCTTCAAAAATTGCCTTTGTCAGGTATGTTATGTATTCGATTACGAATGCTAGAGATTATAAATAGTTAATTGTCCTTAGGTTCTGATCATATCGAAAATAGTGACGATGTCGGAGTCGGAGATGCCGGCACACGCGGTGGTGGCGAGCGTGGCGCCGCTGATGGGCGCGCTGCTGGCCGTGCCGCTGCGCGCCTGCCACAACGCGTACGTCTTTCTCAAGCCTGCACCGCGGCTCGGGACGTGATCCTCGCTTCACAACATACAACAAAAACACTACGAGCTGTTACTAAACTTACCAAGCTGTTACTGCACCGAGCGATCTTGCGAATAATTTATTTGGTAGTCACAACTGAAGCGCTGGCCCTTATTTTATCAAATTGGTAAAATAGGAGCCTGTTCGTTACGAAACAAAATTTACTTTTGTCATCAAACCTCAACGTTTCACATCAGATTTTATGCGAAACGTTTGTTTTGTATTGTTTATCAATAGGTTTGGATTCGCAAACTAACGGTCTTTTTAGAGACGACGTAATTTTCAATACAGTGAATGTTGACGCAGAGCACCTGGGTAATTTTCAATAAGAAATAACTAATTTCTAAAACATTCCACATGACTGTTCTTTGTCTTCCCCTGTTACGTTTTCATTTTGCTATTTGTCGAAATTGTTCGGTTTTGTCTTTTAAGCTCTGTTATAATGAAAATGATAGGAAAAAGAGGAATAAAATGCCTTTTTCACTGAAAATAAATGTGTTTATTTTATCAATCATTTAAATATAATCATAAATATAGATCTTTGTACAATCCTTACGTGTACACACAATGATTGCTGATAAGATAGCCTTAGGGGGCTCGCCATAAAACTTAAGAGATACTAGGTACGCAAATGAAACTGGGAGGGCGGCGCGCGCGGCTGACGGCGCTACTGTAGGAACGCTGTTAAAGTAAGTATTAACAGTCGGATATCAAATAATATATTACTACTTAAAATGCCTATTTTGACGATAAAATTAAAAATATCACGATATGTACATATTCTCAAAGACTAAATCTTCAAATAACCAGTACGTTTAAGTGTAAAATATTCGATTCGTTTTCTCCAACTTCTTATTCTGATACAATCTGTAAATAAATAGAAGCACCAGGCGAGTGGAGATAGCTGCAGAACACACACGACTGGGTTTTTAATCAATACTTTTCGATTTCACTACGTCTAGTATTCGATCTCGATTCGATACAGTTAAGCCGTACATTGTGACATTTTATACAATAATACTACCAAATACTCTACTATATAAAACTGCGCCAACAATTCACTTAGTCCATATTACAAAGGCACTTCAAGCACTCTGTCAAATTCGTCTCGACGGTTCTATAAATATAGAAAACATTTTCATTGCCACATCCCTGTACCTTATCATAATTTCAAATAGCACTGGATTATTTCAACATTAACAAAATTCAACGATTATGATTAAATATTGTGTAAAGTTATACTTCCGAATCAAAAAGCAGGGCTCTGATACGTCACTGGGCACTCCGCGCGGCTGCCGGCTCTTTCCCCTCGTGCCAAAATAATATCTCAATTTTAGCAATACATTTAATGATGCTCGTATGTATTGCTTTTGTGATTTATATCTTTAAAAAAATATTTAGATCAATAAATATTATTGTCCACTCATTATTAGACTTGACTCAAAACTTATATCGGCGGTACTCTGACTTAACCTCGTATAAACTTTGAGTAAATTGGAATAACCACTCCAGACCGCAAACCTAAGCTGGTTATTCCAATTTCGTCAAAAGTTTATATACGAGTTTGAGTCAGAGTACCGTCGATATCTAAATCCATAGTAGCAGACGACAACCTATTATTGCAATGGTTTTTACATTTAAGTAATAAACGGTCAGAATTTGGCACAAGGTACAAGGCGACAACCGGCTCTATTAATACTAACATAGTTACACTTCACTCTATAGTTTACACTTCGTAGTGGATAACAAACATGAATTTGGAGTAAACTCCACGGTATTCAAAATTAATTTCAATAATATGGCAGGTCAATTTCGCATTATTGTGGCGCATATAAATTCGCGTCTCGCCTACACAGTCACAATGCATAGCACACACGAATTTCCTTTGGGTCGGGAGCGGCTAGCGCGCGGGTCACGCGCGGCGCGCGGTGCGGCGTCAGAAGCGGCGCAGCGCGGCGGCGGCGCCCGCGGCTTTGCGCGTGGGCTGCACCGACAGCGGCGCCACCAGCACGTCGCCGCTCTCCGCGCCGCCACTCCCACCGCTGCTCGTGCCCATCTCCTGATAAACAACATGACATTAACACCTTAACCGAACTAACTTCTTCAGCAAACACAAAGCTGAAAAGGGATTTGAAGGATACATTAAACATTATAAAAAGTAAGTGTAAAGCAATAAAGCTGAAAGCATACAATTTTACAGGCGCTATCCGAGGTTTATTTAGAGTAGCGGTAGTTTGAGAACATGGCTCACGTTGATGTTGTTGCAGCTGGCGAGCCGCATCTGCGCGAGCTGCGAGGCGGGCGTGAGGTTGGCCTGCGAGCCGAACGGCGAGATCATCGACGACATAGCGCGCTTCAGCTTCGACGGCGTCTTGTTGAACGACAGCGCGCGCCCCACCTGTCGCATGCCAACGTTTTAGCGCACCACCAGACATCGCTCGCGGTCAACACTAATCCCGCGCCCTAAGCCAGCTATCACACCAATTACATACATAATGACCGAATAATTTAGAAATATGAATTCGCATGAGACAGAGATATTTATTTTTATTAAGTAATAGTATATCTATTAATACAACAGGTTAGGGTTGTTGTAAAGAATGACACAAGTGTAACCACAGCAATATGAGACGACACTTGTATCACAAGTCTCAGTCCCAAAAGTCGCCGTCAAGCCGACAATGGGTGATAACAGTTATTAGAAAATTTAAGAAAAAAAATGTAAGTCCCGCAGTTTTAGAAAAATATTATAGCTGTATAAACCGAATTGTATGAAACATTTCTATATAATAAATATAAGTAAGAAATGTTCATCAAGATAAAATTAATTTGCTTAATCTGATACCTTATGAGTTGCTCCATCAGCCTTCTACCCGATAAAACGATCGTTAACTTTTGAGACACTGTATACGTAACTAGACGTTCAAAAACTAACATCAGCCATAACCCGTATTGCACAAATGCTATTAATCATCAATTTAATATGTATGCTAAAAATTAACGCACATATTTAAAACGTTCCGTACAATCATTTCAATTAATCTCAACACAGAAATGCGAAAAACACAAAACAGGAAAATATTAGTAGAGTTGATGACAAGTTTTTTGTATGGACACTTAATAGGTGTGGCACGCTCACGACATCGTTAATCACAAATTAATACAAGCAAAGCGTAAATTGTAAAAATTCACTAGTTCGGCCCTGTTATGGGAAGGACACCTAACTTCATTCCCATCCATCCCCATACTAACACCCGCTTACAATGACAGCAACTTATAATGAAAGACAAGTTACTTAAGAATGGAGATGAAATAATGAATAAATACATATATTGAAACAGATTCTTGTGTCACGTAAAACATTTAAATAAAATACTATAAATGTAAATTTTTGTGGCTGTCGCAATTGAAATCTATTCATTACATTTTTTATATTAAGGCAACAGTAGTAGCCAAGCCAAATATGTATATTTTTAATAATCTTAGAGTTACTAATTTATATGGTATTGGTGTAAAGTACACATAGATACAAGGGCCAATGTTACGATGACATATATGTTAAGGGTGGTGTGATGCGGAGAACGTGTATGATGGGTTGGGTTGGAGTGCGGCAGAGGCGCGTCAGACCTGTGCGAGTAAGTGAGCGCGCAATACCCATGTGTCTAGCAGCCCGCCCGGCCCCGGGTCGCGCAGCCAGCCGCCCGCGCCGGCCAGCGCCTCCAGCTACAACACAACAGCCTCCACTAACCGCTCTCCACGCCCGGTCTCACTCCGCTCCACTTATCATTTTCTAACGCTAATCAATACAAATTCAACCACTGCACGACTAGGTACTACGATGTCAAACCAATCTGCTTGCCGCTTAGTCATACGAGCCAGGGTCAGGCTCCTTCCTTCTGTTTCCGAAAATGTCTGTTTATCAAAATTGTCTTCTTTCTATAATGTCTGTTTCAAGAAAGAGACATTTGTTCATAGAAGACCATTTTGAGAAGCAAACATCTTAGGAAACGGACAGAAACGTTTGGAGCTGTAAGCTTTCAGCAATATGGTCAAATGTCAGATTACTAACAGCCCCTAAAATGATAGTAAAATAAACGGATCACTCACGTATGTCATGCTAAAAGCATCTAAAATTGCTCAGATTTCTTGATAATCGATTTGATATTTCTCTTCTTTACCAAACCAAGCCTTGGATGACAAACTTAAATAAATGCTCCTTAAATAACTATTTTGTTTTACTCTAAACATACCCTTACCTATAAATTAAAAAATATAAAAACAACAACGCATACAAATGAAAAATATTTATCTCTATCTATAACCAGAACGAAAAAAGGAAAATTATATGTGTACTTATTTATTCTAAAATAAATCCACGATGGACTATATCAAGATTGGCCAAGTTAAATACGAAAATAAATCTTACAGAAAAGCAGCATTCATATTCTCTCTACATATAATAGCAGCACTACGCTCCATGATCATTATTATTATACAATTCTGAACGTCTAGTGTAATTAACAGTCAAAAATAAGTTTCGATCGCGTTTGCGTTACAGATGTCAAATACTTATGTGCCCAGAGTAGTTCAGGCGTAAACGCAAACGCGAAACAATTGGGATGTACCGAAAAATCTTACCCCTCTTTTCATATTTTATTTCGATAGAATAGGTCAAAATAAAGGCATAAATTTCTCATTTTTAGGGTTCCGTACCTGAAAAGGAAAAAACGAAACCCTTATAGGATCACTTTGTTGTCCGTCCGTCTGTCTGTCTGTCTGTCTGACCCTTTTTCTCTGGAACGCGTGGAGGTAGCAGGCTGAAATTAATATCAAATATTCAAGAACTTTCAAGTCAACGCAATCAAAAGATACAATCATTAAAAAGGTTGTTTCCATACAAATTGCCGTACCCTGAAAACCTAAAGGCCACTTCAGTTGTCCTAGAAACTTGAAATTTAGTATCAAGGCAGCTCTTATAGCACAACCACTCAGAAAATTCTCAAAATAAAAAAAAATTATGTCTGTCTATAGATTTCACAGTAGTGAGGAATTCAACATACGCCGCCTAGACATTTATTCTGCGTAGTTGTGGCCTTTTCATACACCGTTCTAATATTTTAAACATTTTGTTGTAACAAAATGGTCAGGTAAAATATAAAACAGAAGCATGTGTTTTGAACTTTTCGTCCGCTTTGACTGTTTTATGTTTTATGCCGACTGTGTGAGAAGTAATGGCCAACTTAATAGAAGTTAATAGCCTGGGAAATGAATGCTCACAAGCGGGGTGTGGAGGGAATGATCGAAAGCAGACAGTTTAACTTCGGGACTTTGCTTGGACTAGTTATGGGTTAACTTACTAAAAGTCCCCACTCGGAGGTGAGCCCTAGGGTGGGGGGGGGGGGCCTCAATGAAGGTTCCGTTTTTTGTTTTTTTGTTCATTTCTCGAAAACGATGTGTCATACCAAATTTCGTTATACTACACAATGAAAGCTGATAAAATTTACTACAACTTGGTTATATACAGGGGTGACCTCAAATTGATACTACAAAATTAGTGCGTTACACATATCTTAATTAAACTAACCCCCTAAACTAGGTCTCATTCTGTTAATTTAATCCATTACATTTTTCTTTAAGTTTTATAACAATCCCACATTTTTAGCTTAACTATGGTTACCCTTTCACTGCGTTTAAAATCGAAGAGGTTTTAACTATTTAAAATGAACACTTTCCTCTTTGGCTGGTTATCTGACACATTATTATTTTATGAATAAAACGTCCCATTTTGATTAGTAATTGTCACTTGACAAAAAAAAATAGGATTTTTCGTAACATTTAATTAAATTTATACCTACTTACTTAAAGTAAAATGCCTCGGGCCTATCCATACACGAACATTCAGAGAAGTGATATCGTAGAATTTTATTTTGCATCACGAAGTACAGTACGAACTCAGACATTATTTCAAGAACGATACCCTAATTGCCCAACTCCTACTCGTGTGCTAATAAACAGCAGTATTCAAAATCTACGAGACTTTGGACAGTTTCCTGTCCCAGTGCATGCCCAAACTAGAAATAGAAAAGTGTACCTACTTATTGTTTCATTTAACGTTTTAGGTAGGGCACTGATAAAAGCTTAGATACATACATACATTACACACAGTCACGCGTTTCCCAGAGGGATAGGCAAAGACCATGGACTTCCACTTGCTACGATCCTGACAAACAACCTTTGCTTCCCTTACTCTCATCATCTCATCAGAGACTCGTACTATTATGTATTCTGTGTGAGAGCTTAGATGATGCCAGAGTCTGAGGGCATTGACAGCAACGGCCATAGGCAAAACTAACACACACGAAGCGCACGCTCCGCCAGCTATCGGGCGAGCTCGCAGATTGTCGTTCGGGGATTTCCGACATCCATCGTTGACATCCGGAAAAACCCGGCATGCACTCGATTGGCTCGTAAGCATTCGGATGTGAGCGGTCGCGACCGATCGGCGCTCGGGTATTTCCGGTTGTACTCGGCTGTCGCTCGGTTACACACACCATCGGAAGGCCATTGACAAAACACACGCTTGATCGGATAAACTCGCATGTGCTCTCGAGCGCTCGGGAACGTTCGGCTCTGTACGCGCAGCGAACATCCGCGAGTACTCCCGAAGTCTGACGAGAATATTAATATGGCGGGAAATCGCCGATCCATTACGATGACTCGGACACGCGAACAGCGTTCGGATAAAATCGTGACTTCTGAGTTTTTCCGAAGTCGAAATGAGCAATCATAAGATCATAACTTCTTCGTACGCAACATTACCATCGCTAGGTTACGGTTGCTAGGCAGTTGTATCAGTCGTTCACAATGACGTATGACACAATCGGGTTTAGTCGGTTTTACTCGTATATCGAGATAAGAAAGGCTAACCTGACACCCAGGTCTACCAACTAGACAATTAGAGTGATTTCACCCAAAGTCAACCATTTAAGTGTTTAACTTACCTACTTAAATCAATAATATACTTACACATAATACAAGGTTATATAATAGAAAGAGAATTTAGTTCAACATTGAACTTCCGTGAGACTTAATCATAGTGAAATAAAACTGATCACTCACAACAGTAAAATTTTAACCGTGATAGTGGCTTGTTGGTGCCCCCAAGTTGGAAGACTGTTAAATACTGCTAGACAAACATAATTTAGTGGTGATATTTGCTGGATCTATTATTAAAATCAGTCAAGGTATGACTTTAAGTACATTATTCGACCTATAATAATTATGGCACTAATGCAGACTGCGGGGTAATTTTTTAATTACTTGGCAACCGTAAATATTGCATGTACTTTATCTGTTGTCCTTTTCGGTGGCACGCTTGCTAGCATTCTTTTGTATCTTTATTCTATGCAACCAATTGGATATCTCGTTGCTATGGCAATATGTTTAAACAACAGCTACTATTGGTGATACAACGCCCAATCAGCTATTCTACTGAACACAGTCGTTATTGGTTGTTCAATAGGGTTGCTATGGCCACGTTTAAACAATTGTTACTAGGTAGGTTACGATTGGTAGATCTGCAATTGGTTAACTTTGGGTATAGGAAGTTACTCTGCTGTCAGGTTGGTAGTTCTTGCTCTGAGGTTAGCCAACCATTAATATTGTATGAAAATGTTACTGTCAAGAGGTTCTAACCTAAATGACACTTCGCGCCTGATAAACACACAATGATAAAGACAGAAATATAATTTCTCTCTCTTTTATTATACGAAGACTTGTCTTTCTTTGTCAGGCATACGAGTATAAGCGACTAACCCCGATTTGCGTTATACGACTAAAATTCGAATTGATTCGAATAGTGGCAAGTGGTTTCCCAGCCATACTAAGGAGGGGTGACGTATAAGGTGACTTCGTGACTTTAATTATTTGTTTTATTAGAAATTGAACGATAGTTAAATAAGGCTAGCTTTAACAACTGAGTTAATGCAATGCATTATTAGTTATTTGCTGAGCCATAATCAAGTATTTTGTATTATCATTTTGAAGTCACCCTGTATACCTTTTAACTATTCTCCAATCATTGTCTTAGATATGAGCTCCGTAAAACAGCAGTTTTTCAAAATTTATACAAATTTCAGTTAATTAGTGCACAACCCATTATTTTAAGTATTCTCAGCTGCAAATATATCAGATATTGTAACCGTAGACTGCTTTTAGTCGATACCTATGCTCTTATTCATCAGACTTGGAACTCCTGGCAGAGTTGGTGTATACATCGACTATAACATTACACGTTTTCCCTGGGTAGTTACACTTTATGAATTTTAGATAGTGTTACATACAGTAGCCTCTATGCCTCCTCTTAGCCAAATCACTTTATGAATGAGGAATCCTCCACCAAGTTAAATGACGTGGTTCTGTAGGTGACTTGGCTTGCTAGTTGCGTCAAACATGGAGTAGAGGGCTGATTTTTAGATTTCCTTCATTCCATTTACTTTAAGGAGACTTAAAGTTAAGGAGTAATGTAAAAACCACACTTTTGAAAAACGACCGTTTTTCGAAGCTCATATCTAGACAACGATTGAGAATAGGTAAAAAGTACGTACAACCAAGTTGTAGAAAATTTTATTAGCTTTCTTTATGTAGTACGAAAAAATTTTCTATGACTCATCGTTTCCGAGATGTAAGCCAAAAACAAAAAAACGGGTCCTTCTTTGTCCCCCCCCCCCCTCCTAGGGCTCACCTCGGAAGGGTGGGGACTTTTAGTATGTTTGTCTCTAAACTAGTCCAAACAAAGTCCCAAAGTCAAACTTTCTGCTTTCGACCTTTCCATCCACAATCACTCATTGACCACACTATTAACTACTATTCTAAGTTACATTTTGTTGTTATTGTAGACAAATGAATTAAATACATGGCTGACATTATTGGCTAATGGTGCAAAACAAACCTCGTTACAAGTACTTTCAAATCATGCCCTATGTTCGAAACTACTCCGAATTGTTTAAGTTTTTTTCGAAATATGTGATGGGCTACTTACTTCTAGTTACTAAACGTCGTTATAATGAGCGTAATGACTGTATGACCATCAACGACTGAGGCGGACTATTGTTAATCATGTTTGACGGTTTCATGCCTTAGTTACACGTAACAGTTGATATCGATAGGATTGCACTTGCTTTTTTACATTTCATTGTCCTACTATACACTTACCACGTCATTTACTGATTTTTTGTTATCACTAGAAATGCAAGCTAAGCTAAATAAATACACATCATTCTTGTACACTTAATCATGCTATTGCCACAAGAGTAGATGACTTTTATTTCAATAAGTAACATTGCAGAATGTAAAAATATGTAACTCTCGATAATTAGAATACACTTATTTTAACTTGACTGCACTGAAGTCATTTAAGAATTTCAAATTTACTTATCAAAAGTAAAAGTCAAAAACTCGTCTCATGGCGCCTTGGGCGCAACAGAAGGTACGATTTAATTTTTTTTTATAAAATATTGCAATTTATGCAAATGTATCGCTATTCTTCAAGCGATATGTTTCAAGTCCACAGGTATTACTAGATTACTCGTGATTTTGACGCTAATAAGATAAAAGTTTGAGCGTATTCTAGTAATACCGGTTGTGGGCGACGCGAGAACAAAACTTAAGGCACTGGTCCCGCCGCCGGTTAGTAGAAGAGTGTTTTTTGGTATGAACATTTCGTCGCTGAGCGACAAGAGCGACAGACTTTTCATACCAAGAAACACTCGCTTCTCGCCGGCAGTGGGGCCTAAAACTATTGGATACTGTTAGATTTCTTTTATGAACATTCTGAGCGCGCAACGCGTAAAGCGCACCGCGCAACTGTGGGCGGGCGATGCGCGCTGCGCGCTGCGCGCTGCGCGTTCGCGGCCGTACCTTGATCCTGGTGCGCGCGGCGAACTTGGACACTTTGGAGAGCGTGCTGAGCGCCAGGTCGCTCGTGTCGATATCCAGCTGGTGCGACTCTAGCGACGCCAGGAACTTGTCCTGCGCACAACGACTACGTTCAACCACTGGAACTGCTTACCTCAGCCGACGCTAACATATGCCAGTTTTGGCTTAACTACAGTGAGTATAAAGCATTCGATACAATTGCAAATTTATTACTGTATCAAAATAATGTAATTATGCAACTTTTGTATAAGTGAGGGCTATTAATAAGGAGGAGGAGGAGGAATATTATAAGGAGTGCAGGCGGGGACATATTATAGTTGTTTCGTCATTTTTGTTTGCCCCCGCCTGCACTCCTTATAATATTCAAGCTACCTATTTAAAGTACTTATAATGAGCTAGTTTTTCTCTTTTTAGTTAATCGTTTTTGCAGTGGGGTTTTTTGTTTTTAAATAATTTAGTCACATAAACTAAAAATGTTTGCTAAAAGAAACCTAAAGTTGATTTTCAAATACCTATTCAATGATATCTCACTTGATATAGTTTGTAGACTTATTTTTTTTATTTTTCACAATATGGCGTCTGATGGTCGCCATATTGGATTTAAATTACTATCATGTCTTTAGTGACACTCGCAAGATTAACACGAATCGATTGACGTAAGAATTATTAAAATCGGCAAACGCGTTCGGTTTCTAGAGTGCCACAAAGGAACAAACATACATACATAGAGTATAAATACATAGGCTGATAAACACATTACCCTCCTTTGCGTTTCGCAGTCGGGTAAAAAGGCGATAGTGTAAACAAGGGCCGAGCGTGCGAGATACCGTAACGATACAACCTAAGCAATGTACAGAATAGGCCAACAGTCAATTGCAAAGCTGTCTGAAAAAAAAAAAACAATAATCAAGGAATTAGCAGGAATTTTCCATGGCCCAACATCAATATCGGAAGCCATAGCAAAATCAGGAGAAACGGCGTTTTTGACAATATATCGTGTGCCCACTACTCAGCATGATCTTTACAGCCACCAATACTACTAGCTTTTTCCTAAATCCACTACCAAATCCAAAGCTAATCTCTCCTCTCTCTCACCTGCTAAAGTGTCAGCAAAATATCAAGCATTACGAGTATTGATCTTAGAGTAAAAACAAATATGACCAAATTTGTAGGACATTTTATGTAGAAACTTTTGTCAGAAGTAATCATAATGCTATTCGTACAGATATTCGAGATATGAGCCAAAATCTGAAAAAAGTACCTTCAGTTACAGCTATTTACACAGTAGTGCCTAAGAGTAGAAAGGGTGTAAACAGAAGTACGTACGGCGTCGGCCTTGCAGACGGTGTTGGCCATCTGGCGGCAGAGCTGGCGCAGGAAGTGCGACTTGTCCACGGCCTCGTCCGTGATCATGAACGAGTACAGCTTCTCCTTCAGCTCCTGGTTGCTGCGGCACATCAGCGCGAAAACGTTGTGGCAATCTGAAAGAGACCGCCGCATGAACTCTACTCTGCTATATAATCTGTTTCATGTACCAAACCGATTTTTACAGCTCTACATTCAAGACACGCCAGACACCTTCCAAGTAAAGTCATAAAAGTAAAATAGTGCAAGCCGCGCTGTTGACATATCGAGTCTGACGAACACAACCTTTAACTTTATATGTTTTTCATTGTATCAGGAATGTGAGCGAAAAGCTCACTCATTCTATCGGTTTTACCAAAGGTTTATCTGGTTTGCGTTGAACTATTCTAGGTAGTGATGTACACTATTATTCATAATTCATAAACCTATTTGAACTAAAATGCTGTTAAAGTTTGTCCTTTTGTGTCACGTTCGTTGACATTTCCGTTAGAAGAAGACAAAACCTATTTTAAGTAAAGGAGGCTTGAGTGACGTTTATGAATAATGGCAGTAATGTTTACCTTCGGCCTCTCGTATATCGACGACGCGCTTCACGGTGCTGAGCGGCATGAGCGAGATGTGTCGGTACGGCTTGCTCGAGCCTATCCGCATCGTGCTCGTGCCGTTCGTAGGACTCTTGCTGTTGAAAGCCTGAAAACCAAAAGAATATAGTATATCGAGCCACATTGTTGTTTTTATTGACAACAACATTTTACGCACAAAAATAGCGCAACAATTGTGAAGATGTAAAAATATATTAGCTAATAACTTTGAAACTTACTTTCGATCTTTTCTTGCAAACCTCCATCGTGTCGGTAAATAGGAACAATACGAGGTGATCCCCTCTACCGGAGAGCTCCTTTGACAGCTCCACTACTTCGCATCGAGCTATGAACGATCGATGTGAAGAAACTAGATGCGCCTGAAATAAAAAGCAGGGTTGCAAAAAATCTCCTCATGGGTAGGATGATTGGCTAAGCTGCAATTCTATAGTTAATACTAATATTATAAAGCTACTCTGTAATGCTGATAAATTTTAAACTTGCTTAACTGGAGCGGAGGCGGAGTTTTGTATTCATAAGGATGCCAGTGGCAAAGTACTGACAGGAAGCGTAATTATTGTCGATATGGTACAGTTGTATCACCTTGCACGCCTTATCAATGTCCTTGTAATAATAATTAGGTTACGGTGGACACAACATCGGACGATGAGAGGGTAGACGTGGGTCGGGTGGGTGTGGACTGACCGGGCACTGGTCGATGTCGTTGTAGATGTCGAACATCTGCAGCTGGCCCTCGGTCTTGCGCTTGTCCTCGTTGATGTGCGACATGACCTCGCGCAGCCCCGCCAGCGCCGCCACCAGCGCCGCGTGGTCCGGGTTGTTCTTGTGCGTGTGCTTCAAGATATCTGACAACGCACCCAACAACGACATTTAATACTAACATAAATAAGATAAACACGTAACCCTAAAAATATATAGAAACTGAAGAAAGCTTACCGTCTAGTAGCAACCTAATACTGGGTAACCGCTGCACTGGTCTTATTAAAAGTTCTTGTAAACTTTGCCTGCCACATTCTGGTTTGGTCTGGCAGATTTTCAAGAACGCATGAAATCTAAAATCAAGAATAATTTGGTTAAAAATGACAAGAAATGGAGTCCAATTGTTTTAGGATTGCAACCAGCCAAGTAGCTTATGCCCGCTCTTCCGTGGAAGGATAAATTGTATTGCTCCCTGTCTACATTATAAAGAGAACCTTATTGAAAATGTTCAACTTTGTAGAAACAACGGTACATGCTGGACGTTGACGAGTCAGGGTTATTCTTTTTTGTTTCTGTAGTTCTTTGTTTTATAAAGCAATATCAATAATTTGCACCTGGGGTTCTCACGATCGCACTGCTGCAGCATTTCCTTGGTGTTCTCGAAGAAGTTGACGAAGGGCGGGTAGGCCTTGACCATGTCGGACGTGTAACGCAGCATGAGCCGGCCGATGCTCACCTCCTCGCTCCAGTGCGCCTGCGCGTATCGCAGCTCCTCCAGCATGCCCCTGCGACATGCTCGCCGTTATATCAACCAACAATACTACTTTGCTATCTTCACATTACATTACCTTCAAATTGACTGTTCTATGGATTAAACAACAAAAGTTGGACAGTTAAAAAAAAACTACAAAGATACATAGACAAAGTTGAGTTGGTTGCATTTTAATTAGTAAATTTATATAAATAAAGTGACGTGTAAATTATACTCACTGGTGTAGTTCATAAATAGGCGGCAAATTTCCAAATATAATTTTTAGTTCTGTGTTGTTCAGCAATGCCTGGTTTTTGCCATTGCTATTATCTTCTTCGGCCATTTCTTCCAATGGTTGCTTGAACATCTAAAAATTACGTTTTCAATGAATACGTCATCACAAAAAGACTAATTAGAGTTGTTGATTCATATGTTATAAGCAAAATGTATATACTTACAGTAACAATTGTATGTAAAATTCCAACATAATTCGATTCCGTCTGCAGTAACTCCATAAACACTTGCTGCCTAGGAGACATCAATTTTCGAACCACATTGTCAGGCACTTCCGATTCTACAATAAAATAGAAAATGCATTATTTCAGTCTCCATATTGACGCAGTAGTACGGTATAAGCTTGCGAAGTGTGTGGTGTTCTACCTTCGAGCAACTGTTTGCTGTCGGGCGAGGGCGTGTAGTCGAGCAACAGGTTGCCGGAGAGGCTGAGCAGCACGGTGTCGCTGAGCGAGGAGCGCCGCTTCTGCAGCGCCGAGTCGACGCCGCGCAGCTTGCGCTTGCGCTGCCGCTGCTGGTGCGCCGGCGTGCTCCCCGCCGCGCCCACGCCACCTGCCGCCTCCTCGCCCGCGCCGGCCCCACCCATTGACGATCTTCGGGACACTTCGTCCAAATACTACACAAGATATTATATATTAAATTAATAACGATTGAGAATTAAAATAAAAACAAACGCATCCAGTATTAAAACTTACATCTTTGAAGAGGTATTCCCTTTCGTCTTGTGCTTCCTCGTTCTGGACGGACGCCCAGAACCACTCCGCCTTGACGACGTGCACGCGCGGGGAGCACTCCGGCGCCGCCGCGGTGCTGTGCTCGTCCACCACCTGTGCGTGGGAGCTCTCTGTTAGCGCACAAGTATGATTGTATCATCAATTATTTAACCGTCACCGTGGGTGAGTCCTAAATTCCCAATTCTTATACTCTTTCTTATGGGAACATTCGTGAATAAGTAGCTTCTCCTCGTGCACGCCTTAAACTAAACGAACGACCCGCAGCAATGCTAGACAATTTACTTTTACGCACGATGCATGCATAAGAGTTTAGACCGACTCGGACGAGTATGCGTGTCTTGGCTATATTCTAAATGAGAGCCTTAAAATGTTCAACTGCATGATAAGCATGTCTATTATTTAGTAATACTAAATTAAATGGTGTTAGTACCGGCAACGATATTCCATGGCATTGCGTAATGGCGCGGGCGTCGCGGATGGGAGGCGTCGAGGCGAGCGGCAGCTGGTCGGCGGGGAGGCGCGGGGCGGGGAGGGGGGCACAGGAGAGGAGCGGGACGCGCGGGTCGGGCGCGCCGCAGATGGAGTGGCGGTGCGCGCGCGGCCGCAGGCTTTGCGGCGTCTTGAACGTGGCAGAGTCGTCCAGCTCGTCCACGTCGTCCGAGGGGGCGGGGCCCGCGTTATCCGTGCTGTCGATTGTGTCCACTTGCACGGGAGATATGTCCAAATTCATATCATCAATCTCCTTACTGGGTGTCGACACATATTTCAGTTCTGAAGGCAAGTGGCACGCGCTCACTTCGACCGTGTTACGTTCGGGCCTCTTTTCATATTTTTTTTTCCTCTCGCTCCTAAATGAAGATGTGAATGATTTGACGCTTCTGCGTAATTTAGATGCAGATTTAACCGTCTTAGAGCTCCTTATTGAAGCAAACGAAATATCAAAAAACCCCGACTGTTTACTGGTGTTTATTGAGCAAATTGAAGTGTTGTCATCCTCTCTGATGGGGGACGACGTAGACGCTATGAATTCTCCCGCGGGATCGGTCGGCTTGACGCTATCGGGACTGACTGGTTCTATAGTAATGTCTCCACTAGTTTTAGACACGGGATCTTTTTTTGTGCGCTTGAAAATTGTGGGGCGGTTTTTAAATTTAAAAGAATCTTTGATTTTAAGTCTTTTAATAGACTTCCAATTGCTTTCCTCGCACTTATCTGGAGAAAGATTAGTGTCGATCGGGCTCACATGAAAGCTAGTGTCAGTAGAGTTACGGCTTCTCTTTTTTCCTGAACTGATAGTAGTTGTAGAGTGTTGCAACTCCTTGCCTCCTGTCGAAATGGGCAACAGAAATCCTGGTTCTTCTTTGGAATCTAAATCGCATAAGCTCTTTGTAAGAGAAGAGTGTAAAGACCCCGCTTCAGCGAGACAATCCACTAAATTAAATACATTGATAGACTTATTTCTAAAAACTTCTCTTTTATCTTTAACGTTCATTCTGACACCTCCATGGATGATTTGCGATATATCCTTATTTTCTTTGTTATTAGTGTCATAGATCAAGGAGTGCACACGTTCGCTGTCGGGCGCGGTGTTAGGGCTCGCGCCCGCGCTCGCGGCGGGCGCGGCCGCGTCGGTGCAGTCGCGCGAGGCGCGCGCGTGGCGGCGCCCGAGCTGCAGGCGCCGCTCGCGCTCGTCGGGCTGCGCGGCCGCGCCACTCTCGCGCCGCCCCGACAGCCGGGCGGAAAGCCTACGGTAAATCGAGCTCTTAGGCGTGCTCTGGGAGCGATTGGGTGACGCGCGAGAGGACTTTGAGGGTATGTTGGGAGTACTTGGGTGGGGTGAGAGGATAAGCGAACGACCGAAAGTCTCCCCATTGGCCATTACCTGAAACATGTGTGAAACACACCACGCAATGATGTAATGAAGCCATTCCAATACAAACATGCACAAAGATTTTTTATTTTTGTTGAGATAGAGCGTTAGACACAGGAAAGCAGACACCTAATTGTCTTTGAGGGAATCTATCCGAGATGATAAGATAGTATTAAAAATAATAACTAGTTTGAATTTAATGTATAACAAAATTTACATCAAGACAACAATTATAATGAATGTTTACTGTGATACTTAGTAAAAATTACGCTAAATAAAATGTGCACTAGTGAAACGATATTGAAACAGAAACAGTGATATTGTGGGCGTCATGCCATACCCTTCGCCTATCGGACTTAAACTGAAGGTTTTATCTTAAATCGGAATATCAGTAGTAACTTCATAAGATTTTTTTTGTTATTTTTGACATGAAACTACCGTGAGATTCAATCATAGTGATATAAATGGATCACTAACGTATGTCAGTCGAGTATAGTCCGACATGTTTCAGATTAATTCGTAGTCCACACACAACATACATACGACAGTTATCCGTTTATTTCACTATAAACTATAACGTTTTTGTTGCTCAAGATTTCTAAACAAAACATTGGCGTCTATTTAATCTAAAATTTACAGACTTTACAAGAGAAACTCCCCAATGAAATCCATCAGGCATCGGGTGCTGGCTATATAGACTGCAGAAGCATTACAATACATGTGGTGTGGTGGTGAACATAAAAAGCAAACAATGGGTCGACTTCGCGCCGTGTGAAATGGTTTGTAGTAGGTTGTAGAATCTAAACTACAGAACGATCATGCGATTCCTTATTACAGGTATAACAGGGAAGAGGTAACAGTGTATAAAGGTAATTCATTTGAACTGAACTAAATGTAATGTAAAAAAAAAATCAGTCTTGTGTGTCTATTATGGGTTATGGGCATTGTCTAAGTTTGCTCAAAATACGTTCATAATTGAATGCTAAAACATTGACTGGCATTTCTTAATCCTTTTATTTATTTGTTTGCGACTACAATTACTGTAATAAAAGAGATTTGCTTGACATTGAACTACCCGTGGATTCCGACCTCGGAAAATAAAATTGACATAAAAAATTAAGTGGAATGTGTACTTATTATACTACTCACAAAAAATTACACTTTAACAAATTACTGGCATGCATACTACCAGTGCGATGGTGATAAACAATAAAGAACTACAATGATAGTACATATTTCAAACCCGCTAAGATGTGTAAAAGTCAAGGAATAAAAACAATTTTCGAGTAAACTTTACAATATTTTGTCTTACACACGTGAAAAAGTGTTATGTTTATGTCAGTTACATTTAATCGATATCGCGTGAACAGCCACCAGCCCCCCTGGTACGCTAAAATGTAGAAAAATATATCGCGGTGGATGCGGAACGCACAAGACCGGTCTGAGAGCAAAGCCTTGGGGGAGGCCTATGTCCAGCAGTGGACGTCTTTCGGCTGACATGATGATAAAGTAATTGGTCACAGCATCTTTTATCTCGGGCTCTAACATGCTATTGACAAAACATAAAATTAACCCTAGGTTTGAATTTATCCCAGGGAACTGTCAAAACAGTACTAATTATGATTATCTACATAGTCAGGCAGCTAAATTGTCTACTCAATCGAATCGTCAAGTGTGGACAAAAATACCGCGACATATTTTAGCGTGCTAGCCACCGCGACAAAAATCATTCATAGCTCATTGATAGATAAAATGGGTGGATAAACCTTACCGTACTAGGGGGACTGGAGACCGAATATGGTTCGTAGATAAAAAATCCAGAGTAACGGCTTGAACCTAAGTTCGGATTGGTTGTGGTAAGGTAAGGATGAGGTAAATATGAAGTAAGGCGGTGGGGGTGGTACTCACGACGTGGGTGCAGTCCGGGTCGTCCAGCGCGCAGGCGGCGCCGCCGTTACTGGTCAGCACGTCCACCATGTGCTGCGTCTCGTCCTCGGGAAAGCCTACGAAGCAGACGCGCGCCCCGGCAAACACTTTCAGCTTATGCTCCTTCTGCAAACACCAGAACGCGCTTGTAAGTCCTACCTGAGGTTTTACGGTTCTACAACATCATTTGAATGCATTGCGATGCATACGATGCATTCCCAAAGGGTTTTTTTTTGTCTTCCTTAATGGCTCTAAACTAGTGGCTCTGAGCTTTAGACCTCGCGACCTCTTTTTAACATATTATCTTCTTTTTACTCCAAAAAAAAAATCGGCAAAAAACTATTTATTCAGCGAACCTGCTCACGAAATTTCACGAGAATCAGTTGAAAAATGCGACCTGTAGCTGTGAGGAGAACAGCCGGACCACACTATTACCTATTCAAAAAAAGGCAATAAAAGTGATATAAGCAATTATAGATTCTCGAAGATAATTTTGAGTCGGATTACCAACACTCTGGATGAACACCAACCGATGGAACAAGCGGGCTTCAGAAATAACTATTCAACTGTTGATCACATTCATGTAGTCAAACAAATAAAAGAAAAACGCAAAGAATATAACAAAACCTTCTTTTATTTTTTAGACTACTGCAAGGCGTTCGATTCAATAGCTCACAGGAAAGTCTGGGAAGCCCTAAGAAACCAAAGAATTGATCATAAATATATAAGAATTATAAAAAATATGTACAGTCACCAGCAATAATATATGATTATGGGCAGCGCTGCAAAAATATCTGATCAAGGTAGCAGGCAAAAGCATATGACGACACTCGACGGCAATAAGATCTGATGGGTTGCGGCCGGCATAAATATCGTTCTTGGGTAACGGCATAAGTATCGGACACCGAGTCGCTTAAAAATATCTGATACTTGACGAAATAAAAAATATGTGATCAACCAGCAAACATGATCTTAATTAAGTAGTATTACGAATCTAATTTGAATGCAGCGATCTGACGCTTCTTGAAAACAGTGCGTACTTGTCACTGCATACGTCTGTCTTATGTTTTGTTTTCTCTAAATCCAACAAATTCAGTTCTTCGTTTCTAATATAACATACCCTGTTGACATATTTTTTTCCATATATTTTACCAAAGAGTTTAACCGCTAATAAAAAACTTCAAGCCCAAAAGTATTGTTCTTATTTTAAAAGCTGAGAAACGTGAGAAAGACATATGTAGTGACAAGCATGCACTGTTTTCAAGAAGCGTCAGATCGCTGCATTCAAATTAGATTCGTAAGACAAGCGAATTAAGTTTATATTTGCTGATTGATGACATATTTTCGATTTTATAACATGTCAGATATTTATGCCGTCCGTGTGATCAGATGTTTTTGCTTCCAAAGTGAATACATATTTATGCTGGTGATGAGTCACATAATTTTGATTTTGTGGAGTATCAGATATTTTTAAGCGACCCAGTGTCCGATATTTATGCCCTTAACCAAGAACGATATTTATGCCGGCCGCAACCCATTAGATCTTTATGCCGTCGAGTGTCGTCATATACTTTTGCTTTCTAACGTGATCAGATATTTTTGCAGTGCTGTCCATCATCATATATTATTGCTGGTGACTGTACAATGGAGTTAAGGCGAAGATAAAACTCGAGAGAGGAGTCACCATAAAAATACAAATAGGGGTAAGGCAGGGAGACCCTATGTTGCCAAAAAGCTGGCAGAACATGGACGAGAGTGGCTGCATGTGAGAGGGAGCGAAGACTGCTGGGGGAGGCCTTTGGCAACGGGCACACAGATGCCGAAGTTTAAATTGTTTACCGCGGATACATTATTAATTAATCTTATGTATCTGAAATGTAAGGCTTAATAAATAAAAATAACCTCGAACAAAATCGTGAATATTTAACGAAACTCCCCTGGCTGTCTCCGCACAGAAGTAAAATAGAAACAAAAGTGTATCTCTGCTTTTGCAGCTGCAATTAATAAAATCAATAAGGCTTTAGTCGGTTATTGGGTTATGGTCAGGTGCATTTCATGGGTCACGTTGTGTCAGAAGGACGCAATATGCACTACACCGATTGCTGAACTACCCTTGGCCTAGTTACATTAAATAGCCATGTGCATTGTGCACTCGCGCACTCATAGATTGAGAGACATATATAGAGAGCACCCTTTGTCGGGTACTTAATGCTGAGAGTCGAGTGAGCTGAAAACTGAAAATGAATGAAGGAAGACAAGATAGGAGGTCATAAGTCACATAAAATTAAATGTATAATTGAAGTAATTTTAGCACTAGTCACAGAATACAAAATCAAGTGGAAGTGGCATACGCCTCGAATACTATCAGAACCAATGTCGCCAAAACCCACCCAATCATAATATATGTTAACTACAATGAAATCTTGATTCCGATAGGCCTTATCTTTTATTTTTTAGGGTTCCGTACCTCAAAAGGAAAAAGCGGAATCCTTATAGGATCACTTTGTTGTCCGTCAGTCTGTCTGTCTGTCTGTCTGTCTGTCTGTCAAGACCCTTTTTCTCTGGAACGTGTGGAGATAGCATGCTGAAATTAATATCAAATACTCAAGCCTGCAGTCCCTTGATGCTGTGAAAAAATCAACCTTCTAAGTCAACGCAATCAAAAGATACAGTCATTAAAAAGGCTATTTCCATACAAATTGCCGAAATCCGAAAACCTAAAGGGTACTTCCAGTTGTCCTAGAAACTTGAAATGTGGTATGAAGGTAGCTCTTATAGCACAACCACTCAGATAATTCTCAAAATTTTATTTTTTTGTCTGTCTGTAGATTTGACAGACCAATGTAAGATGACCCCACACTGCGTACATTTTGCTCAGGAGCAGGGCTCTGCTAACACTGGACAACTTAAAACACTGGAGAAATGCGTTAAAATCTTTGCACGGAACTCTCGTGCGCGAGTTCGACTAGCACTTGTCCGGTTTTTTTGTTCTGTGGTGCTAGTAAATTACGAGAACTCAAGCTGAATAAAGTAAGTTTACCACGATTCAAATTTCAATGTAACAAATGAAATGAGCAAACTAATGTCAAATATACAGGGAACAGTGAATATAAATACTTGCAAATTTGGGTAGCATAGTCATGAGTGTACTTATATAAGACAATGTACGACATTTTAGTAAAAACGTTTGGCGTTTGCTGCGGCGGCAGTCGGCCGTGCTACGAGTAAGCAGTATGATTTTGTGGGCGACTCATTTCAAAAGGGCTGTGCAATAGTAGATTAATAAATGCCCAGGCACAAGAAGTAAGCAATTGCTGGATCGAGTGTAGAACGATCAAAAAGCCAAGAAAACGGAAAAAAGACGAACTAAAACTTTTTATACAAGTTTGTTGCCATATTTAAGCAATTTACGTCAAAAATGTGACAGATACGCAAAAAACCGGCGCACTCATTTAATTTCTTGAGTTTTTGGTCGGACTGTAACTTAGTTAGTTTTTAAATAAGTAAGATTGAGTCCTGTAATTGCTGTTCCAGCCTGCTGTTTAATTGTTTAATTTTGTAATATTTCAGTCATTATTAATCTTTTCTTTAATAGAATACTTAATCAAATCAGTAACCAAATTCATTAATCTTCTTAACTCTATTTTATAATAATTTCACAACGGCTTCAAGTATTTTGATTTAAATTTAAGCAGTATTAACCGCTTTTGCTTCCACGGTGGAACTATCAAACCTGAAATATTTGAATTTTCCTAAAAAAAAAAGTACTTTGAAGAAAGACATATTTAGAATTGTATCGGTGGAATTCTGCAAAGGTATGTTATCTCGTTGGGCGTTGGAGGTGATACTCACGATGAGGGCTGGATGTGTGGCGAGGCAGGAGGGGTCGTCACGGCGGCGCCAGCACTCGTCTACCCAGGAGCGCGCGAGCACGGGCAGCCCGAAGCCTGCCGCGTACCGGTACTTGTCCCCCGTGGCCGCGGCCGCGATCAGGTGCGTCACCTTGCTGGACATATCCTTACGGATCGATCCTCCCATGTAGTGAATGAGCGTTATCAGGTACGTCTGCAGGCAATACAATATAAATAAGTATTGAAATGATATTGTTCTACGGTCCGGTTCGATGTCGCAAGCCTTTTCTTTTAATTATTATTTAAATCAACTTCTTCATCTTCATCAGCCTATTTACATCCCACTGCTGAGCACAGGCCTCCTCTCACAATGAGAGGGCTAGGGCTATATAGTTCCCACGCAGGCCCAGTACGGATTGCGAACATCACACACACCGTTGAATTGCTTCGCAAGAGTGTGCAGGTTTCCTCGCGATGTTTTCATTCACCGAAAAGCTCATGAAAAATTACAAATGTAATTCCGTACATAAATTCCGAATAATCCAGAGGTGCGAGCCGGGGTTTGAACTCACGACCCTCTGCTTGAGGAGCCATAAGTCAAACTACTGGGATATCACGGCATTATTTAATTATTAAAATACAATAACAGTCATAATCGATAAAATATTACGTTTGCTTTTGTACCAAACAACATAATGGTAGAAGACTGGGTGTTAATTAAATCGGGTGTAGTCCAAATAAACAGCATAGCAAATAATATGTACCTAACCTAAGTATAAACAAAACACATACTTAACACCAAGGACAAAAGGTATGTTAATATTGTGGAATCTTCGCACATACATGTGCTGCACACGACTGAAGGTATTAAGGTTAAAAAAATGCTTTTCTAAATTTAACGAGCGAGCTATCGCTTTATAACAGCATTGTTCACACTCACACATAAAATACAAATACACGATATTCGCTGTGCAGCAGATGCTCTATTTTTTTATTTAAATGTTAGATAATATAAAAAACATTTTTAACATTTGATTCCGGATTTTGACATAAATAATTTTAAACCAATTTTAGTATGTCTGCTAAATTACTTAAACTCAACCTATTCGGAGAAATTGTTCGGGCCGCTAAAAAAACTACGTGTCCGTTATGTTAGACTATACTCTCTATACTATACATATATAAAAATAAATTGAATCGGAGCCGGACAGTTGGGTACCTTTCCTTGTAAATTTAGGTGTAGCACCGAAAAGTTAACTAAACGATTCCAGAAAGATGACGAACCGAGTTTATATCTAGTTATAGTATCATACCTACGAGCACATAACCTATAGAGACGTAATATAAGGCGACCCGACCCTGTCAAGTTTTCAATGATTTGTCATTGATACATTTCGCAACCTATTTGCTTTCCGTCAGTTTCGACCATAAACTAGAACCGAAGACGGTTTGACATTTAAAATATAAATCACCGTCAATTTACATCATCATGTCCTGTTGTGCCGTTAAGTGGTGCGGAAACAACAGCAAAACATGTAGTGTAACAACAAACAATATCACTTTTCATCGGTAATTCATTTCTTTATTTTACCAAAATATTTTCTAAAATTTGATGAATGCAACGCGGGTCAAGTTAAACTGGACAGGTCCGTCACGTGTCCACTCCCGTCCTTTTTGCTCTTACTGTAAACATATACGTCTATCTCTTATTATCGTAATTACCATTGTGACGTCGAACGCTAGACCGGTGCAGTGCATTTATTTTGTATTGTCGATAATTATCCACTAAATTATTATTGTTTGTATATCGGGATTTTATTTACTACTATTAGTAAGTACCTAAATACTTCATTATCTTAATTATAATTATTTCCTGTATGTTTTACCCCCCGACGCAAAAAGACGGGTGTTATAAGTTTGACCGCTAGTGTGTCTGTGTGTCTGTCTGTGGCACTATAGCTCCTAAACGGTTGAACCGATTTCAATGCGGTTTTTATTTATTTGCAATAAGGTTATCAAGCGATGGTAAACTACACCAGTTAAGAAAACTTTTAGTGATTTGTTGAACTTTAGAAGATCAAGTGAAACAAAACGGATTACTGACGTATATAAGTCGAGTTTAGCCTGACATGTTTCGGACTATTTCGAGTAACTCCCACTCACTGTCTCGCTGCCGCTGGGTCGTGCGCTCCCAGAGAAAGGACTACGAATTAGTCCGAAACATGTCGGGCTAAACTCGACTTACATACGTGAGTGATCCGTTTTATTTAACTAGATCCTGACCTCTAAAGTTCAACAAATCACTGACAGTTTTTTAACTCGTTTAGTTTACCATTACCACAAAAAGTTTCAAAGTTGGTGATGATATCTTATCTTATATACTACTTGAAGATGTTAGTTCCTTTACCAGGTCATTTGAAATTGCATTTCTTAGTGGCAAAATTAAAGTCACAGGCAAAAGTTAGTTACTGGTATAAAAGCAAGCATAGAAAAATGCAAAACCTTTTATCGATATCGATAGAAAGCATTAAGTCATTATCGCACGCCCCTAGCGATCGGGTTCGGAATACTTAGGGATACTTCGGAGGGATCACAACTCCCTCTGCATCGCAGCTAGTTGACAGAATTGTTTTCTTTTAAATTTGCATGTATTGGGTCTCTATAGGGTTATATGCTCGTAGTATCATACACACTACAGAGGACTACACAACAATTATTTAAGGTACCTTATCGCAAAAGACAGTACGGTGTGCGACAAAAACGTATCGTTACTTTGTTAATAAATTAACAATAATTAATCAAGGTTAATATGAGTTATTTTTTTCAAGTGTAATTATAGCACAGCCAAATAATATTGGTAAGTATGTACCACAGAAATCGGAATTACAAAGTACTGAAGTCGCATAGTATCGTAACCTTGTCACCACACAGGTGACGCGTACGCCACCAGTTCGTGAATCGTAACTCACCGAGTTAAACTTAGTGCTGCTCGAAACGTCGGAGTAAAAACAAGTGCTTAAAAATTGAATTTCGCAGCATTTCTAATTGCACATTTCCTTGCTTTGTAATTATACTAATATGGGGATCACATTTCAACTTTAAGTCGTATTTTCACGTGATTCACGATGCGAAAATGCTGTTTTTGATTATTTTCACCAACGCACTGTTTTATATGCCTTCTTTCTCTCGCACAAACATGCCATGGTTTCAAGCTAGTAATGTCACAGGGCTGTTTTTGAGCAAGCTCATTGAAACATTATGCTAGTAAGTCGCTAGGTTCGAAATAGCTTGCGCTTTACGACGGTGTAACTGTTAGTATTCAATTGGTAATAGTAGAGCATTGTGGTACGGATGGATAGGAGACGCACGTTCACATAGGAGAATGAAGCGTAGACATTTCTATACGTAGTTATTCCGATTTCTGTGGTGCCTGTCCACATTATAAGTTAACATGGTTCCAAGGCGTCCATCCACTCGGACACGCAAGCAGCGGGTGGAACGAGGCACTTACGAGTTCATCCTTTTTCCGAAAGCCCGAGAAGCATATGACGGCGCCGCGCATGGCGAGCGAGTAGAGCGGGCGCGCGTTGGCCGGCGGCGGCTCGTCGCGCTCCGCCAGCTGCAGCGCCGCCGTCGGGCCCAACACTCTGCGCGGAACGAACACAATCACTATTACTAATAACACTGTAGCCTGGGAAATTAATGCTCACAAGTGGGGTGTGGAGGGAATGGTCCAAATCAGACAGTTTGACTTCGGGACTTTGTTTAGACTAGTTTGAGGGTTAACATACTAAAAGTCCCCACTCCTCGGAGGTGAGCCCTAGGGTGGGGGGCCCAAAGAAGGTCCCGTTTTTTGGTTTTTTGTTCATTTCTCGAAAACGATGTGTCATACCAAATTTCGTTATACTACACAAAGAAAGCTGATAAAATTTACTACAACTTGGTTATATATACCTTTTACCTATTCTCAATCGCTGTCTTAGACATGAACTCCGAAAAACGGTTGTTTTTCAAAAATGCGTTTTTTACAATTTTTTTAAGTATACTAATATTATCAACTACCGTTGAAAATTTATACAAATTTCAGTTAATTAGTGCATAACCCATTATTTTAAGTATTCTCAGCTGCAAATATATGAGATATTGTATCCGTAGACTGCTTTTAGTCGATACCTATGCTCTTATTCATCAGACTTGGAACTCTTGGCAGAGTTGGTGTATACATCGACTATAACATTACACGTTTTCCTTGGGTAGTTACGCTTTATAAATTTTAGATAGTGTTACATACAGTGGCCACTATGTCTCCTCTTGGCCAAATAACTTTATGAATGAGGAATCCTCCACCAAGTAAAATGACAAGGTTCTGTAGGTGACTTGGCTTGCTAGTTGCGTCAAACATGGAGTAGAGGGCTGATTTTTAGATTTCCTTCATTCCGTTTACGTTAAGGAGGCTTAAAGTTAACCTTTTCAACGCCAAGAGCCACTAAAGTGGTCGAGTGCTGTCGTGCCCACCACGCCAACAACCCATAAAAAGGTCGGAATAAAGTTGTACTTTGATCATGAATAAAATCTATTATGACCTGCTTTGCTTTATTTTTACTGGCTTAAATTTTACATTAATTCATGTTTTGTTCCTTATAAGAATTGACGGAATGTTTGGACAGCTCAAAATGTGAAAATTTCGGGATTATTCTTTGGATATGATTTGACGCAATAATGTCAGTGTCCCATACGCCAACAGCCCATAAAGTGGTCGCTAGTGCTGTCGCCGGATCTGTATTATTTATATTTGATTTTTGTGAAAATATTGTTACGATGGTGTCTTTTCCAATAATTGTAACCCTATCTATTTTATAACATTAATTAAATCATCGTCTTAGCATATAAATTTACTGAGACAAAATTTAAGCCTAATAATTACAATTTACTGACATTGATCTGTCGATATAAAAATATATTTGTATAGCGTAACAGTCACTTCTCTATGATCGTGGGAAATCATAGTTCCTTATACGCCAACAACCACTTCAGAGGCTAGCCTATGACGTCATTGACGGTAAATAGTCTGTACTAGTGATGGCATAGTGGTGTAAATAAGAAACAAAATTAGTAAAATGGAAAGGTCTGATCCGTTTTGTTAAGTATGAGATTCATTACATTTCTGCAAAAGAGTATAGGAAGATAAAATCAAGATTTACACCTGCAAGTTATTACTGTACTGCAACTATGAATAAGTGGCAGTTATCTGCATCTTTTTCTTGCATAAGAGATTGTCTTAAAACATGCTTCAATAACTTATAGGTGTAAATTCCGCATTGCAATAGAGGCGGCAAAACTCCTTACAAGAAGTACTTATAATAAACCTTATCAATGCAATTGTCTATCATTCTGATTGTTAACTATTATGACAGTAAGTGGGTAACTGTCATGTACTCTGTCGTGGGCCTTTCGCTCTCGATATCTACAAAAAAATGTCTACTGCAGAAGAATTAATTCGTATTTTGGAAAGTGAAGACTGCGATGATTACGAGTTTGAACAAAACGAAGAATTAAATATTTTTGACGATATCGAGGATGAAAACGCACAATCTTGTTTGTGTAATAATCGCCAATCAAACATAAGAAAAATGCTATTGTTAATTCCACCGGAAAATATAGAAATATTTTGCATTGCCGTGATGAATGTCCTTGAAAAACATATTTAACGGCATTTTTTATTGTAATGAAATAAACTGTATAAGTAGGTATATGTTGTTTTATTCATTGAAAATTTTATCATTATCACGTCTATTTTGTTTGAGAATATTTACTTGCTGTAGTCATACCTACTCATTTGACATACTTTGTATACCATTTCTTTCAAGCGTCATTAAGGGCAGTGTAAGTAGAACAAAACAAAGTTACTTACTGGTTAATAAATGTAATAATTCGTTTATGCCATAACTCGGGCGTGTTGCTGTTAGTAAAATAAGTTGTACTCACAGCAACACGCCCAAGTCACCATTTAAAGGACTTACGTCAATGTCAATAAGATTGCTTCAATGAGCACTCACTCGTACTACGATTAGTACGATTACCAAGGCTAGTAAATTTTATCGATAAATGTTTTGCACAACACTACGAGATTCGTCATTTTTGATAAGGCAACAGCTCTTGGCATGTGAATGATCACTTCATTCAAATATGAGAGCGTTGAAAAGGTTAAGGAGTAAGGTAAAAACCACATTTTTGAAAAACTACTGTTTTTCGGAGCTCATATCTAGACAACGATTGAGAATAGGTAAAAAGTATGTACAATCAAGTTGTAGAAAATTTTAATAGCTTTCTTTATGCAGTACGACAAAATTTCCTATGACTCATCGTTTCCGAGATGTAAGCAAAAAACCGAAAAACGGGTCCTTCTTTGTCCCCTCCCTCCTAGGGCTCACCTCGGAGGGGTGGGGACTTTTAGTATGTTTGTCTCTTAACTAGTCCAAAGTCTCAAAGTCAAACTTTCTGCTTTCGACCATTCCATCCACAATCACTCATTGACCACTCTACTGTTCAATAAATCGTTGCATTTTTTTGGACACCTAATAAGTAACCACGTACGAGGGGAGGGCTGTTTAATAAGTACCCGTTTATGGAAAAAAAACCATTTTTTTTTTGTATATATGCATTTATTTTTCTACGTTGTCACCTTTTAGCTCTATACATTTGTTCCACCTATACTCAAGCTTCAATAAACCATCCAAAAAGTATGATTTTGGAAAGTCATTAAAATAGGCCTCTGTGGCGGCAATGACTTCGTCATTTGATCCAAATCTTTGCCACCGAGCCATTTTTTTAGGTTGGAAAACAAAAAGAAATCGTATGGGGCCAAATCTGGAGAATACGGGGGGTGAGACAATAGTTCGTAGCGTAACTGTGCTAATTTAGCTGTCACAACTCTGGACGAATGAGCCGGGGCGTTGTCGTGATGAAACAGTACTTTTTTTCTTTTTTAAATGGGGTCGTTTGTCCTTCAACACGGCGTCAAATTCATCCAATAAATTGGCATAGTACTGCCCTGTTATTGTTTTTCCCTTTTTCTAAATAGTCAATATGTATAACACCCTGCGAATCACAAAAAACGGTCGCCATGACCTTTCCAGCCGATGGGATGCTTTCTTTGGAGCAGGTTCACCCGGTAAAATCCACTGCTTCGACTGCTCTTTCATTTCCGGGGTGTAGTGGTGGACCCACGTTTCGTCCACGCTCACGAAACGACGCAGAAACTCCTTCGGGTTACGTTTGAACACGGCCAAACACTGCTCCGAAGTAGTCAGTCGGTTCCGTTTTTGCTCCTCCGTAAGTAAACGCGGCACCCACCTCGCCGATACTTTCTTCATACACAATTTTTCTTCTAATATGTGTTGTACCCTCTCGATTGAAACTTTTACAGCATCAACGATTTCTCGAAGTTTAATTCGGCGGTCGGCTAAAACGATATTTTAAATTTTCTTAACCATATCGTCTGTAGTCACCTCAACTGGCCGGCCTGGGCGATCCTCATCAAAGACGGTTGTTCTCCCCCGCTTAAACTCGTTATACCAATATCTGACGGTTGTCATAGGAGCACATTCATGGTAAACCGCTTGCATTCTTACTTTTATTTCATCACATGTTTTTCCTTCTAAAAATAAGAATCTAATTACAGACCGATACTGTTCTTTCTCCATTTTAACAATTTTAAGTTCACGCCTTCACTGAAACGTTGTCAAATGAGAAAAAAAAACAAAAGAATGCCTTTTTTTTTAATTTTCCCTGCTCTGAAAAATGGCTTAAAAAGGTGGTATACTTATTTGCGGCCAGTGATATTAATATATTTAGAAAACGGGTACTTATCAAACAGCCCTCGTAAGTAAATAAAAAAAATACAAAAAATGAAGAAAATTACTCAAGTTACGAACAACAAAAAAGAATAATAATCAAACCATAAAAATGTAACTTTTAAAACAAGCTTTTTTGCCGACTGTGCTTTTCGTTGTCTGTTTTTTTTTTATACAACGAGGAAGGCAAGCGAGCAAGTGGGTCACCTCATGGTGTATTGTCATCCAACTCAACATCCATACCAAATTTCAAGTCGATGCCATTATTAACAGTTGAAAAGATCCCTCCTGTGGAGACTATCCTGGAAGCACCACCAAAATTTCACTAGCAGATTATTGCATTGTCACCGTAAGTATGCATAACTTCAGCCTAATCTAACATTGGGATGTCGGTCAAAAATTGAACTTGCAAGATTTGACCCGAACATACAAAAATTGCAAATAGCAGCGATCTTATCCCAGGATCCCTACCAGTAAACCTGAAATCTATTTAGTATTGTGTATCCATTACGTATATCGTATCTAGCATTTGCATTATGGGTCTCAAATAGTATGAGAATTATTTGTTGTCGATACGTGCCACTAGTGGCGCTGCTAATGTGCCCATATTAATTCAAACATAGACGCTCAGACACGCTACGCGTCCATACTTAATTCAATACGCTAATCAGATTTAATAACTGATACATATTAAAAAAAGGTAATAGGTAGTTATGCCTAACGTATGGACACTGTACTTACAGTCGTACACCTGTAAAAACATAGTGAGTCAAACATAATCAAGACATTTATGCATTTTGGTACCTAGTGCATGGTGATGTAAGGTATAGAGTTAAGTAGGTATTTAAGTTAACTACACATAACAATACCAATAACTTGTACTCTACTTGAACGATCTATTGTAGTGAAATAAACTTTACTTTCTAAGCTTGTGTAAAGCACTAGGAAAATTAAGTCTACCCTCTTAAATTTACTGGCATTTAGATCACACTTAGGGTTGCAAGTTGCTGTAACTGCATAATAACGATACATACTTGTCCTACAGTTTATACTGTTTGTTTTCCAGACATTATTTTACTAAATAGTGAAAACGTCGTTCAGCTTATTATCAGAGTGAGCGCGCTCCGTTTCAGCTTGGGAAAAAATGCTTTCGTATGCCCGTTCGGCTGTAAGGCTGTTTTCCTCTAAAGGTCGCTTTCCTCTAATTTCTCCACCGATTGTCGTAAAATTTTGTGAGCAGGTTCGATAATTATAAGGAATTTTTTCGTTGATTCAGTTTTTGGAAATTAAAAAGAACATACAATGACAATGCAAAGAAAAATTCGTTAAGCAGCTGGACAATTATGGTATGGCAATTAAAAAGAAACCTAAAATGTTTAAAAATGTGCTTGCGAGGTTTACAGCTCACAGAGCCACTAGTAATTTATGTTTTTTTAGGTTGTTCGTGTTGTGTGGCCGCAGAGTAGCAAGGTAAAATGGTTTTCGTTCATGAATATACCTACATGGTTCGTTTTACTTAAAAAAAAACATTTTCCCATACACTCATCGCCTCAGCTGGGTGACAATATAATACGGGAGAATGGTTTTCTTTTTATTTAAGTTTTTCATAAAAAAAAACTTCACAGAGGTGCTCACTCAGACTCAGGTACTCAATCCCTGGCTGAAGTCTTGACGGTTAATTAAAACAAACCCTGTATAAATAAATAAATATGGGTAAGATTAAATCAATTATTTGCAGGCATTTGTAGCTTTGAGGCCGTTAACTCTCTCTACAATGTTATCGAAAATTTGCTAGTCAAGTCAACACCAATGAGATTTCCATAGCTGAAGTTGGACGCGACGCGACGCGACACGACAAAATATTATTTGTTTGTATGGAATTGTATGAGATATAACGCACTACTCCGTTATCCTCTAAAGCGAATTGTCGTTTTTCGAATAGGTGTGATTAAAACTAATATTACAGCTTGGAGGTGGCGAATTACATTGAAATTATAAATAGGGCAGGCATCTTCTCCTGAGACATGAATAAAAGTATTGGTAAAGGACGTGGGCGTCGCAGCCGTGACGCGGCGTGACGCCGGGCCGCGCAGGAAACCGCTTACACCGACACTACTTACGTGTCGCTATACAAATAGTTCATGACTTACAAGCGCATTCCAGCCAAAATGTAAACAATTATCCAGAATCGCGACACATTCTCGTTGATCTCACACTTTAACAAAACTACATTATCAGCCCAATGGTTGAACCTAGCTTTCATCCAAAGTAGGCTCCAACAATAATGATGCCAACGGTCTAACTATTTCACATTTAAGAAAACATGCACGTAGTCTAAGTAAATATCTTACTCATCACATGTCATATACGATGATTTCAAATCGGTAACTGCAAGAAAATCCTGAGTAGGTTCTTCCTCCTCGGGCGTAGGAGGCAACCGCGTCGGGCCCATAGTCAACTCATTCACTAACGCACATTTAAGTCCGATTATCTGTAACTACTGCTGATAAAAATCCGCTATGATTGTTAGCACATTTTGTCATTTCTTCTATTAATGAATTCACTATTCACATACGACACTCAACATACGTTTTATATGAGAATGCATGCTTATTTTATTTGAATTATGTATCAAAACAATTGATGTAAGAACGTTTTCAGCCATCACGGTGCAAACAAAGGCGCAAAGCAGCATGCGCGTTATGCGTTTCACATTAGATTGAAAAACAGTCGTGAGGAATGCGAGGCTGAAAATAGCGAGGAGCACGTCGTGGCACAAGGGCGGCGCGCGCGCGACGCCGCCCCGAGCCGGCTCGCCCGCACCGCTTGGCCGCGCGCTGGCGCACGGTTCGACGCAACAAATGCTTTTATTTACGATTTACCATGGACACTAAACCAGCACCACACTTTGTTTTTGCGAGCCTATGATAGTAGAAACATGGCAGGTGGGACCTATAAATGAGCCATACAGAGTTATTTAATTTCCGAGACAACATTAATTTTGCTGTTGAACAGGTAGGAACGCGGTTAGTCTATGGGCGAAAGCTTTGACCTCATTTCAAAACTGCTATAATACCATAGGCACGTTAATCGCCCACCCGATTTTTCCTGATAATTGTGAAAATTGATATTTTATAGTATATAAAAAATAACTCTTCCCTTGAAAAATAATAGTTTATGCAACTGTTACATAATGAGGGTCCTTAAAACACGACTTTAAAACTCATAACGTTATCGAATTCGATGTCTTAATGACATTACGTTACTAAATTTTTCCAGTCATCCAACTTATATATCTAACCCAAATTTCAAGTCGATGCCATACACTACACGGCATACACCGTTAAAGATAGTCTCTTGCGGAGGCGATCCCGCCGGGCAACCAGAACTTCACTACCAATTTATTGTACCTATTGTCTCTGGACGTTCGTAAGTATATATGCCAAATTTCAGCTTAATCGGTTGAGGATAACTGCTTTCAAAGTCAGTTACAAGACTAGACCCGAACATACATACATACCTTCATTGTAAGCAAGGAGGATAAAGTAAACGGAGTGACAAAGCCCATACTTCGAATCGTTCCCCGCAGTTATCTTAAAATTCAGGCAATTTCTAGATGGCGCCAAGGTCATAGCCAGCGGGTCAAATAATAACAAAACAGTGGTTCTAATTCTAATGTGCTACTTGACTACTTGATTTACTGAAAGTAAGATTGCGACCATAGAGTACATTGTATATATTCTGACTTCTACCAGCGAATTTTAAAAGGCGTGAAATGTCATGTCATGTGTCATTTAGGTTACAATCATAGATATTAACAGTTGGGTAACCTGAGAGCACAAACTACCAACCTGAAAGCAAAGCGACTTCCTCAAAGAGATAACCAATTGCAGGTATCCCAGCGACAATTGTTTTAGCGTAGCGATAGTAACGTTAGCGCGCGAAAAATTATGATCGGTAATTTCGACGTCAGTCAATTTTATCAAACCATAAAGTAATATCTTGTTCGTTTGACGCTTTGGTTTGACGTCATTTCCAAATGAAAGAGACAACTAGATCATACGACAACACGGTACTCTTTTCGCTGATTGTCAACATTTAGAAATGCGTGTGAACACTTATTACAGCAAATTTGGTCTAGATGGCGCTGTAAATATAAAAAGAATGGCCGACAACCGCATAAAAAAGTGTTTTGTTATAAGTAACGCCATCTCTTGTTCATTTTTGAACTAAACAACGGAGAACGACTCAAAGTATGGGCATTGTCACTCCGTTTACTTTCATCCTCCTTGACTGACTACAAGACACAAAAACATTTTGTATAATTTTGCATAACCGCGCAATAGGCTTTCGCAACTCCTGTTCGTCACACTCCTTGATTTGCATCTATGTATACTTATGTGTATAGGGCGTGCCGCCTAATATAATAGTACAAGTACAGAAGTCCGACCGACACCGCAAAATCACTTAAATACAAGGGTGAATCAAAAAGTTCTTAGAACTGGCTGCTTACATATACTTTTTAAATTAAGTTTTTTATTATTCTGAGCTGTCATTATCGTGTAATATTTGACCGTTACTTTTATTCGAATCGTTCCCGCCATTACGTATTAAATTGATATTTTGTGAAACCAGTCTACTAAAACGTCTCATTATGGAAAAAAAATAGTTACGTGCCGTGATAAAGTACTTGTGTATGAAAAATATGACTACCAAGGAATTTTTTTTTGGACATTCAGCAAAATAGGCACTGATGCTTTATCCTATTCCACTGTCGCTTACTGGGCTGCTAAGTTTAGAAGAGGCTGATCTAGCTGTGAAGACGACCCCCGCTCCGGCCGTCCATCTACCTCAGTTAACGCACAAACCGTTGAAAAAATTGAGAAAATGGTTTAGGAAGACAGGCAACTAACTATTAAATATCTAGCAGAGACCCTAAAGATTTTATTTGGTAGTGTACATTCAATATTAACTGATGTTTTGGCTGCTAAAGAAGTGTCAGCAAGATGGGTTCCGTGAATGTTAACACAAGCAAACAAAGACTTGCGTGTGGAGGTTTCAGAGCGGAATCCTGGAAACGTCCATCTCCAGCTCATCGGTCACAGATGGCCCTCACTGCAATCCGCCAAGCTGGTTTTGAGATCTTTGCTTATCCGCCCTACTCTTTAGACTTACTTACAACGCGGTCATGGGCGCCGTAGGAGTTTTTCGAGACTCCAGAAAAATCCTTTTTTATGATGGAATAAAAAAAATTAAAAACGGTATAACAAATGTATAGAACAGCCCAAATTGTCTTAGCTAGAGATGTACGACTGTATTTCGATTCGAAGTAGAGACAGGACGGGTGCACTCCGCATTTAGGTATGATTGTATAAGTACTCGGCGGCGTCGACTTGTCGGACTAAATTCACAGGGCCGCCGAGTCCGTGCCGCGCGCCGGCCAGGTCGGGTCGCATGTCGGTTAAGTATTCACGCGCCGCGTAGTCCGTGCGAATTACGAAGAACCACAAAATATAACAAAATGAAGGGAAAGGCATAGGCATACTGCATCGCATTCGGCTGCCTGAACAATAAGGAAGGATTCAAACCCTTACCTGCTTACCAAATGTTTGTCGTCGTAGGTATGTCTTTTGTTTACAAAATTAGAGTTAAAGGAATAGGCATATAACCTTGTACTATTATGTATTCCGTGACAAAACTTATAGTTAAATATTCAGATTAATTATATTTAAAAAAAGGCAACCCTAACGTAGTCAGACAGAACAGAAGCGATAAGAGATACCTACACGATAGAAAAAGAATCAACTTGTACTCGTAGGTGAGTATAACGACTATAACGGCAGGCAGGCGGTAGTGGAACCTGAATTACAATTTTATTGTACCGTAGCAATAGTCGCTATTTACGAGGGTAAATCCTGGGTGATCGGGGGTGTTGCCAGATAATTCTGAAGATATGTATTAGAATTTATGACATTACGAGGGCTGTTTGATAAGTACCCGTTTATGGAAAAAAAAACTTTTTTTTTTTGTATATATGCATTTATTTTTCTACGTAGTCAACTTTAACTCTATACATTTGTTCCACCTATACTCAAGCTTCAATAAACCATCCAAAAAGTATGATTTTGGAAAGTCATTAAAATAGGCATCTGTGGCGGCAATGACTTCGTCATTTGATCCAAATCGCTTGCCACCGAGCCATTTTTTTAGGTTGGGAAACAAAAAGAAATCGCATGGGGCCAAATCTGGAGAATACGGGGGGTGAGACAATAGTTCGTAGCGTAACTGTGCTAATTTAGCCGTCACAACTCTGGACGAATGAGCCGGGGCGTTGTCGTGATGAAACAATACTTTTTTCTTTTTTAAATGGGGTCGTTTGTCCTTCAACACGGCGTCAAATTCATCCAATAAATTGGCACAGTACTGCCCTGTTATTGTTTTTCCCTTTTCTAAATAGTCAATATGTATAATACCCTGCAAATCCCAAAAAACGGTCGCCATGACCTTTCCAGCCGATGGGACGGTTTTTGCTTTCTTTGGAGCAGGTTCACCCGGTAAAATCCATTGCTTCGACTGCTCTTTCATTTCCGGGGTGTAGTGGTGGACCCACGTTTCGTCCACGCTCACGAAACGACGCAGAAACTCCTTCGGGTTACGTTTGAACACGGCCAAACACTGCTCCGAAGTAGTCAGTCGGTTCCGTTTTTGCTCCTCCGTGAGTTAACGCGGCACCCACCTCGCCGATACTTTCTTCATACCCAATTTTTCTTCTAATATGTGTTGTACCCTCTCGATTGAAACGTTTACAGCATCAACGATTTCTCGAAGTTTAATTCGGCGGTCGGCTAAAACGATATTTTCAATTTTCTTAACCATATCGTCTGTAGTCACCTCAACTGGCCCGCCTGGGCGATCCTCATCAAAGACGGTTGTTCTCCCCCGCTTAAACTCGTTATACCAATATCTGACGGTTGTCATAGAAGGAGCACATTCATGGTAAACCGCTTGCATTCTTACTTTTATTTCATCACATGCTTTTCCTTCCAAAAATAAGAATCTAATTACAGACCGATACTGTTCTTTCTCCATTTTAACAATTTTAAGTTCACGCCTTCACTGAATCGTTGTCAAATGAGAAAAAAAAAACAAAAGAATGCCATTTTTTTTTACTATCCCGCCTCTGAAAAATGGCTTAAAAAGGTGGTATACTTATTTGCGGCAAGTGATATCAATATATTTAGAAAACGGGTACTTATCAAACAGCCCTCGTACATGTCTTGGAAATTACTTTCCTTTAAATGAATAAACTTAAGTTACATTCGCAAAATAAAACAGCATCAGTGCTCGTCGCGCTAGTTAACAAATTCGTAAGAAGCCGAAACGTGAGCCAAAATAAAATCTCACAGCATATATACCTAGGTACTTACTACATTATGGGTATCTTCTTACATACGAGCCGTCATTGAACGGGCTTAAATTTGCTCGGTTTGCCCAAATAATGATATATTACCTATAATGAACCTTCTAACGAGGATCATAATTCATAATCATTGATTGAGACACACAAATACAGAAATTTAAAGATGCATAGTGGTGGAGGATGAGCTCTTGAAGGTTTTTGAGTGTGCAAAAGTGAAACAATTTTTTAAGACAATGGCTAAATGTCACGCAAATGATTTGTAAAATAGAAGTAGGTACGACTACATTAAAATTGACAACGGACACTGACCTGTATTTGGCTTTATGTGCGGCGTCGAAAAGCTCGCCTTCGAAAGGCTTGGTGATGAAGTAGGAAAGCGGCGCCGGAGGCTGGTGTGGCGGCGGCAGCGAGTCGTGCGCCGGAGCCGCCGCCACCGGGCCCAGCCGCTCGCACGCCGCACGTACTCGCTCGCATTCCAGGCAGGACTCGCTCACATACACCACCGGCCACGTCGAGCCTAACAATATTCACAACACACACGTTAGCTTCATAATGCGACAGTACCATACCAGCACCAAAATTAATCTACATCTAATAAAAATAAAACTGCTGCAGGCAGGCACACCCATATAAAAGCTTAATTCACCACTCAACAAGTCACCACTGGGAGAAATTATTACAAAAACCTACCGTTATTTTATGGGTACAAATAGTTACAGCGATGTAAAATGGCTCCGCGCCTCAATACAAAAATCTGCTGGGCACTAAGGGTCTCTGTCACAATGTCCAAGTAAAATCCCGAATAACCTGTTTGCTACTTATCTAGCGAATAAAAACATCGCTTGTGTTCACAAACGGCAAATATAGGGCTAACTGTCAAATAAAGTGAAAACTATTGGTCAGATGCAACGCCAGATAGTGGACTTCGGCTTTTAATTTACCTACTTGTCACCTTCTAGTCACTAATTAAAAACTAAAGGTTTTCCTTTGCTGTTTAAACCCACTTCAAAATAGGAGGAGGTTCTCAATCCAACCGTATGTTTTTTTTGTTGATAGGTCGTTTGATATCTATTGTTCAATTACGATCACACTTTGTCACATTCCCAGAGAATGTAATAAATTACAACAAGAGTTTTATGAGTCATAAAATATGACGTAGCAAAAGCCCCAAGGCTTATCGGGGTAATTGATTGCACCCATGTCTCTTGTACCTATAAAATCAGCTGGTTGTGACAATCCGGGGTCGCGGTCGTCTATGGGCAGTGGACAGGAACAGAAAATCAATAATCTTTTAATTTTTATACAGTAGCCGGCAAACATTTGAAAATAACGGACATGGTGGTTAGATGCTCTGGAGCAGCTCATACCTACTCATGATCAAACTATGATTTGTACGTAGAGAATTTGGAAATTTCTCATGGTCGGGGACGAGGATAAGTCCTATGATAATACTTCTTATTTTCTTTAGATTTTTAACTTTTCTTTACACGAAGTACCCAATGGTTTTCTTTATTTTTTTGTTTACTAAATCATTTGTTATTTAAATACATGGCACTTTACTCGGAAATTGTGATACAGACCCTAAGGAAACCATGTGTGCACGCCCCACGCTTAAGCACGGATGGGCAGACCTGCGCGCGGGATGCACCCCCGCGTGGCGACGCGTCGTCAGTGTGTTCGTGTTGTACCGGCCCGGTAGTGCCGGGCATGACTTTTAAACAAACCGAATCGCCTTATTTTTTTCCTCGCGGACCGTTTATATACACTCCATACACTGGATCTTATTTTTTGTAGGTATACGACGATTTGATCAACTGCAGGTCACATTAACCGTGAATCATGATACCAGAACACAGTCTGCACTTGCCTACTAAGGCTCTTGCATAAAGCAAAGATAGGTATGCCTAGTCGGGTACGAGAAGCCAAATAGTTTCTCTGTTCGGTTTATTAAGTCAAATAAGCATAATCAAACGAATGGGAGCAAGCTGAAGTTGACATACTGGTCTGGTGTGTTAGTGGCTTATAAGTATAGACGTTGTAATGCTGTTGGTTATATTACATACCTACTTGTGATTCACGTCATACGTACCTACCTAATTATGTTGATCTTTATTATTGTAATAAGATAGTCACTATAAAATAGCATTTGTTACTATCATAAAACGATTAGATTAATCTAGGATTAATCTTAATAGAGATAGTAGTTACCAATAAGACAAGTGCGAGGAATCAGAAGCAAGATCGTAAATACATACCTACCTATTCTTAGTTCACAGCATACCTATTCGATGACTACAAAAATTAAGAGGAGCGATGTATTCCAATTTGAACAAAAAAGGATGGTCGACAAAGGTCCTTCGTCCAGCTTCAAAAGCAAAGCACAGAGCAAAGTAGGTAAGTACCTATAACGCGCGTGACCTCTGGGGCCGCGTTCCCGCGTTAATGGTTCAGGGTCGCTGACTCACGGTTGCGACACGGGAACACCCGCTCTCTTGGCATGCATGGCCTGTACCTTTAACACGAAAAGCTGTTGCTACTGGTGTTTCGTTTCACATTGGAAGTAACACACGTTCAAAATAACACTCAAGAACATACTACAAATATATAGCCACTACAGGCAAGCAGTAGGTACCTACTTATTCTTATTAGTATAAAGGTGCCCCAAATTTATTGGCAGAAAACATTATGCCTTGATAACAGCAGTTTGATGAGAATATTCCTGTAGTTTTTTTATTGCATTAGTGTTTAAAATTGGTACAGCAGGTAGGTACCTATTCATTATTAATTCTATTTACTTCTTGAGTGGAATTACAAATCATAAAGATTTTATGAGTGAACCTAAATGGTGAAAAGGTTGGGATGAAAGTTTTTAGGAAAAAATGTTAGTTTTAAATTAACTGTCATAAATATAAAACAACAAGGAATAGTGGAATAGTGGATTTTGCGAAATAACCACAGTCCCAAAACTACGAAATTCGACTGCCCCTCGACTACGAAGTGCAAAATTCGAACTTCGTATCGTGCCGTCCCTCTCAAGCTAATATTATTTAACACGAGAGTGAGCGGGACGACACGATACGAACTTCGATTTTCGAATTTCGTAGTTTAGGGGCAGGATAGCGAGTGGAGTACTGTCACGGGACCGATACTACGAGTGTAAACTAGTGTATTATAATTAAAAACATTATGAGAGCCAATTTCATAGATAATAGCAATATTTAAAATACCTACTTCTAATTAATTTTACCAATATCTAGGTACTTATTTTTCAGATTCAATTAATTTGTCCACTGCCATAAATAGCTTAAAACGAAAGTATGCATAGGCAGGTATGTACATTTGAGAATTAATGAAGGATTACGCAAAACTGGTTTGTTAAAGGTAGGTATCAAATGAAAAAAAAACACATGATTGAAGTGAGGCACACGACATGCGACAGTCGCACGCGCACTCACATCCTCCACCAAAGTATGACCGCAGTTGTTCTACCAACGCTAGCATAGTTGGCGTGTGTGCCGCAAACCACGCTTTACGCCATCTGCAAAAGCGGTGCTTGTCAAACGCCACAATATATCAAACTGCACATAGTAACAATATCCAGTGTCTGTAATGAATTAATGGTAGTCACACTGATGGACATCATCCTTTATAGTTATAGATATAGACATAGCTTGTCATAAGATTGATTTTTGCCTGGCCTGTGAAAATTTGAACCTTACCTTTCGAATTTCAAAGCATGATCATACCTACATTATGTATGTTCATTAATACTTCTGTGATCCTATCTTAACGTATTTTGATATGTACAAGCCTAGATTTATTAAAATATTTTAAAGGGACAAAATATATTTTTTATGGTTTTAACTCTGTACCTACCCACCTACATCTGAGTAAAAATTTATGCCTGCAGTAATGTTTTTGGTGAAGTTAGTTTTGTACAGTGAAAGTTTACCTAAAACATTTTTTACCAATTAAAAAAAATATCCAAATGGGAACTATGGGTAAATACATTAACAAAAACCAGATAAGTGCAACTCATGCACAAAAAGTTCCATATCTAGTTTTTCAGATTTAACCAACTTAAAAATGATTCATGATTCTAGGTCAATGGGAAGTGAACCAAGGACAAGAAAGTGAACCAAAAAAGTGAGTTTTTCCTTTTGAGGTATATGGAACCCAAAAAATAACCAAGCAAAAGTCAGTTTCCAATGGTAAACAATGAATTACTCTAATCAAGAAAATCTCTATTTATTTGTATAATTAGTGTAGTGAACATTACTAATATGTACTATTACCATAAGTACCATCCCCAAGCAAAAATTTTTTTTAATCTTTCATGCAACAGATATGCTCATGGTTCATGAACTGATTGCAATTATATACTTATGTAATATATATAGATATCTATAAACACTACTTGAAATTAACAGAAAGGTTAGTTATGTCACATAAGAGACATGCATACTGAAATTACCAGTCTATAAATTCAGTAGAACCACACAAAAGGAGTGATCATAACCAACTTGGAAAAGTTGAAAAACCCCCAACATTGTCATTTCAAAGTTCAATATTTCAATAGCGGGTGAACCGATTTTAATGAAACTAAGCTAAGAACCATCTTGATTAAACTATCTTTCAAACAAAAAAACCGCATCAAATTCGGTCCATCTGCTTGCGAGCTACGATGCCATAGACAGATACACAGATACACAGAAACATAGATACACAGGTCAAACTTATAACACCCCTCTTTTTCGTCGGGGGTTAAAAATTATTATGCAGTGAAAAACGCAATATCTTAACAAACTTAGAAAACCCCTGACATTTTAATTTTAAAGTTCAATAGGTATCTCAAGGACCATCTCAAATAAACTGGCTTCTGAAAAAAAAGCATAAACAGACAGATAAACAGATACACATGTCAAACTCATATCACCCCTCTTTTTATTTTTAGATAAATCATTAGTTTAATATTTTTGCAACTGAGTTTCTCAACTCATAAGCAATGAGAGGTAAAAACTACTTGAAATATGATTTTAGAAACTCATTTTGTAGTAATCAAAATGAGCCACTGGATTTCATTTACTCCATCATATTGACGGGATTTCAAATGAAAAATAACATTGTAAAATGATGGCTAAATACTACCAGATATATACACAAAACAATCTATTCTAAGACAAAAGTAGGTATGAAAATCCCCAGTTTGATGGCTACATATAAAAGTAATAGTGTGAAATTGCTATGCAATGCAAGTATTTTACTAAATAATAATTAATTTGTGTAATCAAGGTAATGTCACTTTGAACACACTTATCATCTGTTCGGGATCATAGGTTATCCGATTTCTTGACAAGTAGCTGAGGGTCAAGACTTATTGAATTAGCTAGAACAAACATGACTTTCTTATCATCACTTTCAAAATCTCTAGAAACTTATGACATTACTTAATTAAGTTAAGCAGACAGGCTAAACTACAAAAAGAAACCGGCTTAGCAATCAATGAAATGCAGCATTAAAGTGTGACAACTTTAATTTAAAAGTTCAGCTATATTAACTAATATTAACTAGGTATAGGTATTATCTACGTGCTGGACCACCCTCAAAAAGCACGAACAAAAATTACATACAGCAGAAATGAAAATGCTACGCTGGGCGGGTGGCGTGACTCGTTTAGACGAAGTTCGCAACAAGTACGTCAGAGGATCATTTAAAGTGGCCCCGGTCACAGAGAAGCTCAGAGAGAACCCAACTTCGCTGGTACGGACACATAAACAGAAGAGATGAGAGCTACTCTGTGAAGATAGCACTGAGCATCCCGACGAAACCCCGTGGTAGAGGAAGACCACCTTCCACATGGTGGACCAATATAGAGAAGGACCTGAAAGCCCTGAATATCTCACCACAGACAACCCAAGACAGAGCGTCCTGGCGCCGGCGTACAAGGAGGCCCGACCCCAATTGAAATGGGAAGGGGGCAAGAAGAAATTTAAAAGTTCAGCTATATTAACTAATATTAACTAAGTATAGGTATTATCTAGGTAGGTATAACATTTTCTTAATAGTATTATCTTATCATATTTGTGCATAGTAATTTGTGCAAATTTTAACATCCTGTGTCCTACAGCAAAATTTCAACAGTGTGAAATTTGAAACTTTATGTACTTAATGGAAAGTTCAAAAACACTTTTGATCTAATGTCCTACACAAAGGACTTTGGGCTGCAGGAGGATAAATGTCTGTCTATAGGTACATAAAATGTGAACAGATGAATTGTGACATGGCCCATTTACCATCAATCAGCTGCTTAAATTTTATAGCAAATTGTGTTCTCCTTTTGAAAAAGCATGTATGTATGCATGGAATTATAATTATAATGATATGAAATTAATAAAAAGAACAAAAATTCCCTTAAAAGTTGAGTAACTAAAGTAAGCCACAAATATTGGCAAACAAGCAATGAGGGCAATTGCAAGTCAAAAATCTGCTAGAATCGCTAGAGTCAAGTGAGGTTTATCTATCAATTTCCTCCAATCATAGGCCAGTAGTAGGCTTGAGTTGGTCAGGAACTAAGAACTGTTAGGAATGAATTCCCATCGCGGACCGAAAGGAACTAAATCCTTTCGCAGGATTTGAATCGTTCTTCGCTCCTTTAGTTCAGTAGGTAGATGAGTGGAGTGGATGAATCGCTTGAGCGGAACGGAGCGAGTGAGAGTGACCAAAACCGAGGAGCGAGATAAATAGCGCTCTTTCAAAGTGCCTCTAGAGCAAGTGGGAGCAAGATGAATCATTCCATTCCGTGTCCTTCACAGATCAAAACAGTTCCAACTCGTTCACTGAACTACTGAACTAAAGGAACTAAAAGTCCGAACTAGTTCCTTTCACCGATTGAACGAGATCAGAGTGCTCCCTTTAAAGACAGTGTAGGCACCAATCTAGCCAGTAGCTTGTCTCTCATTGATGGAGAAGGACAGATAGACCTCACTTGACACTAGCGATTATAGTGAATTTTTGACTCGCAATAGCCCTCATTGTTTCAGGAATTGGTCAAATGTCAAACAAACCTCAATTCACACAGACAAGGTTAAATAATGGTACCCATCTGATATAGACAAAATTGATACTTGGCGGTATAACCTTACAAACAATAGTATTATTTTAAATTGATCATACAAAAATAAATAGAATGATGTTAGCAACCTCCTTGTTGCTTTAAAAATGCTCAAGTGTCTTGACAACATTAAAATTGTAATTTCTGAATTTGCTCAACTAACTTAATTTTAACTTTAAACAACAGGTTAGCCTAATAAGAAACCAATAGATAATACAAATCACTTTCAATATATATAGTCCTTAAGATATTAAAATCCAAGAGTGGGTTAAAATTTATAATGAACATAATTTACTCATGCAATAAAAATATTAAATAAAATATAAAAGAAAACGTAAAACTAGGAAAAGAATAATGTTGATGTTTACACGCATTATAAATGCGTACCTGGATTAAAAGCTAACGATAAAAGGCAATAATCATACGGCGTATAACATTTAAGAGAATAAATGTAAAAAAAAGAAGTTATTAACCATTATTATGTTCAATTTCGTCAGTAGCAGCGGCGCTTCCTGTTTGTGTCATGCCCTTAGACAATTCGTCCATCTTGCTGTACACTGGTTTGTTACATCAATCATTTACAACACCAATTACAATAACCTAATGACACATGTTATATCACTATGTACATTGCATGAAAATCAGTCTTTTTCGAACAAAACTAGTTTTATCCATTTCAAACACATTTCTAAAAATTCCACCGAACTATGAGAATAAAATTGAACTTGATAAAACAGATAGTGTAAGCACCAGACAGGCAGCGAGCCATAAACAAAATGAAGTTGTTTGTAGCAGCTGCCCGACCATAGCTTCATTCATTGACCAGTAGGAAGCGGAGAAGAAAGTTATGTAGCGCTTGGGCAGTTTACTAACGAACGACGCTTTGTCTTTCAGTGTAAATTCATTTCAGAATATTCTCAAATTAACAATGAATCAAAATTCTGCTTAATGCTACAGATTGTTTTAATTGAAAGTCAAATATTGCTTTCATCTTATTTCATTCTAATTTATAATTTTAAAGGTTTTGTCAGACACAAATTTGAATTTAACGAAAAGCGTGACCGTTGTTTGTTTATTCTATGGTCGCATAATATGTATATTTTTCAATATCGATATTTATGAAATGCCATCGTTGAAATCTCTTGAAAGTTTTATTTGATTAAAACGCTTCGAAACATATAGTGTAGCGACTGATATAAATACATTACTTATTTCACTTAATTACGCTATATATATATTTATATAAACAGCTAAAAACTCTAATTATAAACGCTTTACTTATTTTTTTTGGATAAATGATTGTTTTCTGTCTCATAAAGTATTTTTGCCATATCTGATAAAATACAAGAGTGATTTCAGAAAAATAAATTTTTAGTTAAGTAAGACGATTCCGCACATAGCCTCACGTCTCTTCGCGAGTATGATATTGATTGATCTGATAATATTGAGTAATATTGATAATGAGTATGCTAAAATAGCCTAGTTTAGACTTAGGTATCATAAGTTCCATTACAGAAATTAGGTACATGTGTCAGAGAGAAATGCTGGACCAGCAATGTGGAAGGGAGAAACGGCCCTGAGAGCTGTGTATCCCTTTCTAAACTATTGCCAAAAATATTTTTTTATCATTTGGTAGAAATAGTCGGAAAATTATACGTGTTCTACATTCATCTCCAGCCTTTTTTTTTTACGTCTCACTGCTGGGCACAGGCCTCCTCTTAGAATGAGAGGGCTTGGGCTATAGTTCCCACGCGGGCCGTGCGTATTGGGAACTTCACACACATAATTGAATTGCTTCGCAGGTGTGTGCAGGTTTTCCTCACGATGTTTTCCTTCACCGAAAAGCTCATGATAAATTACAAACGTAATTCCGCACATAAATTCGGAAAAACTCAGAGGTGCGAGCCGGGATTTGAACTCACAACACTCTGCTTGAGAGGCCATAGGTCTAACCACTAGGCTATCACGGCTTATGTTCTACCTAGTTAAAAATAAACTCAAAGTATTTACGATACTCGGTTATAAAGGAAATCATATTTTTTTATGATATACATATATCATATCCCACTACTCACCGATTTTACCTATTTTTTTATTGTTTGGTTGACGCGAGGTTTACAGCTCACAGAGCCACAAGTTTTTAATGTCCCAAAAGAAATTTGGTCACCCTAATGAAAGGGACAGACGGCTCTTCTTAAGCTATCTCATTCTTGGGCGGTGGGCCACGTTTGGCATGCGTTTGGCAGCATCGTGCACATTCCAGGTTTTGTATGTTTAAGGTATATGTTACTCGGTTGCATGTTGGTTGAGGTGTTGAGGTCGTAGTATTCTATGGTTGAGGTTGACTGAAATTGACAGGAGGAATTTGGCGGGAAACCGATGAGAGTGGATCGTGTAGTTAATTGAATATTAGTTTCTGTGCTTAATGTTGTTTGGTGGATAATAAAGATAGTGTATTATACAACAAATTGACGTGAAAGTGCCCAGCAAATGAAGAATTCAAGTGAAAACGCGTATTCACTCTGTTTGTGACCCCCAAATATCCGCCTGCTGCTGCTCGCAGTAGCTCGCCGTAAAGTACACTATCGCTTTACGGAAGGCATGAGCAGTTGACAGGACGTGACTAGGACAGACTGACACAACTCTGACGATGACAGGACTTTAATATACAGAAATTTACAAAACACATCAGACGTGGCTGTATGGACTCAGTTCCTTTGCCTATCCCTTATGGGATGAATTAAAAAAAAAAAAAAAAAAGAAATTGACAGATACCGTCAAATCAAACAGAAACAGAACAGAACAGACAACAAAATTACATCTCGACTTGATAAGATAAAAAAATATTTACACAGTGATAAAACGTAACAATGAGATTGGAAATTTGTGAATAAAACGTATCATTCAAACCTAAATCTGACTTCGGTAGCGATACTAGAATGGAACACTTCGGTCTTACACACATTTTGCAAGAGCCAGATAAATATAATCCAGACACTTTGGACTTGTTAATTGACGACGAAGCTAGAGGATATTGGCTCAAGACTTGTGAAAGACTAGTGGAAAGAAATGTGAATTATGCGCTTGCCAACACTGACGACCCAACTGTAGAAATACGAGCTCTAAAATATAAGACTTGTTACGTGGAGGCGCTGAAGGAGCTAAGAGTTAATCCACTGTAAGTACATCTTTTTTTGGATAATTGTATATAGTTTGTATTATCATTAATATTGTGAATAAAAAATTGTAAATACACTTGCAATGTATATATGTATGCAGTTTTGGGTCAAATCATGCAAGTTAAATTTAACTTACTTCCAGTTTTTGGATTGACTTGAAATTTGGAATGGATATGTAAGTTGGATGACAATATAATAATCTGGTAGTAAAGTTCTGTGGCCGGCAAGTATCGTCTCCCCAGGAGGTAACACTTCAATGGTTAACCCTTTGTATGCTTATTCATGGATCCGTGCCAAATTTAAGGCTGTCTTTTTAATTTTTTTTTTGGAATCTCAAAATTAGTTGGTATTAAAATAAAAGAGACTTGAATGCAGTTTTTTTTTACTTCCTGCATATGAGGGGTTAATAGCATCAACTTGAAATTTGATATGGACTATGGATATAATATGTAAGTTTAATGACAATACAAGTACAGACAACAAAAAGTACTAGAAAAAGAAGCTATTTTTAAAAATGAAAATTTTCTTAACAAGTTAAGTAGGCTTAGTGTATAATATGATGACAAGAGAATGGAAAATCTGAATGCCCTTGTCAAGCGGGCTTTAGACATGCTTGAATTTAGCATGCCGAATGTGGACAAATGGTGTGCAGTCCATGCGAATGAGCATGCTAACTGCATTTCTTTTAGAGTCTTTCTCATTTAGCATTAATAGTGCTTTACTTATTGACTCTTCATGTAGTGTGACTGACAAACTTTGGAAACCTTTGTTTCATATTTTATCTGTAGGCAGATAAGATGTCTACAAGCTGGTGCTATAGTAGATACTGAAGGACAAGATCTCTTTGTTGTCTAGTAAATTGAGTACTTTAGTAGTTTATTTTGTTTTGCACTTATCATTGTTATTAATATCTTTGTTTATAATTTTAGTGCTCATGGCCAGTTGAACATACGTTTACTTCTTGACATCAACGAAACATGCCTTCGTTCTCAGGGATTCTTTGACTTATGGAAACTACAGAAGAAATTTGATAATGAAAGGGCACTTGCAGTATTTAGTTCAAGGTTGGCTGAAATTGATGCCATGCCTAATGATCGGCAGCGATGGATAGAGCTATGTAGAGGTGTTCTAGCTGGTGAGAAATATAAAGATAAGTTATTTACCTGGCAAATGTATAAATGCAGATTCAAAGAGACTTTGATATTGCAAAGCAACTAAAATATTTAACAGACTTGTAATAATACAAAACTGGGCTCATATGTACAATATGTGCCGCCGAGTTCGCGGCTCATTTTTTTTCTGGAGAGAGATCTAATAATAAATAACAATTTCACGAAGTATCATGCTGCGGAAACGAATAGTTACCTAGAAAAAAAATAATGAAGTTTACTTCAAAAAAAATTCAATTACATAGTCAACAGCCCCCATACTACGAAATTCGAAAATCGAAGGTCGTATCGTATCGTCCCGCTCACTCTCGTGTTAAATAATATTAGCTTGAGAGGGACGGCACGATACGAAGTTCGAATTTTGCACTTCGTAGTCGGGGGGCAGAGTCAACGTGGCATTTTGTCGGCAAAGAAACGGTGTGTTCCGTTTTTCGCTGTGATTGTAACAAGAGTGTTTTCAAATTTTCAAAAAGACACTTGGATTCGACTGTTCTATACATACTAATAAAATCAAACTTATTGCTTTTGAATCTACAAACGTCAATATGTATAATATGTATTTTATAAGTAAGTAATTATGCAAGAATGCAATAATAATCTTTAAAATACGTGAAACGAATCGCGACAGACGCCGTTTTTTTTTTTTGTCATGTTTCTTTCATTGTCAGTCAGTGTCTGTACCCGCAGTTTAGATCGTTTTTTTTCGCACTCCTGTTGGTACTCAGTGACTACATGGTGTTCCCGAAGCGCAAGGCCTTGTCTTCCACCGCCCCGCCGTCTGAAGAGTCGAGTGTTGTGCAAATGTTGGATTCTAGTGAACCGCTTGGATTAGGGTATAGCAAAAGGGGTAGGAAAAAATTGACAAAATGATTTATTATGGTCACTATTTTAAATAATTGCATCGTAAAAATAAAATAACAATTACCAATAAGTCTGTTCGGTTCGGTTAGGTTAGGTTAGTATTTCGTCAAGGCGCGAAGCGCCTCAATTAGGCTGAATAGGAGCTCCGCGTAGCGGAGCTCCGTCGATCTTGTCTCATAATATACTGAACGCAGTAAGAAAGCGCAGTGAGCAAGCAACCCACCCTCTCTTCAAAACAAATATTTGTCGCGGAGAAGACATCTGCCACGGAGCCCGAATGCGGAGCTCGAAATTTTTCCAGCAGATTAGGTTAAGTAGTTGACTTCTCTGACTTTTGACTTTTATCTAACCACCTCTTTCTTGACATTGACCACCTCTTTTTTTAACTTGAAACCCCTTTCTACATAATTTTTTCCCACCCTAATACTCCCACATCCCTCCGGGTCTCGAATGTTTGTTATGGCGTAGCTTTTTTTCTATGGTTTTCCGCAATTTGTCGTTTTCAAAAATGCATTATAGACACTATTCTACATCCAAAAAAAAATAGTAGGTATTTTTATTCAATGTCAGATATTGTACATTCCTTCCCAAAACTGCACTGTCTATTCTGTTTAGGTTCACTTTGTCAACATTCCCATTTTTATAACTTCCTAAGCTCATCAACAAACCCGTTTCGTCCACTTTCAATTCCTAAACCGTCCACTTCTTATGTCTGCATTCCCAAGTTTTCCACATTCCCAAGTTGTCCACACTTCAAACTTTTAAACTAGATATATATATAAGCTAATATCGATTATTAACAGATCGTTTAATAAATGACAGAGTTCTGATGTAAAAACATTTAAAAAACATACAACCAAATTGAGAATCTCCTCCTTTTTTGAAGTTGGTTGAAAAAAAACAAAAATATAATGCATGAGTTGAGAAAGCGAACAAGTTCAGAAAATGGATAAGATGGGACACTGGGCGAAATGAGATTGTTGATGATCTAGGAATTTACAAAATGGGAATGTGAACCTAAACAGTCTATTTAAATGTAGTCACCATAACATACAATAAATGACAGATGTCAGTAATTTAACAACATGTTGATAGTCCAAAACGAAGATAAGAAATATTGTTGTAATGCTTCCTATGATACATATTTATTACTTTATTGTTCAACAGGTAATATGTTTGATTGCGGAGCCCAAGCTGTTGCTGCCATATTAGATTGTGGACTTTATGGAGCATTACAAAAAATTCAAACCAGACCATGGCTTTACGATGGTCTTGATAAATGGCTAGATAAGTTGGAGGTATTGTTGTAATTTTTTGTGATTGAAATGCTTTTTGAGATATACTTATTTATATCATGCTCTTTTTCAGACAACTGTTCACCGTTGTGCAGCAATATTTGTTGACAATAGTGGCGTAGACATAGTGCTAGGAATTTTGCCATTTGTAAGAGGATTACTACTCCGAGGCACATCTGTTATTTTATGTGCTAATGAGTGGCCTGCACTGAATGATGTTACTAATGTTGAATTAGAAAATATTTTGCAACAGGCTTCTTTAATTTGTCCCGTATTGTCAGCTGCCCTGGCAATGGGGGATTTAGTTGTAAGGTCAAGCGGACAAAGAGGTCCTTGCCTTGACCTCAGGACTATTAGCATAGGTAAATACAGAAATCGTATGGAGCATATATATATGTACATATATATGTATTATATATTTACTGACAGTTACAATATTTCTACAGGTCTTAGTTCTGAAATGAAGATGCGAGGGGTGGACTTGATTATTTTGGAAGGAATGGGAAGAGCTGTGCATACAAATTTTAAGAGAGTTAATACAAGATTTGCTGTGGATTCTCTCAAGCTAGCAGTTGTTAAGAATGCTTGGTTGGCTCATCGCCTGGGTGGACCCCTATTCTCTGTGATCTTTATTTATGAAGACAAACCGATACAAACAAAGCCTTAACATTTATATTGACAAGTATATAAGCAATATTTTTACACGTGTGTTATGTGTCGCAGTATTCATTTAGGACGTAGTCTATTTTTATTTCTAAAGCATTCAAAGACATTTCTTCTGAATATGCAGTTATAATCTTGTAAGTAATTTGTATTGACACTAATAGTAGTATTTTTTCGAAATATATTGAGTGTTACGCAGATCCTTGTTTAATTTTCAATGACAAACTAAGTGCCTATACAGTGGGCACTAGAGGGATGCGAGTGTGATAAATATGAGCTTGTCATTCTACCAACTGATATACTTAAGTATTCTACAGAACGATTGGTCTAAGTTTACCACTAACGGATTACATTTAAGAATAGCTCATTCAAAGCATCATAACATGGATTTTATCTTTTTTGCCCAATTCCATTCCACCATCCCTTTAATGCCTAGGTATACTATAATTTTGTGAAATCAGACCACATCAAGATATCCTGTAAAACTACCACTCGAAAATAGTTTATGACTACCCAACTAATGCTAATATGTTACTCTACTCCTATTTCAAACCCACAGTTTTTTTCCCTGTTAGAGTGACACTTTCACCATCATGGCATGATTTGTGTGTGGCAAAATCACGGCAAAATGAAACCGACAAAGCGCTGAGTCTCGTATTATTAAGGCCTGTCCTGCTAGTATAGACGAAAATGGGGGAGCGGCAGGAATTTGGCCTGAATATTTCAGAAATTTGAAATGAGGTAAGTAAATTTAGAGATGCAGTCGTAGCATACTTAGTTATGGCATAGTTACAAGCGGAAATATATGGATGACTAGATTTTTTTTCAACACTTTCCTTTCGTTAAAATGGTTTTCTAGGAAAACTAAAATACCTTCTTCTCGACGAAACCAAAATACCTACTACTTACTGGGCGAGATGAGAAAGTGGACGAGTTGGGAAAGTGGATAAGATGGGACACTGGACGAAATGGGATTGTTGACGAACTAGGAAGTTGACAAAATGGTAATGTGGACGAAGTGAACCTAAACGGTTAAATCGAATACCGAAATGTTCTGTGGAAAATCGAAATAAGTAAGATAATTCAAAATTCAAAATTTTATTCAGCAAATAGGCAGTTGAATGCTCTTTTACACGTCATTTTTTTGAGTCTACCAGCGCTTTCGGAAAGTCCATGATTGCCAAGAAGAATGCGCCGCAAGAAACTTGGCACAGACAAATTACACAAAGAAACCTCACTCTGTCATTAAAAGATTAAGAGAGAAAAAAAACCGCATTTTAGAAACAAGTGTAAAAAGTAATTATTAGAACAGCAAAACCAGAACACTACTTTACTGGCACGTTTTAATTGAGCAGGAGATGTATAGGGTCTCCGGGTCAAATATCTGTGAAAATTTAAATTACAAAGGGATGTATAGGGTCCCAGAATTAATACTATAATATAATACTTAATCTAAATGGCTTAGAGATGTATAGTCTCTAGGGTCAATTTAAACTAAATTTAAAATCAGCAGAGGTGTAAAACGCCTCCACGGTCAAATAATAAGTATAATAATACATATACATAAACTAGAGATGTATATGGTCTCCAAATGTCAAATAACAAAAATTGATGAAATATACATTTCATGTCATCATGTCAATATAATAAAATATTATTTATGTCAATTGTATTACAATTAGTACGCAGCCGACAACGGCAACAGAGCCGGACACCATACACGAATATCTTCGGGACGCAGCCAAGTCACATTGATGTCCTAATTATCTTCTGTTTTCAGCCTTGGCCAGGTGGTGCCATCACAAGTATTCATCCACTTTGTAGTATGCTTTTTTCAAGAGAGCGGTCGTTATGTATCTTTTAAATGAATTGTGAGGCAATTCCCATGCATCTACAGGCACTTTATTGTAGAACCTCACGCAATTTCCCAGAAAAGACTTACTGACTTTTCGTAGACGAAATTTAGGGAAATTTAGGTTCAGTGCATTAGTTGTGAGTCCGTAGTGTTCAAGTTTGCGGATAAGCGTCTCGTGTTCCACGCAATCAAATGCCTTGGAGAGGTCGCAAAATATTCCTATTGCATCTTGCGATTGTTCCCATGCGTCATAAATGTGCTTCATGAGATTTGCAGCCGCATCCGTTGTCGAGCGGCCCTTCGTAAACCCAAATTGCTGACTGTGAAATAGTTCATTAATATTGAAGTGATGAAGCAATTGATTTAGCATAATTTTCTCAAACACTTTACTTAGTACAGGAAGCACGGAAACCGGTCGAAAGTTACCAGGCTCAGATGAGCTGCCAGCTTTGAATAAAGGAATAACTTTACTGTACTTCATTAAGTCAGGGAACACACACTCATCGACGCAGTTGTTAAACACGACTGCCAGATATGGTGCCACAATATGGATGACAGATTGCATTACTTTAACTGAAATACCCCAAAGATCCTCTGTGTTCTTAATTTTCAAAGATTTAAATATTTTTATAATCTCTTCCGAGTTTGTGTTTAAAATCAAATTTCAAGTTACTATCCTTTTGAACCACATTTAAGTATTAGCCAGCCAGCGCAGTGGATGACTTTAAGTCACGAGTTGTATCTATAGCTATATTAGAGAAAAAATCCTCAAAAGCACTCGCCACTTCTAAATCTGAAGTTAGTATTCTTTCATCTATCTTTAACTTATATTGGCTATTATGGGGCTTTGATTTACCTGTCTCTGAATTTATTACGTTCCATACTGCTTTTACTTTATTATCAGCGGATTTAACTTTATTACTAAGATATTCCGCTTTGGCGGCCACACAAACTTTTTTAAATAGTTTCGAATATCTTTTAACATACTCTCTAAATGTGGGGTCGTTATTGTAGCTTTTCATTTCATATAGTTCGTAAAGTTTAGTCCTAATCCTGTGAATCCCGCCCGTGGCCCAGTCACTGAACCTTACCTTCTTACCATTTTTCTTGATAGTCTTAAGTTTGAAAATGTTCCCAAACTCTCGATTTATTACAGTAGTCAAGTCCTTATATAAGATGTTAGGATCATTCTTCTCCATGTTTGGTTGAGGCACCTCACTGATAATACGAGGGCTGTTTGATAAGTACCCGTTCATGGAAAAAAACGTTTTTTTTTTTGTATATATGCATTTATTTTTCTACTTAGTCACCTTTTAACTCTATACATTTGTTCAAGCTTCAATAAACCATCCAAAAAGTATGATTTTGGAAAGTCATTAAAATAGGCCTCTGTGGCGGCAATGACTTCACCATTTGATCCAAATCGCTTGCCACCGAGCCATTTTTTTAGGTTGGAAAACAAAAAGAAATCGCATGGGGCCAAATCTGGAGAATACGGGGGGTGAGACAATAGTTCGTAGCGTAACTGTGCTAATTTAGCCGTCACAACTCTGGACGAATGAGCCGGGGCGTTGTCGTGATGAAACAGTACTTTTTTCTTTTTTAAATGGGGTCGTCAAATTCATCCAATAAATTGGCATAGTACTGCCTTGTTATTGTTTTTCCCTTTTCTAAATAGTCAATATGTATAATACCCTGCGAATCCCAAAAAACGGTCGCCATGACCTTTCCAGCCGATGGGACGGTTTTTGCTTTCTTTGGAGCAGGTTCACCCGGTAAAATCCACTGCTTCGACTGCTCTTTCATTTCCGGGGTGTAGTGGTGGACCCACGTTTCGTCCACGCTCACGAAACGACGCAGAAACTCCTTCGGGTTACGTTTGAACACGGCCAAACACTGCTCCGAAGTAGTCAGTCGGTTCCGTTTTTGCTCCTCCGTGAGTTAACGCGGCACCCACCTCGCCGATACTTTCTTCATACCCAATTTTTCTTCTAATATGTGTTGTACCCTCTCGATTGAAACGTTTACAGCATCAACGATTTCTCGAAGTTTAATTCGGCGGTCGGCTAAAACGATATTTTCAATTTTCTTAACCATATCGTCTGTAGTCACCTCAACTGGCCGGCCTGGGCAATCCTCATCAAAGACGGTTGTTCTCCCCCGCTTAAACTCGTTATTCCAATATCTGACGGTTGTCATAGAAGGAGCACATTCATGGTAAACCGCTTGCATTCTTACTTTTATTTCATCACATGTTTTTCCTTCCAAAAATAAGAATCTAATTACAGACCGATACTGTTCTTTCTCCATTTTAACAATTTTAAGTTCACGCCTTCACTGAATTGTTGTCAAATGAGAAAAAAAACAAAAGAATGCCATTTGTTTTTTAATTTTCCCGCCTCTGAAAAATGGCATAAAAAGGTGGTATACTTATTTGCCGCCAGTGATATTAATATATTTAGAAAACGGGTACTTATCAAACAGCCCTCGTACTTTCCTTAAATCTTCCTATGCGGTCTTCGGTTACCGGCCTATAAGTAATAAATTGCTCCTTCGTCTGCTTAGGCATTTTAAAAACAGCTTTTTGGCCGCTATGATCGGAACTGAAGCAGTTAATAATTTCTTTGTTCGTAGCTTTACACTTGCAAAAAATATTATCTAAACATGTGGCCGTGTTGGCCGTCACTCTAGTCGGTTCCTCAAAAAGATGATGCAAGTTAAATGATTTAAAAAGGTTCAGAAGTCTCACGGAATTTCTATTTTCGGAATCCAGTAAATTGACATTGAAATCTCCACATACTATAATATATTTACTACTATTAAAGACTTGTTTCAAAGCATCCTCCATCACGGACTCGAATAGACTAAAGTCTGAGGACGGTGGCCTGTATACACATAATACGATGTGATTATCCAATTCAACACACGAAATCTCAATAACTCGTTCTAATGAAAGTTGAACTACATTTTTCCGTTCTTTACACTTATAATCATCTTTTACAATAATCATAGTTCCTCCATGTATTGCGGAGTTTCTAGTGTAGGAGCTGCCAATCCTATAATTACGAATGTTCGATATCAGCTCATGCTGTCTCAGCCAGTGTTCAGTAATACACATTACGTCTATATTAAAAGCATCGAGGAATAATCCGATTTCAATTGCTTTGCTGGAGAAGCCTTGTATATTTTGATGAACCAAAATGAAACTATGCTCCTCCGCTGTCACACGCATCAGTTTAAAGACTGGCGGTCCGCGGGCGCGGCAATCTTTATACCAGAAGTGGGGGGTGATTTATAACCGACTTCAAAAAAGAAGTAGGTTCTCAATTAGCTGGAATATCTGCTCATTTTTGTTGGAGTCAAGTGTCCCCCCCCCCCCCCCCCTCTACCAGAGAAACTGTTGTATTTGGAAATGTGAATCAAGCAGTAGTGCATAGTGAATTTAAAAGGAAAACTATCAGAGATAAGTAGGTTTTATGGGTTTGGGAGTAACAGTTGATTAACTTATTAAGACTGTTTGCTTGTGTAGGTAACCAATATAAATTGACCCCACACTGCTTACCGTTTGCTTAGGAGCTAACGCTGGTTTCGAGTAGGTGTGATGAAAATACCTACTTTTAAATTAGGTAGGTATATCTATGCCAGGGCTTTTTCGCAATGGCTTAGGAATCCTATCCTGGGCGTGTCCGACACGCTCTTGCCCGGTTTTGTTTGAAAGGGTATACTTTCTAGTTGGTCCCATTATCACCAAGTTTGGATCTAGTGATGAGATCTCAGGGAAATCGAGGGCAACCCTCAAAATTTATAGGCACGTATCTATCCCGTTTTTCATATATTTTTTTCTAAAGCTATTCAAGTATTTTTGCGTCTGGTAGTCATCACCTCGTGTTGATGATGAAAGGTACAACTCCTTAACGGTCTGGAGTTGGTACATAACTCTTTAAATATTAACGTAACTTAAAATTGTGAGATATATTTTCTTTCACAAAAAAATGTGAAGTCGGTTATAAAGTAAAACCGCCTCCAAACAAAAAAAAAATCGTCTAAAGTCATCAGTTTTATGGCCTATCACAAATATGAAGTCTGTGCTTCATTCAAAGAATAGGTACCTATTCCGCTCGCACGTGCGAGCGACGACTTCATAAATATATTTGTGGTAGGCCATAAAACTGATGGCTTTAGAGGATTATTTTTTGTTAGAAGGCGGTTGTAATTTTTGTTGTGGTGCATGATAGAATTGAACTTTCTATTGATCTGAATATTATAACTGCGAGGGAATAATAAAGTTTTTCATTTAGCATTTGTTGTATTGATTTTTTCGAGTTGTATTTATTTAGTTTGATTTTCTAATAAAACAATCCTGTTGTTGTCTAAGGTTTATTCGGATAAAATGTAACTTGTTTCAATACATATCTTCTACTCACTAACTGGACAATATCTTGATTTCATTAAATGTAGGAAGGTAGGAATATGTACATCTAAAATTTTAAAGATCACTGTACAAAAAATCATATTGTGTTTCAGTTGACCACATGTTATAGTTTACCTTATAACATAATTTATTGCTTAAGATGTATATTTAATTTACCTTGTGGCCCACTGTGCTGCAACCGTATATAAAAAAAAACTTACCTAGGAACTATGCTAGTTAAGAATAACAATACAAGTCATAGTATTAGACATTCAATTATGAATATTAGATATTTATGATAATAAAAAAGCATGCAGCACTACAGTTTATTGTATTCTGATGATTTTAGTGGATCTAATTTAAGTTTGAGGTCTGATACTGATGAAAACATGTGCCATTCCACTACTTGCAGAAGAAATTCATCTCAGCCTGTCTACAGGTACAGGTATATTACATTTCATACAGTTGAAAATCAAAAACAAACAGTCCAGAATTCATTTCAGATTCAATAGAGAATCAATTGCTATTTTTTAGGACCTATTGAGCCAAGCAATCACTTTGAACAGCAGGTAAGCAATGCCAATAGCATAAGCTATTTTCTCCTTCTGTTGTCTTTGTAGTTGCTCTGCTTCAATGGACATCACACGTCTGTTTAGTTTCACAATCTGTCGTCGTAAATGCACCATCTCCTCAGCAGTAGACAAGCCCTCCCCAGCTCCCATTGGAGGAGTTGGGTCTCTGTAGGAAAATGTTAATTTATTACAAATACCAGAAATTGAATATGATTAAAAACGCGAATTGAACATGAGAAAGAGTTGTCTATTATCTTATTTGTGTGGTAGTAGGGGAGCAAATTAATTGTTTTTAGTGCATGACATACCACTGAAAAGTATAACACGTGATTGGATCAATAACTTTAAAGAGACATTCTTTAATTACCTTAAAATCAGTCTTGATTCTGTCATAGTAGATTCATTGAAATGATCAGGATGCGTGTTAGACAGTGCACCATCTGCTTGTGATCGAAACATTCTCACTTTTCTTGGAGGTGAGTTAGGAATCGGGTCATGGAAATCATCAGCAGATGGGAAATAGTGCTGATCAAGAGTTATAACATGAGGAGGTGTGTTCACTCTTATCATTCCCGGGTCAGTTGGGAGTACAGCATTATCTAGCTGAATTTCCCTTGGTGGAGCCTTGGTACCTGAAAAATTAAATAAAATTTAAATAAGACAAATGCAAGGGACTAGGTGATAAATCCTGATGACATTAGAACTTAATAGATCTTCATCATGTTGTGGAGAAGAGTTGAATGAAGATTGAAGAAGAAGAAAGAAGAATTACATTATTTGTCAAGTAGTTTTCTTGGTTGAGTGGCCATCTTAAATTGATGTATAAGTTCAATACTCTATTTTTATACAATACAATACCTACTAGTATTCTTTATCAGAGCCGGATTAACCATTACGCAGAGTAGGCAACTGCCTAGGCGCCCCAGATCAGATTAGGGGCACAAAAGAAATTGAAAATGTTTCTTGGAGTGAAATTTTTTATCCTCTACGTATTATTGTTTTTATTCTCTTCAAAAACGGCTGAAAACGGGCCTGAAAATTGCATTGCCTAGGGGCCCCGACATGGTTAATCCTGCCCTGTTATTCTTTATTGAACACCATAAATCAATATACTTAAGTGAGATTACAAACAACATATAATCACAAGCAATAAAAAATTAATGTTTTACCAATATGTTGATCCTGTCCAACCACCAGTATCCTTTCAGGGACTTTCATGTCAAATTTTTCATTGGCATAATCCCAACCTGTTCCTATGCCATTTGCAGCTCCCTCATCATCCATTATGTCTCCAGTTGCCTAGAATCATAATTCATAAAAATTAAGGTGGAGCGTAATAAGAATACAGGCACTTTTTAATAGACTTAAAAAAAAGGAAGAGGTTTTCAATTTGTCATAATATTTTTTATATTATATCAACAATCGCTTCACAGGATGCTCAGAAGCATATTATTACCCAATGTGATAAATTGTGTTTTCTGGCGATGAGGGACAGATTATTTTACAAGCTCTTATTTAACTTGCAATGTTTATATAATGTATGTATGTATGTTCAGGTCAAATCTTAAGATTTCAATTTGACCCACTTCCTGTTGTTTGATTTAGCTGAAATTTTGCATACTTATGTAAGTTCGGTGACAATGCAATAATATAGTAGTGAAATTCAGGTGGTGCGGCCAGGATCGTCTCCACAGGAGGGAACTCTTCAACAGTTAATGGCACCAACTTGAAATTTGGTATGGATATGTAAGTTGGATGATAATACAGACAACAAAAAGTACAGTTGGCAAAATAAGCTTGTCTTAAAAATGACATTTTTATGGTTGTGTTAGATTGTTTTATCTTGTGCACAACTTTAAACAGGAATCACTTCATTTTACCTTTATCCTCTGTGGTACAGTCATCTTGTGGCTAATAAGCCGAGCATAGGCTTCATCTGACGAATACTGCATGTTGTCTGTTTCCCCACCACTCGTATACGGTGACTTCAACTGAATATTATGTTTAATTCAAATCATGAAGTCCCCACAATCTAAAGAAACAACCTAAAATTTAATAGATACTAAATCACACACACATTTTATACAATCGATGTCTGCCGATAATAATGTCAGATTTTTAATTACGGAACTAATTTAACCATTTTAAACAACCCCTATTAACCCGGCACCTGATTAATTTAAAAAGCTTACTTCATTTCAGACGTTACAATAACTTCGATAGGAGAATAATTATGATAGAAGAAAGAAAATTCTTTGGCCCAAAACGGTGGAAAGACAGGAAGGGCTGGAGCGGTTGGCTGGCCGGCTGGATGGATGGATGGATGGATCAATCAGTCAGGCTGGACCCGACTCATCAGATCAGGGCCGTGTTTTATAAGGTTACAATTTACAAGTGGAAGTCTCATTCTATCACCTTTTATTAGAAAGAGACTTCCGCTTTTAAATTGTTACTTGTAGCTTTATAAAACACAGCCCTGATGGCTCAATCTGTCTTTTTCTTGAGACAACACCGCATTAAGGTCAGTTTCATACTTTAATTACATTACATAGAAACATAGAAATAGACATTATACAAAAGCCATACAACTCGCTGGTTGTTGAAGTGAATAACTATTTATTATACTATAAACCAAATATTACCCATAGTTTTAAATTGCCTTCGTGTCGACAAAAATAGAATTGCTTTGGGTATATTTATATTACGCTATGGTCTTAACTTATTTTATATTTATTACACAAACATTATATTTATTACAATCTTTGTATTTAATTACAAAAGCTAAAGCAACAAAACATAAATCTAAAACTTTTAACTGCTTTTTATGCTTATCGACAACTTACTTTGGATGGAACATGGAACGGAATGCAAATTAGTTTTGTCATGTCATGTGTGTTGCTGATTGGTCGAAGATAAACGCTTAAATCGCTGATTTCAAAGGAATATCTTATGATTACCACGTTTATACGTGTAATTAAAATGCGTTACGTGTTTTAATTTTGTTTGAACTAAATAATTAATAGAGTAGCGTGGTGTTAGTAGATAATTAGCAATAATATTAAATATACTTTTCTGGACGAAATGACGGACTCCGGCTTCAGAGTTTTAATAGTTATTTTAGCCTTTGTTATTGTTACTTCGGCACATATAAATCCCAAACGCGATGAGAAGAAAGCGAAATCAGTCACTAGCTTCGTAAGTGCTAAATGGGAGGCAACCCCAATGGTTTTAGAGCTGGCCGAATATCTCTCTAGCGATAGCTCAGACTTGTTCTGGTCATTCGTGGATGGCATCAATTCATTAAAAACTAGTCTTGAGGACTTGGGTAAGCCATTCATTTACTTCCTCCGACTACTACTTCAAGTACTCACAGAATTCAATTAATTTAAATAGCACCAGGATTTAAAACTGGTTAAGTTTCCTCAATTGTGTAAGTACTTAGTTTTCCAAAATGGTCAAAAAAACCGTAGCAATTTTTTGCAAGGAATCTATGTTGTCATACGTAATGACGGTATTGTTAAATGATTTAAATTCATGTATTTGACAATACATAAATGATATATCTGAAATTAATGGAGGTTACCTAACTTGTAAGTAAGTAAGTAAATGCTTTATTGTACAGAAAATACAGAAATAAAGACGACTGGATAGCCTAGTGGTTAGATACCCAGATTATGAAACTTGAGGTCCCGGGTTCAATCCCCGATCAGGGCATATGTTTCTATGATGAATATGAATGTTTGTTCTTGGGTCTTGGATATTTAATATATATATATAAGTATGTATTTGTCTATATAAGTATGTTTATCTGTTGTCTAGTACCCATAGTACAGACTGCCTAGTTTGGGACTAGGTCAATTGGTGTGAATTGTCCCATGATATTTATGTAAAGACAAGTTACAAACATTGGGTTACAAGTACAGAGGCTGACTTATCCCTATAAGGGATCTTTGATTTAGGGAAGGACTTGTTTCATGGAAACAAACTTAAAACTTATGTAATTACACATTTATGATAATCATATGGTGCAATGTAAGCAAGGGGCTTGTTAAAAAAAAAATTTACAACATGTTGCAAAATAACCCATAAAAATGTTGCATGTTGTATGAATTTTTATTTATTTATTTCATACAGTGATTCAGATATTGTAAATGGACTCTTTATAATGGAGAATTTAACCCTCTTTCTGCTTAACGGGTATTTTTGTAAAACCCTGTACTGGTACTTATAGTGAAAAAAGTTTTCCACATGTCAAAAATCAATGTTCAGGTCATAAAAACTTTGACATTTCTCAATTTAACTATGTATTTTATGTACCCCATGAAATGCTTCATAGGTTTTCTATTTATAGTACAAAAAAAGGCCTATCAAATAAAAAACAACACATTATTCCAATAGGTAGGTATTTATGGATTCTCTGTATTAAACCTTTATAGTGCACAGCCAAGCTCTTCTCGTTATTTACTGAGGATATAATCATACTTAATTAATCTATTCTTGTAGAGACTGATAAAGAAATTTACGATGCATGCATTGGAGTTGCAAGTTCGTTGTTGGCCCCAGCACAGCTGCGTATGGCTAAGCTGGCTCTGTCAATGCACATTACTTCACCAACAGTGCGAATGTTTGAGGAAATAGCCACACAGAATGGAGCTAAGGATGTTGATTGCCTCACATTTGTTTCCATTGCTTCTAGAAATATTTGTGATAATGATAAATTACATGATGTACTTAAATCTTATAAAGAATATGACTCTGTAAGTACAATAATGTTTATTTAACTCTGAAATATGTAAAACATGATCATAAAATATAGTATATTTTATCATGTATGTTTCAGAAAATTCATAATTTGGAGACATATTCACTGGACCATTCCTATCCAAGCAGTGATAACAAGACTCTTACAGCAATCTTGTATGGAGAGCTTGGCTTCAAAGACTTTACATCCAAGCATAAAATTTTGTCAGCTTATGCTGACAAGGGTGTCATCAACTACATAGTTCGCTGGAATATTAAGGTCTGTATATGGTATCCTGAAAGTTTAAATAGGTTAAATTGTTAATATTTTGACTTATAATTGACTATATGTATTGCTTACAGCTAAGGGGGAAGCCCAAACTACGTCTCTCTGGTTATGGGGTTGAGTTACAATTAAAGAGTACAGAATACAAGAGTCAGGATGACTCAATGCCCAAAGAGTCTGATGGTGGTGATGCCCCTCCAGTTTCCGAGGAGGAGGATGAAAATGATCCACAAAATCAGATTGATGGATTTAATTTCGGAAGACTCAAGTAATTCTGTGCTTTCTTAACATGTGTCCCAATTAATTCTACAGACAGATTGAACTGCATTGTAGCTCAGTCAAATTAGAGAACAATGTATGGGAATTTTGGCAAAATTAATGGAGATGGTTTTTCTGTGGGAATAGTTTATATGCACGGGGAAGTTAAAAAATATCAAGTGTCCCCCCCTCTCCCATGGGTGCGTGTCGCACCGTGCGTCCCACCCCCCTCGAGCCTGAAAGTGTCCCTAATCGAGGTTTTCATCAGTTTTAAAGAAAACTTCACGATACATGAAAATTGTTTATGGACGAAATAATACACGTTAAATTTACTATCAACCTTTCATACATACAAAAGCGATATTTCTTTAAGTTTTTATGCACTGAATTTTTGTGAACTATTCGGACACTGAATATGGGCATTTTTCGCAAATTCTCTTTTTTTTTGTAAAAACTGGCTTTCTCAAAAAATACGCAGTTCACGACCAAAAGTTATATTATCAAAATAAATAATGGAATATTCTCTTTAAAAAGAGGTATCATTTATTTATATACTTTTTAAATTAACTTTTCTATGCTACTTTGAATATTGAATTTATCACAATAGGTACTTGACGGTAAGGGCGGTCAGGCTAGTTTTTTGCTCAATTAACATAAAATTAAAATAATTTAACTGCATTTTAAGGGTTCCGTACCTCAAAAGGAAAAATTGAACCCTTATATATAGGATCACTTTGTTGCCCGTCCTTCTGTCTGTCTGTTTGTCTGTATGTCTACGCGGTTACTTTATACTGCTCACTGACATAAAAAAATTGGTGTTCAGATTCATCTGTTTGGTTATGCTATAAGACCTACCTTCATACCAAATTTCAAGTTTCTAGGACAACTGGAAGTAGCTCTATAGTAGGTTTTGATTTCATGGCAATTTGTATGGGAACATCTTTTTTAATTAAGTACTGTATCTTTTGATTGCGTTGGCTTAGAAGTTCGAGTTTTTTACAGCTTCAAGGGACTGCAGGCTTGAGTATTTGGTATTAATTTCAGAATGCTATCTCCACGCGTTCCAGAGAAAAAGGATCTTGACAGACAGACAGACAGACGGACGGGCAACAAAGTGATCCTATAAATAAGGGTTCAATTTTTCCTTTTGAGGTACGGAACTCTTAAAATGCAGTTAAATTATTTTAATATTAAGTTAATTGAGTAAAAACTAGCCTGACCGCCTTTACCGTCAAGTATCTATGTGATAAATTCAATATTCAAAATAGCGTAGAAAAAATAATTTAAACAGAATATAAATAAATGATACCTCTCAATAAAGAGAATATTCCATTCTTTATTTTGGCGATATGACTTTTGGTCGTGAATTGCGTATTAACAAAAAAAAAGAAAATTTACGATAAATGCCAATAATTATTCAGTGTCCGATAGCACAAAAACTTAAAGAGATATCGCTTTTGTATGTATGAAAGGTCGATAGTAAATTTAACGAGTATTATTTCGTCCATAAACACTTTTCATGTATTGTGAACGGTTTTCTTTAAAACTGATGAAAACCTCGATTCGGGACACTTCGGGCTCGAGGGGGGGGGGGGGACGCACCCACGAGAGAGGGGGGACACTTCTTCCCTATGCATAGAGACTATTACCATAGAAAAATCTTTTTTAATAATTTTGCCAAATATTTAAGAAATTTAACGTAGCTATTGACATATAATAAAAATTGGAAATTAAAGTGACCATCTGTTGTTCATTTTTATTATTACTTTCGACATATTGTTTTTAGGAATTTGTTCCCTGCGTTGCGGACGCCTTTAGAGCGTTTCCGGCGGCACTTGTCAGAATCGAGCGAAGAGCTAGCGCCGCTGAAAGTGTGGCAGATGCAGGCGCTGAGCATGCAAGCCGCCGCCGCCATCGTCGACGCTGCCGACGCGGGCGGCGACGAGCCGCTCAGGGTGCTCGCGTCAATTGCACAAAACTTTCCAATGCAGGTACATGTCAAAATTAGGCTCTTAATTTGTAGGGTTCCATACATTGACATTAAACATTAAAGACAGGCCACGCACCTCTTCTTTAGTGCTGACAAAAGCCTCCTCTTTAGTGCCGCCTTCACTCATTAGCTGTCAAACTTCAAGGGAATATACCACCTGGATAATGGACAACCTGCTAATTCATGTCCACAAAATAACAAGTAGTCACATGATAACTGACCTGCTAATTTACGGACACAAAATAACAGGTCGTTCTTTATTGACCGAGCGAGCGAAGCGTTAACGTTTCAGATTGGAAAGAAATGTTTTCGTTTGTCTGTCCAGCTGTTTTCCTCTACAGTGAAATTTTGTAAGCAGGCTCGATAATTATGTAGTTTTTGTTAATTTAGTTTTTGGAAATAAAAAAAATAAAAAATGAGCCATCAGTGATAATTGTATAAGAGACGAGAAAGCTCACAGAGTGGCAAGTGGAATGGAAGGCAAGTGTTTCGTAACCGTTTCAAAGGTAAAAATGTAAAATAATAGAAAAAAATACAAAAAATATATATTTCAGACAAATAATGCACATGATCTCAGTAGGAGTATCTTTTTGTATTTTTTTCTCCCAATTTTTTATTTTTACGGTTTTCCCGTGAATATCAATTATATTTTTTATAAACTCACTGAAACATGAATACACAGAAAAAAACCAGAAAAATGCCAACCCCGGGAATCGAACCCGGATCCTCGACACTCCGGGTCAAAAAATACAAAAAGATACTCCTACTGAGATCATGAATTGATTGCTTTAGTGCGCCATCTCGTTGTTGAGCCTGGGTAGACTGATAAGTTTCGAAAGGGTGCGTTGTTTTCGGTTTACGAAGTAATCGCATAGATGGCGCTAGTCACTGCAAAAAGTGATAAAAACAAGCTAAGATTTGAATACATGGAAAAAATTCGGCCTTTCCTCTATGTCCAATCGTGGTGTAGGGGAAAAGCACACGACCCGGAGTGTCGAGGATCCGGGTTCGATTCCCGGGGTTGGCATTTTTCTGGTTTTTTTCTGTGTATTCATGTTTCAGTGAGTTTATAAAAAATATAATTAAATAATGCACACTCTAAATCAGTAGATCTAAAAATTGGAAATACAGTAGAAATAGATGGAATAGTCAGTTTCTGTACCTAACAGTTTTATTCAATTTACCAGGAATAACAAAGTTCAGAGCTACATAGTAAAAATATACTACTTATATTCTATGAAAGTTCACCGGGAGTTTTCTTTCCGAATTTGTACTTCGGGTTGGGATTTATCAGGTCGGGAAATTTATGGCCCTATATTATTTGGCCATAATATTAGAGGTAGGGATTTATCAGGTGGGCAAAGAAATTTTTGGCCTTGCATTATTTGGCCATAATATTATAATTTTAATTGCGTGGTTTTCTTTACAAAATATGAGCATATTATTTACTTACGTATGGAATGTGATTCCTTGTGCTTTGTTTTTCTTTTTCGTGTTATTTGTACAGTTCAATAATGTGCACGACGTCATTTTGAGCGGGTGAAACTGTTGTTACTGGGCAGGTCAGGGAGATGTCACCTGCGCAGCGGCCGTTGGCAACTAAGTCACCTAATCACGTATATTGCTTTCCCGCGCGCGTCCATAGCCAGAATGGGCATTGTTCAGTTTTTTTAAACACTTCTTCTTATATTTTTTTCTTAAAACATAGAATATTTTAAGAAGCCAATTTGAATATCTTGGTATATAATAGCGTAGTTAAATTTTAATGATTTATTAAAAATATCAGATACGACTTTTCGTAAATTACATATGCTGGCTGCATCCAAGGAAAGAGCCAAGCTTTTTACTTGATAAAAAAGTCAATGGTTGTCACTGTTACTGTCAACCCCTGTCACTGCTGTCAGTCACAATATAAGGGGGTCGATTTTTGAATCTCACCCGGTGACAAAATTCAGTAATTTAAAAAAAAGTTCGTATTTTTTAATCTCACCGGTGACTAAAATTCTCATGCGTATTATATCAAATATGAATGCTCCCACCCAGTCGTAAACGAGATCACCTGAATGACTTCTTGACCACGGGCAGTGACAGCTAACCTCAATCTACTATGTAAACATGCTTGTCTATGACATAAACGCAAATTAGCTGCATGTTAGTAGACGGGTACGACATTCAAAAATAAGGCTTTTGGCAGATAGTGATATCAATGTCATGGCTGAGTGAGAATTTAGTCACCTAGTAAGATTCAAAAATAGACCCCCTGGTGCACATTTTTCCGGTTGTTGAACATAGTTGTTGAATTATTTCAATAATCAGAAAGCAGAAGTTATTACAGTTAGAGTTATTAAATATGACCGATTTCACCAAAGCTTTTAAATATCAAAGGAAAGTTCAAAAACGAGCATTGTTTATTTTATGCTGAAAGTGACATTTGACAGTGACAAAACTACCTGAATACCACAGAATAGATTCGATTGGTATTTTTTAAATGAAAAGATGCAAAAGCTTTCAACGTATACAGACTGGGACTAAGGTCAAACAAAGGTCATACGTATTTTTGTTAAAATATCCGTAATCGTTGACTATTTTATAAAAGTAAAAAGAGGAAAATGTCTGTCAAACATATATCTCGAAATGGTTTTCGAAATAAAGCTTTTAAAAAAAATGAACCATGCCCATTATATTCAACATCATTATAAAAAACCGGGCAAGTGCGAGTCAGACTCGCGCACGAGGGTTCCGAACAATATTTTTAACGTTTTTCCCCAGTGTTTTCAGTTGTCCAGTGTTATCAGAGCCCTACTCCTAAGCAAAATGTACGCAGTGTGGGGTCATCTTATATTGGTCTGTTAAATCTACAGACAGACATAAATAATTAAAACTTTGAGAATTTTCTGAGTGGTTGTGCTATAAGAGCTACCTTCATACCAAATTTCAAGTCTCTAGGACAACCCACATTTTTATTTGGAGACTTGAATGCCGAAGGATTACACCCGTTTCACTTTCAACGGGTGCAAGATATTGTCTTAGCAGATTATCCCATCAGGAGAGTACGGTTTTGTCGTTGGCTATTACAAAACCAACACCTTAACATTTTATGGTCATTTGAAGCTACCTCCACCAGAGTAGGACTGTTTAACATACACAACAAGCACTGGTGGAGTGATGTCAATCCTCATGTGACACGGCGAGACTCGTTTCAAAAACGCTTCTCAGTTAATGTTTGGGCGGGTATTCTCAATAATTATGTCATAGGACCTTATTTCATTGAAGGTAATTTAAATGGAATTAAGTACGAAGCCTTTTTAAGAAACGAGTTGCCAATGCTGTTGCAACAAATTCCCGAATAAAATTTGCAAAACATGCACTATCAACAAGACGGAGCTCCAGCACATTTTTACCTGCGGGTTCGGAGTTACCTGGACCAAGAGTTCCCTGGACGTTGGATAGGACCCAGTGGTCCAGTGGAATGGCTGCCTCGTAGCCCGGATCTAACTCCACTGGATTATTTTTTGTGGGGTGAGCTCAAAAGACTGGTATACAAACGAGAATCTGATACTGTTCTGGAGCTCCGCCAAAAAAATAATCCAGGCGTTTGAGGTAGTAAAAACCAACGAGTTCGTACTCGGGAGAGTGCAAAGAAATCTTCGACGACGTGCAGAGCTATGTGTTTAGGAAGGAGGTGGACATTTGAACACTTGCTGGAGTACGTTTGAACTTAACAGTTAATTTTACTTTCTAATAAAAAATAATTTAAAACAGATATCACTTGTAGCTCCTTATCATTTGTTTTGATGTTTTGACACACTGATAACTGATAACAAAGCTTGAGGAATAGATACGTCAAGTAAACGTGACGTCATGATGGGTGACCACACTAGGAGATTTTAATTTCTTTATTCTGTTAGCAAATAAGTAAAAGTTAATTACGACGTAATTTTATAACTCAATTCGTGCATTTTGTTCTCTGTCGTTAACTGAGCCGGAATTACTTAATTTGTACTACGTTCAATGTAACAGCCTGTATACTATACAATGTAACTTGAGTGACTACTGAAATTAGCTGGACAACGTAGTGTACATTTTGTTCTAAGTTATACCACCGTGATATAAGTCGGTGCTTCATTCAATGAATAGACATTCTGCTCTCACCCGACCCACTTCATATTTTTTAATACAGTTGCTTAAAAAGTGGTACTTTTTGTGGCTACGTATCATGGGGAAAGTTATATTTTGCACACTAGTGTTTTTTACTTTTCCATTTTTTTTTAAATTTACAGTTCCAAGCCATCCAACCAAAGAGTTGTTATATTGAATCACTTTTTTATTGCGTCATTTGGTATTGAAACGATATAATGCAAGTATATTTGAATTTATTACTATTATCGTTATATATTTATTTAAAATATTTAAATTGCATATTTGACAAATTACACTTTATATAACATTAAAAATCATCCAGAACGATTTTCATAATGTTGGCTGATTGGGTATTTTCAAACACCGGAGATGAGTATTAAGCAAGGCCGCTTGTTCTTTACGCCAAAGAATACATTTATTTGCAAAGAAATCAAATAAAAAGTAATAAAAATTATATTTATTGCTGTTTCATGTTTACATTTAATTAAATTACCTTAATACAATAAATCTCTTCCTAAAATAGTGTATTTTGATTTGGCTGAACGGTTGAATTTGGCAAGTGCCTCGTGATAGTAAAGTTTTTGTGTAAAAATGAGTGATTCAGACGATTGTGGAATAGTTTAACTCCGCCAGATATACGTGAAAAGGCAACAATGGCAAGTAATTGTGTTTTACCGGAGAAGTCAGAGGAGAAATACATGGCCGTGTACATGACCAATTCATCGACTGGAAACGGGAAAACAAAGCTGTTTCATTCTCGAAAAACTTACTAATGGCCCACTTTCTTGAACTGTAAGAAATATCAGGCATCTACTATGAGGGCAAAATATTCAATGTTAAAATGTATGATTAAAATGAAAAACGACATTGACTTAAAGAGTTACACGAAATTGACTGCATTTTCGGTGCTTTTCGGTGAAGGAAAACATCGTGAGGAAACCTGCACACTCCTGCGAAGCAATTCAATGGTGTGTGTGAAGTTCCCAATCCGCACTGGGCCCGCGTGGGAACTATAGCCCAAGCCCTCTCATTCTGAGAGGAGGCCTGTGCCCAGCAGTGGGACGTAAATAGGCTGATGATGATGACTGCATTTTAGAAGAGAAAATCAGAAGGATACCTATCAAACCAAAAAATCTAAAGTATTGATATTGAAAAATTTATTATTGAAGCTCCGTATCATCATTTTCTGGCTACAAAGGTAGGTTTTAAACACAATACTTATTATGGTAGGTATTTGCTGGTTATTAAGTGGTCTTTCTTTACTATAGATGTGACCAATGTGTATTAAATTTGTTGACAGGTAGCACTCAGTTTAGGATTGGATAAAAATTGGAAAGCAAACAACACAGTCAATCCTTATACAACAACCAGCACCCATTGAACAGTGTGAGACTAAACAACATCCATCCACGTTTTGTAATAGTTGTGAACCCCAACCAGGCCCCTCTCATGCTTACGATAAAATTTCTACACCTGAGCCAGGACCCTCTAATTCTGATGGCTGGCGACGTAGTTCTACACCGACTAGTATGCAAGAACCTCAGCCAGAGTTGACACAAACGTGCGAGATCACCAGCAGTTTGAGTCAAACTTTGAACTTGCCCTTTGCGGGCCTTTAATGTTACTCTTAATAATTGTTCAAATTGCACTCTGAATTTTTACCACACAAAGAAATAAATGAAGTCTACTTTAGTTACTCCTTTATTTTTGTGTCATTTTCCTTTTTCGCAAATGTATTAAAAAACGTCGTTTTTTGCGGAATTGTCATTTTCACTCGCCCGAGTCTCGACCCTCGCCTAGCGGCTCGGGCCAAGACTTCTCGGGACTCGTGCAAAATAGACATACTTTCCGCACTTGTATCAAAAATTACTATTGTGTTACCAAGGCCATAAAACTGATGGCTTTAGAGGATTATTTTATGTTTTTTGATTATTTCATGATCAGATGTACTTCAAATACCTAATTTCATAATTATATCTACTCCAGACAAAGTCACTAATCCACGTGAACGTGCCGCGCTCCTTCCGAGACGAGGTCCTGTACAACCAAGACATTTGGGCGTCGTCGCTCGGGCTCCGGCCCGCGGAGCCGCTGCTGCTGGTGTCGGGCGCGCAGTACGACGCTGATGACGTCGACGTGCTGGCGCTGCTGCAGGCCCTCAGGGAAGACATCGCTCCCATGAACACGCTGCATGCATTGGGTATGTGTTTAACTAGTTCTAAGTCTTAAGATTTCATCCTCACACAACGCACGAGCTTTACTTATTACATATAGTTTAGTCAAATTAGATTTCATTGTATGGGAATTTTGCCAAAATTAATCTAGATGATTTTTCTGTGGGAATAGTTTCTATATCAAGTGTGGTTTTCTTCAGTTTTAAAGAAAACTAGTCACGATACATAAAAATACACGAAATAATACTCGTTAAATTTACTATCAACCTTTCATACATACAAAAGCGATATCTCTAAGTTTTTGTGCTACCGGACACTGAATACGGGCATTTTACGTATTTTTTTTTTTTGTTAAAACTCTAGAATTCTTGAAAAATATGCAATTCACGACCAAAAGTTATATTGCCAAAATAAAGCATGGAATATTCTCTTTACAAAAAGTATCATTGATTTTTACATATACTGTGTAAATTAACTTTTCTATACCATTTTGAATATTGAATTTTTGCCGTAACAATTTTTTTGTATTTCAATACTTACTAGAATTAGTAAAAACCGCGAAAAAACCCCAGCCAGTACAACTTTTAGTACTATTTGACATTTCTTTATACCTCACGTTACAGTAGTGCTTCTAGCGGCGAATTTATACGCGATAGCCCTCATTCAATCATAGGCAGGCTGTATAAGAAGCATAACCAAGTAAATTTTTCTTGTAGGTTTGTCCAAGAAATTGATCAACACTCTGATGTCCCTGGAAGTCGGAGAATCGTTCACGTGGGAGGAGTACGGTCTGGACATACGCGACACGGCCATCACCTGGCTGAACGACCTGGAGACTGACGAGCGGTACCGGCGCTGGCCATCCTCCTACATGGAGCTGCTGAGACCCACGTACCCTGGCATGCTCAGGAATCTCAGAAGGAACATTTATAATTACGTGAGTTAAGAAACGTTGACGCCATCAGCGTCATCTTCCTTTTATTCGGGTTCCAGTTAAACGCCTGTTCGAGTATTTATTTGTATAGGACGTCGTCACCATGGCACGAATTAAATTAAAAATCCTAAACAGTATTTATTTCAATTAAATCAACATTACACATTATTATTCGCAATAGGCTTCGTCAAAACTGTTTCAACATTAAAATGACAACAGCAGGGCTTTGACAACTCGCATATGCTTAGATCAACCATGTTTTTTATTCATGATCATGCTGATGACATGCAGAAAGGACACCCTGGCGTTCCAATATTACAACACATAACCTAAATGATAAATCATCATCATCACCAACAATTAATTTAAATAAAAATATGTGTTTCGCTTAAGCGATCGCGAATTACCCCGGTCGCTCACATCACATTGCCTAGTGATTCGAATGTGCAGTTTCGAATGTTTGCAAAGTCGGCCAATATCCTAAATGCATTCCATACTCGTTCGAGGTATTCTCACTTTAATGTGCGTCAGTAAACCAGCAGTGCAGGAAAAACCTCGCATAATTTACAAATGTCGTCTTACACTTGTGGGTTCGCGTATTTGTTGGAATGTGAGTATCGCCTTTACATTCTGTTGCTGAATTTATAAATACACATGTAAATGTGGTGCAGGTGATTGTGGTGGACGGACAGTCGCTGGCGTCAGGCCCGCCGCTGCGCCTGGGCGAGACGCTACTGAAGCACGCGACGCCGGTGCGCGTGGGGCTGCTGCTCGCGCCCGGCGCCGCGCCGCTCGACGCCGCCATCCGCTCCGCCTTCAACTACATCGCGCAGGAGAAGAACTCCAACAAGGAGGCCTACTATTTCCTCACTCAGGTATTGAAAATTAATAAGGCTACAGCTTTTTTCGTGACTCACATTTTTTATGTAATTAGTGTCTTACACGTTAATCTCCTCCCTCCCCCCCCAATTATCACCGGATATTTATGACATATCGGAAGAAATAATTGTTTTACTGTCGTTACAGCTGGTTCATTCAACTGAGGAAAAACCTATAACTATTGAACATGTTAAGACACAGTTGAAACAGTATGTTGGCTCGAATGCCAAAATTGACGAAATTATATCTGAAGATTCTGAATACAATTTTGGAAGTCAGCTGGCAGAAGAGTTTGTATCCAAAATTGGCACCACTAAGTTCCCACAGGTAAGATTATCAGTTCTTATTCAAGTATGGTAGGCGCTCGTATATGGTGTGGTAAGGACTATCAAGTTCTTTCAGTTTATACATGCATTTGCAATTGGTTGCTGGCAGTCTGTTTGTTCGCGTCTGCAGGTGTTGATAAACGGAGTTCCACTGTGGGACGAGGGCCCGACGCCCGCGACGTCGTCGGTAGAGCTGCTGGAGGAGGCGCTGGTGACGGCGCTCTCGCGGCACACGGGCCGCTTCCAGCGCGCCGTGTTCAGAGGCGACCTGTCCGACATGGACGACGCCGTCGATTTCCTCATGAAGCAACCGCATATCATGCCACGGTACGCTTCCACAGCATCAACACTACTCCAACCTACCAGTATGTCCTAAAGTATGTATGTGTTGCTTGCCGGGTCGTCGTGCCAGCGGCGTGTTGACAGACTGGGTTCATGGACTATGCACCTACCTATGCTAAAACTGCAGCGTAGTATATGCGCAGTACTAATAAATCAAGATTTTCTTTGAAATGTTTTAATGTTATAATGCGTCTTCGGCAGGTTAAACCGACGCGTGCTGAGTTCGGAACCTTCACAATACCTTGACCTGTCTGGAGCACCAGCTTCAAGCGAATATTTCACTGAAGACAAAGTGCATAAGTTGCTGCATTTGACAGGTATGTCTATCACAGCATAAAAGGACTTTGAGGCAGGTCTGTTTTAAAGTTGTGTTTTATAAATAAAATCCGATGTGATATAATGATTCGCTTTAAGGTTACCCCAAAAAGCCTCGTCCCACGGAAACTTTAGTTAATAATAACATTTTCAGGCCGCGACGCTCTCGCCACTGCCTTGCCTTTGCTGCGATACTTCACGAAGCCTGGAAAGCCCGAGAAGATCACTCAAACCATTTGGATCACTGGCGACCTTAACCAGAAAACCGCTAGGGAGCTTTTGAGAAACGCTATTACTTTTATGGTATTGTCCATGGGTTGTCTAACGGTTCACATAACAAATAATTCATTACAGATAATTTCACTTGTCATAATTTTATATCCCAAATAGGTTTATATAATAATCCATAACTTTTAGTTGTCATAATAAAGTTTATTTTTAGGGTTCCATACCTCAAAAGGAAAAAACGGAACCCTTATAGGATCACTTTGTGGTCCGTCTGTCTGTCAAGACCCTTTTTCTCTGGAACGCGTGGTGGTAGCAGACTGAAATTAATGTTAAATATTCAAGCCTGCGGTCTCTTGAAGCTGTGAAAAAATCAAACTTCAAAGTCAACGCAATCAAAAGATACAGTCGTTAAAAATATTGTTTCCATACAAATTGCCGTACTGTGAAAACCTAAAGGGTACCTAAGTTGAAAATTGATATGAAAGTAGCTCTTATAGCACAACCACTCAGAAAATTCTCAAAATCTTGAAATTTTATGTCTTTCAGTATATGTCACAGATCAATATAAAATGACCCCACACTGCGTACATTTTGCTTAGGAACAGGGCTCTGCTAATACTGGACTACTTAAAACACTGGGGAAAAGCAGGGCAATCTTTGTACGGAACCCTCGTGCGCGAGTCTGACTCGCACTTGTCCGGTTTTTCATAATCTTAGTTGCTATAATCCTCATTTTCCAGATCATTTAGATGTAATAATATTTATTTTCCCTGAATAAAATCATTATACATCTTTACCAAATAATATATTTGTCACACATGAATTCGGCCCTGACGGCCATATAAGCCGTGGGTTTTATTTAATTTACACCAATGTGCTTTATTACGCCAAGTATTTTTTTAATTTAAATTATGAGAAACGGAGGTACACCATGTCAATGCATTTATATAGATAGAAGAAAACTGTTTGGAAGTAGATCGTTTGTTTTTTTTGTCGCTGTAGAGGGAATCCCGCGGCGTGCGCGTAGCCTTTATCCCGAACGTGGAGGGCGTGTCGGGCGCAGACCAGTCGCTCAACAAGGTGGTGCTGGCGGCGCTCACGGGCCTCGACCCCGCCAAGGCGACTCAATATGTCGCGCAGTTGCTGGAACACGAAGGCTGCCACGAGAGGCAGGACTGTGAAATATTAGTAAGCGCAACTGTCTCGTTAATATTTGTAGAGTTTAAGTTCTTATAGTGTTTTTCTTTCTCTTACATATTCATACCGTTTCCAAAACGGTAGGTATATGATATCATAAAATAAAATGTGCTCTTAAAAATATATATCATTCATTCATTTCCGAAGACGCGACATCTTTATTGTGTTACGCGATTTCACGTCTTTAAAATTATTCTCATTCTGACCATACATATAACTGGCTCTGTGAGCTGTGGACCTCGCGACCTCATTGTCGATAATTTTTCGTTAGACGGCGAACAGAATGCGGGCGGACAGACGTACGAAATAATTTTTGTCCAAGCTAAAATTGAGACACTTCGCTCACTTCGTTAATAAAATGTTTAGAAAAACTAATGCCATGGAGTTTTAGTGTAGAATTACACACCACTGTTGGCTTTTAAATTGAGCGCACTTGTTTGTTTTTCTTATTTAAATAAATTTGACCTCGAATGTATGAAATTTTCAAGTATGCACTAGGGTTTACACTAATTACGAGTACATGCCACTTGTTTTAACCACAGTGAATGTTCAGTTAATCTTGTAGTAGGTAAATGTGTATGTCGTATGAAGAAAAAGTAAACGTGACATGTTCAAAAATTACCCGATCTTTGTGAATTTTTGTGATTGGATAATTATGTAGATTTTTTTTTGTCGACAGTCTACAGGTGACAGAGCCACTAGTATAATAGGAATTCCAGTTATATAACCATTAATCCGAACTCTTCGACTACATATTCGGAGAGCACGGATTGTCAAAGGTCCTGGTTTCGATTCTTAGTTCTAGCCGGTTTCTGTTATTTTTTAAGTGTATCTTTAAGTTAAGATTGAACTATAAATGTTTGTCAGCCGGAGTTAGTGCCGGCGCTAAACCGCTACGAGTGGGTGCTGAAGGCGGCGCGGGTGCTGTGCGCGCGCGGCATGCGGCTGCGCGGTGGCGCGCGCGCCGTGCTGCACAACGCCCGGCTCGTGGGCCCGCTTGCTGACACAGAGTCCTTCACGCTGGACGACTTCGCGCTGCTTGAAAGGTATGACAGCACGTCCGACCCACGACGTATGTCCTAAAATTTTTTGGTTGAAAATGTTTGGAATAATAGTGAAAGTGAGTTACGCGGATTTTCCCTATGGGTGTTGTGCAGATACGCAGCATTTACCAGTGCTAGTTACGCGGTATTGCACTATCCCCGACGATATTAAATAGCCCCCGCAATAAAAAATACACTAGGTCCTTCGATCAATAATTATTGATCGGAGACTAGGTCACATAATTGCTCAACGAATCTATACGTTAGGTTAGAACTGTGTCAGGGCGCGACAACTAGGCGGAATCGTCGACTTCACCTCAGAGTTGTTAACTTCATTATGAATATTTGATTTCTTGACATTAACATCTACTTATAAATTTTAATTGTGCTAGGGGCGTAATAACATTTAGTAAATTGTGATGTTTATTTCTACCAACCAACTAAATATTCTTGTTTTTACATACTCTTCAGGTTCAGCAGTCACATGTATGCCGATAAGTTATCAGAAGTGCTCGATAAGAAAAAGAAAATGAAAAATGAAGTCACTGAAGATGATGATGGTCAGTGCATTAATTTATACCTTTATTAATCGTTAAACATAGAACATGTTTGATATTACTATGCATATACAAACAAATGCAAAATGCTATTATCATTTTTATATTTGAATGTTGGTTTGTCTTGTAATCACGGGTCTGGCAGAGGCAAGTGTTATATTTGCGTGGCAAGGCGCGCAGTGATGTATGGTGGGCCGTATAGCGGGATTTTAACAGCGAGCGGAGATTCATCTCATAAGTAAACTGCTTCCAAACATGTATACCATTCTAACTGAATCTGCCAGATTAATGTTACGAGATAAACGGAGTCCTTCCGGGGCCGCTCGGCTAGCAATGGAAACTTTGCTCAAATATGGATTCAGACGACCGGATGGCCTAGTGATTAGAGAACCTGACTACGAAACTTGAGGTCTGTCTTCGATCCCCGGTCGGGGCAGATGTCTGTATGATAAATACGAATGTTTGTTGTCGAGCACGGATTATAAAATTTTCTATTCTGTGTCCTCGAGTCTTGGATGTTTAATATGTTTTTATGTATGTCTTCTTCTTCTTCAGTCTTTTTCAACCTTTTTGGTGTAGACCTCCTTCAACAATTTCCATTTCTTGCGGCATTGAGCTCTTTCCATCCAATTCGAGCCGGCTACCGTCTTCTCGTTTAAGAAAACAAAACCAGTGAGCTGCACAGACGAATAGGTAAGACTAATGTGGGCAGCCTACGCAAAAATTGATTCTGCTTTCAAAATCAAAATCTCTGGTGAACAAAAAGCGAGAATATTTGACCAAATAATTTATTGAATCAGGCGTTACTTTGCGGAGGTCCATATTTATGAACTAAAAAACAATTACTTTGCTCACCCGCGACCACAAACACGCGGTTGTGGTCGCGGGTGAGCAAAGTAATTGTTTTTTAGTTCATATATTTGACCAACGCATTCCACCTGTGCTCTCTTATGGTGCTGCAACCTGGGTTTTCACCAAAGAAACCATCAATAGACTGGATGAGCCCAGAGAACGGTAGAGAGAAAGTTGGTAGGTGTGACACTGATGGACCGCAAAACACACAAGCGGCTTCGAGAGCAAAGCAAAGTCGCAGATGTGACAAAACGAGTAGCGGTGGCGCATCTAAAATAGAAGTGGCGTGCAAACCCCTCCTTGAGTAGAAGCCATAGGGGAAAAGTCCTCAAGGAAGACCACAAATGCGTTGTAAAGACGACCTGAAGAGGGCAGCCGGCTCAAATTTATCTATATAAGTATGTTTATCCGTTGTCCAGTACCCATAACACAAGCTCTGCTTAATTTGGGACTAGGCCAATGAGGGCTATAGCAAGTCAAAACTCCGCTAGGATCGGTAGGGTCGAGTGAGGTTTATCGGACAATTTCCACCAATAACAGGCCAGTAGCTTCTCTCTAATTGGTGGAGAATGACAGATAGAACTCACTCCACACTAGTGGTCCAAGCGGATCGTCGACTCGCGGTAGCTCTCATTGGTGTCAAATGTCCCATGATATTTATTTATTAATGTTGGGAATGGGGATTGATGGACTCGAATGGTTGCAGATGAGGAGGAGGAGAGCGTGGCGACGCTGTCAGCGGACGAGCTGCTGAAGGCGGTGGCGGTGCTGGCGGCGCGGGCGCCGCGCGCGCGCACGCCGCTGCCCGCCGGCCTGCGCACCGACCACTCGCTAGTCGACCTGCCGCCTGCGCACGCCGACGAGGCCGCCATCGAGGTGACGCACCCCTCTACACCGAACGGTGTGATCGACGGGTGAGCTGGCCCGTGGCTCACCGCAACATCGCGGTCTTGTGACAAGGCAGCCTGGCTCCCAGTCTCGGTAATTTTTACCGCGGTAAAGCTCGCCCGTCGAACACACCCTTAAATGATTCTGCGGTGTATCCCAAAGGCATGACTCTGTCATTGACGGATAAATTAGTCAATGACGGCATATTCACCGTTCATATGTTAGAACTGAGAGAATAGGGTGGTCCTCGACTTTGAACGGGGAAAAGCAAAGTTACAAGATGAAAATATAACATCAGTTGCTCGAAAATGTGAGTGGTAATGCATTCCAATGACATTGACAATCGTTTTCAATTAAATAGTGGTGTCGCGTCGTGACATTCGTTTGTGAATTGCAAAACGCAATAGCATCGAACTTCATTTTTGACAATAAGGTCGAATATCGTCTTACAGTATTTTTTTACTATTTGTTATAATCGGGAACTTAATTTAGTTGACGTTTGTAAGCAATGTTGTATCTAGAGTATTAATGATCGAAGGCAATAGTTAATAAGAACCATCTACACGTACCTAACAGTCTGAGTTTCTCTACCAGGGTGTCACGTATCATGTATGTACCTACATCATTCATGGCGTAGGTAGATGAACAAAGTGGCGATAAAATAAATAACTAATTCAGATAGTGGCGGTCCTGGACCCAGCGTCGTCGGCGGCGCAGCGCGTGGCGCCGCTGCTGCTGGTGTTGCGGCGCGTCGTCAACTGCCGCCTCCGGCTGTTCCTCAACCCGCAGGACAAGAACTCGGACATGCCTCTCAAGAGGTAACTGGCAGCCTTATTGTTAAACGCCTGCACCTCCGTAACGTAACTGCATTCAATTCACCGTTTTATTAATCAATTATTAAAAAAGATGGTTGTTTTAAGTTTGACGAGTGCGTCTGCGTATTTGTGTCCATTTGTATCTGTGTGTTAGTCTGTGCCATCGTAGCTCTTAAATGGAGATACAAATTTGGACGCGGATTTTTAAATCAAAATTTGGTTTTAGATGGATGGTCGAGATGGTTTTTATAGGTAAGATTCATTCAAATTGGTTCAGCCGTTCTTGAAATATGAGACTTTGAAAATGACTGTCAGGACTATACTATTTCAGGAATGCGCGCGTTAGACAATAGTTCTGTCCTAGCTTTATTAACCGACTTTAAAAAAGGAGGAGGTTCTCAATTCGTCGGAATATTTTTTTAACGGGATAAAAATGAGTCGTCGTTGGCAAACAAGTAATCAGTGTTTCATTTTTGTAAGTTACGAGCTTAGCGAAAAACAGTATTAATTTTAATTCTATAAGGGCGGTGAGCTCACTAAGAAAATAGTGATGTTTATGTATGATTGATGAAATGATGAAGACACTAGGGCGCAATGCAGTTGCTATGATTGAATATTGTACAAATAATATGATAATGCGAGTGCCCAAAATGCTACGCGCACCTCAGGCATATTTACGAGGCACGTCATACGACTACACTCCTCAAAAATGACCAGGGATCAATTATGTGCGGACCTGGACTCCCATTTCCGTTCCTAGACATTTTTGAACAGTATAACATACTCGTAATGCCTGCGCTCGGCTTCAAATGAGGTAATTAATAAGCCTTTTTTTAGAAGGAATATCGTCTGCCTGCTACTTGTCGTAGGTCAGAGACAGAGACCTGCCGTATTACCCGTTCGTCTATTGTTTGAAGCGCATTATGAGAACATCTAACTAAATATATAAGTGTAGTTTTTCTCCTTTCGAATGTTGCCGTAGCGAATTGTAGTGCGAGTGCGACGCGATTGTGTAATAGTACGCGGTGTTTACCTTTTCTGTGTTTGTTATTGTTGCTAGTTGCGCTGCGTTCCGTTTCACGTATTCGTTCAGCTTATTTGCTAATAACGTGATGATGTCAATTGAATTACTTACGCTGCTAATAATTTATTTCATACCGATTTATTTAATTGCGTGTTACGCGCTTATTGAATTAATTATATGTATTATTGTAGTAGTGTGATTTTATTAATCAAATACATATTAAAAGACATCAACGCTTTTTCTTTCCTTTTTAGGGTTCCGCACCTCAAAAGAAAAAACGGAATCCTTATAGAATCACTTTGTTGTCCGTCTGTCTGTCTGTCAGTCTGTCAAGGCCCTTTTTCTCTGGATGGCATGGAGGTAGCAGTCTGAAATTAATATTAAATATTCAAGCCTGCAGTTCCTTGAAGCTGTGAAAAAATCAAACTTCTTAGTCAACGCAATCAAAAGATACTGTTATTAAAAAGGTTGTTTCCATACAAATTGCCTTATTGTGAAAACCTAAAGGGTATTCTAGTTATAGTGAAATAAACGGATCACTCACGTATGTCAGTCGAGTATAGCTGGACATGTTTCGGACTAATCCGTAGTCCTTCCTCTGGGAGCACACGCCACGCCGGTGGCGAGACGTGAACTGCCCGCCGGCGTGGCGTGTGCTCCCAGAGGAAGGACTACGGATTAGTCCGAAACATGTCGAGCTATACTCGACTGACATACGTGAGTGATCCGTTTATTTCACTATGATTGAGTCTCACGGTAGTTTTATGTTAAAGGTATTCTAGTTGTCCTAAAAACTTGAAATTTGGTATGAACTAGCTCTTATAGCACAAACACTCAAAATCTTAAATTTTTATGTCTGTCTGTATCTGTCACAGACCAATATAAAATGACCCCACAGTGCGTATATTTTGCTTAAGAGCAGAGCTCTGCTAACACTGGACAACTTGAAACACTGGCGAAAAGCGGGAAAATCTTTGCACGGAACCCTCGGTGCGCGAGTTCAAAATCTAGAGATTGTACATTATAATATACTTACTATTTCATATTTATCTATTAAATAAAATAATAAATTTTTGTCATTACTTTTTAATTTGCTATTCATAAACATTCTTGCTAGTTTCAAGGATCATGGAAAGTAAACGGATTGACAAAGCCCATACTTTGAATCGTTCTTATTTACATTCAGCGCCATCTACCTTGCTTGAGCGACACATTAGAACCGCTGTTTTGTTATTATTTGACCCGCTGGCTACGACCTTGGCGCCATCTAGAAATTGCCTGAATTTTAAGATAACTGCGGGGAACGATTCGAAGTATGGGCTTCGACACTCCGTATACTATCCTCCTTGCTAGTTTCAAAGGGTTTAGAAAGTAGATGTCTTTTAATTAGTATCACACTACTTTATACAATAATATAATTAATATAATACAGTCTTAAGATTTATGTACACCGATCAATGTATGAGTTGTAGAATTGACGTATTTTTACGGAGTTTTACAAGCTCCGCGTTGTAGCATGTTGTCTCGGTCTCCCTTTGCAAGGCACCTGATTAATCAACCCGCATTGTTGTGAAACCTGAGCGCGTGCTCCGACGTACTACGTCGATTTCCCCTATTTGTTGACACTCCGCCAGATGCGTCGTGCAAATAATTAGTGCTTGCGTCATTTATGTCTGGCTGTTAATGGTTCATATTAATTGTAACAGTACGCTAAATTATGAGAATATTAATGAATGGCCATTGCTTCAAGAATCCAATTCAGTTCGATTAATACATATTGTTCACACGTAAATTGTAATGAAACTTCAAGTTAGTTCGGAACAGAGTGACGTTTATTTTTAAACATAAGCAGGTACCAAACCAGTACAATGTACAACGCTCTACAGATGGCGCCACTAGTATAAAATAAGTAAGAGTATTTTGTTATCTATTTTAACATCCTCTCCTAACAAAATAAACTAATAACCTTACAATAACAATAGTTTTCAGAACACAGCAAGAATTATAAATAACTAATTACAACTTTGATATACCCATTGAATTTAAAAACTTGTAATGTTTATTTACACAAAGACTTTTTGTCAGTAAATCAGCTGGCATATCTGAAGTTGATACATATTCTAACTTAACCTTATTATTAGATACACAATCTCTGACAAAATGATGCCGTACATCGATATGCTTTGTTCTTTTGTGAAATAATGGATTTACAGCTAATTTAAGTGAACTTTGACTGTCACTATACAAGCATATTGGTGTACTGTCATTTGGTTTCAACAAATCACACAATACATTTTGCAAATAAATTGCCTCTTTACATGCCTCACTTAGAGCCATGTATTCGGCCTCAGTGCTTGATAAAGCTACTGTTCTTTGCTTCCTTGATTCATAGGATATCACACACCCTGACATCATGAAGCAAAATCCTGTGTATGATCTCCTATCCAACGCACATGATGCCCAGTCAGCATCTACAAAACCATGCAAATAACAGTTATCTTTTTTATATACTAATCCATAGCTTTTGGTTTTCTGTAAATACTTTAACAATCTCTTTAAATGTTTCCAATGATTTTCATTGTTACAATTGTTATACTGACTGAGAAAGCTTACACTATAAGCAATATCCGGCCTTGTCAGTACAGTCAGGTACATAAGGCTACCTACTAATTGTTGGTAGGGATACCTTTTATCACAATTATTATTTTCGCCTTTTTCTAATTTTAAATTAACTTCCATTGGGGTGTCTGAACCATGACAATCAAACATATTAAACTTGTTTAAAATATAGTTTATAAAATGTTCCTGGTCAACAGTAATACTGTCTTTTTGAACATTCACTCTCATTCCTAGACACTGATTGATCTGACCTAGGTCTTTTATTTTGAATTTATTAACAAGTTCAGTTTTCAACTGTTCATATGAACTTTTACAGTTATAAAATACAAAAAAATCATCGACAAATAATGCAACATATACTTTTACATTATTATGGCATTTTATGAAGAGACAAGGTTCATATTTAGACTTTTCATAACCTAAATCTAACAAACATTCTTCAACTCTGGTGTACCAGGCCCTAGCAGACTGCTTAAGACCGTAAATTGCTCTTTTTAATCTCAATACCTTGTTGTCACACTCAGGGAAAAAAGAACACTCTGGTATTTCCATAAAAACATTTTCTTTTAAAAAACCGTTCAAGAATGCAGTAGGTACATCTAGGTGATTCATGTGCAGATCCAGTTTGACACTTAATGCTAACAATAGTCTAAGGGTGGAATACCTTAATACAGGAGAAAATGTCTCGTTAAAGTCTTGGCCCTTCTTCTGTGTTAAACCTTTTGCAACAAGTCTGGCCCTATAACGCACTTTGCCATCACTATTGTATTTTTTCTTGAACACCCATTTATTTTTCACCACTGTGCCGTCTTGAGGCCTATTCACTAGCTCCCAAGTGTCATTGTCTTTGAAAGATTTTAACTCCTCCTCTATTGCACTTAGCCACTGCACTTTTTCTGGTCCAGTAACAGCATCAGTAAGTGAAATTTCTTCGCCCATCACATCCATGACGCACATGTTTGAGTAACCATAATAGTTCGGACAACGTCTAACACGCTTTAGTTCCTCCAAAGTCTCCTGTGCCTCGCCGCCAGCATTAACTGCCTCATAGAAGCTGTCATCTTCACTTGATGGCTCACTTGGAACATATGTCACATCATTGGCATCGTCTTGTTGCAAGCCATCCTCTGAGCTATTTGACTCGCTGTCTTTTGCTTGCTGACTCTCCATTACACACTCTGGCTGCTGTTTATCCTCTACCAAAATTGTTGCTGAATTTTCTTGAATATTTTCCATGACTACCACATCTCTAGCAACAACTATTTTCTGAGAATCTGGATCATACAAGCGATAACCTTTGGTATTTTCTGAGTAACCAACCAGTAACATCCTGACAGCCTTTTTGTCCCATTTTCTGCGCTTTTGTTTGGGAATGTGGACCATCACTGGGCTGCCGAAGATCCGTAGATGACCAATGTTCGGCTTTCTACCCGTCCACATTTCATAGGGGGTAGTTTCTCCACCTAGTCCTGTCGCTGGTGACCTGTTCTTTATATACACTGCAGTATTTACTGCTTCGGCCCAAAATTTTGTTTCAAATTTTGCATCAAATAGTAGACACCGTGCTTTCTCTACTATGGACCGATTATTTCTCTCCGATAAACCATTTTGCTCAGGAGTAAATGCCGTTGTCTTCTGATGCACTATACCGCATTGCTTCAAGTAGGTTTCCATTTCTGTTGAGCAGAACTCGCCACTGTTATCAGATCTTAATACTTTTATTTTCTTAGACTGCTGGTTCTCAACTAACTTCTGAAACTCTTTGAAGTACCTGAATGTTTGATGTTTTGATTGAAGAAAGTATACAAAACACATTCGGCTATAGTCATCGACAAAAATAAGAAAGTATCTTGCATTTCCAAGTGACTTATTCTCCATCGGCCCGCACAGGTCTGTGTGGACCAATTCCAGCACTTCCTGACTTCTGCTTGCACTCTGAGGGAATGGAAGCCTTGACTGCTTCCCCTCGCAGCATACTGTACAACTGGATTTATTTAATCTGCCACTATTGTCCTGGAATGACACACCCTCAACTACTCCATTCTTCATTTTACTGAGATCATTTGAATTTATATGCCCTAATCTTCTGTGCCACGTTGAGCTTGATGGTGTCACTGTCGCCGCGAGTAGCTGTAGAGGTTTCACAGTATGTAGTCTGTAGACCTCATTTTCTAACCTTGCTTCACCAATACAAACATTCTCTGAGTTGTAAATAAAACATCCTTGTTCGTTAAATTCCACTCGGTTTCCACTAGCGATGATTCTACTCACCGACAGTAAATTCGTGGTGAGGTTAGGTACGCACAGAACATTGTTTACATTCACTTCATACTGCTTATTTCCGACTGCAGTTGTGATTTGTAAGTCTCCAGAGCATAAAACATCCACTGTTGATTGATTTGCAACAATAATCTGCTTAGTTTTCGGTTGGTACGAAACATTTGACAACATGTTTACATTAGACACCAAATGAGTACTTGCACCGGAATCGATGTAATAGTCATTTTGACTGAATTCGCTAGTCAAAAATACTGCGCTGAATGCATTAATCTTCGCTTTTTTCTCTTCAGGACACTGACTTTTGTAATGCCCAATTTGTTTGCATCGGTAACAACGTATTGCTTTCGATATTTTGTTGACGTTTCCACTGACAGTTGACTTGGATGGCGTTCCGTTGCACGTATTGCTGCCGCAAATTTTTGGACAGTATTTATTGCTACCTCCATTTCGTTTCTGCGAATTCTTTACAAAAAATGCACTATCATTATTAACCTCGAAATCCGTACTCATGTCTAATAACTTCGTTTTTATAGCGTCTGCACTTATACTCATTCCTGAGTGCTCAATGGCCATGATCATCGGGCTAAACTTCTCCGGAAGGCCCGCCAGTAGTAAAGAACCGATCCACTCATCATTTATCTCGAAACCAGTACCTTTTAATTTCTGTGCTGTTTCCACCAACTGTGTCACGTACGCTGTCATAGATTCACTTGTATCTAAGCGTACAGAAATTAAATTCCGTAATAAGCTAATCTTGCGCGTGAAACCGGAGTCGTCGAACAAAGACTTCAGCTTATTCCAAGTAGCTCGCACTGTAGTTTCGCCTTTAATATGCACGTAAAGGGATGGGTCGACGGTCAATATCAACTTCGCTCTGGCTTTCCTGTCGTTTGTCGCTTCTAGCACATCTGCACTGGATAAATTGACCCCCTCCAGGATGAGAAAATTTTCCACAGCAAACGCCCAATCGTCATAATTTTCTCGCCCTTTTAGCTTAGGCACGTTCACTGCATAACTAGCTGCCATATTAATAACTGTGCACTACAAAAACTATCTAAAAACCTCGTTAAAACTATTTTATTACAAGAGCTGGCCCATAACCTAATGAAACTTCAAGTTAGTTCGGAACAGAGTGACGTTTATTTTTAAACATAAGCAGGTACCAAACCAGTACAATGTACAACGCTCTACAGATGGCGCCACTAGTATAAAATAAGTAAGAGTATTTTGTTATCTATTTTAACAAATTGTTCCCAGGCTCTTTTGGCGTGGGTTGATCTTGTAACAATAGCATAACTATACTAAAACATTTCTTAATACTTATAATTTTAATACTAATGTTGTGCTTTGCGATTTTGCTGATAGCTAATTGAGAAGTGCGGAATATATCAAGGTTTAAAGCTGCAGACATGTGCGCGCGAATGTATTCTTTTGTGTGGCTGATTGCTTGTTGTAAAGATCTACTTATTTTGATCCTTTAAACGTTATGTTATCAACAAACGTTGAACGAAGCTTGGTCTTGGTCAATTATATCAGTTATAGACTCATTTCACCATGCAGTGGCTTGGCGTGGCGTCGCCTCTTATTTAGGTATCTAGTAGGTGCGACATAAATATGAAATGGTTTAAATATTATCAAGATAGTATTATTTTTGTGAAATATTGCTGCCCCCTAAAGGTGCCGCCCGGGGCGGGCCGCCCCTGCCGCCCCCAGTACTCTACGCTACTATGTCCGTCCGTCTGTCTGTCTGAGGCTTAGCTCCGAGACTCTTGGCATTAGAGCGCTGTAATTTGGCATGGTCGTAGATAGTATTTAAACATGTAAACATGACAATGCTCCCAATTGGTTTACCTCTACTTTAATTATTCATATTATTATATCGTATTCATAAAACTAAGTCAAATAAGCTCCATCATCTGGCTGTGGTGAAATCACTACCATCAATGTCAGGAAGTATGTTTTCTAACCACTAGGCCTGACCGAGTTCTCTAAACACTAGGCTGTATAGTCGTAGGGTATAAGTGTGTATGTTTCAATTATTAAGTACCTAGTGCAATTTATAATGATGATATTGATTACGTATTTTTTTTGTTACCATGAGTTTAGGAAATCATATCCCGATTGTAGTATAGGTTACGCTTAGTGCTTTTATGGAAGAAAAACTCTTATTTTGGCTACTTTATTATATTGTCATGGTTCCGGATACATTTATTTTATTAAATAATGCTTAAAACAATTATAACTAGTGAACAATATAGTTAAACCGAGGTAATTATATTTATGAGCATTTCGGGTGTATATCCATGCAGCAAATCGTTCACCATATCCTTGATTAAGTCTTCTGCCTGGTCCATCAATTCACTGCTGCTGTCACTTAACATGTCCGATATCTTGGTGTTAATAACGTCGTTGATAATATCTGAAGTACCGCTCAGATGAGCCTGAAATAGGAACACAAACAATAACAATTCATAATTAATCAGAATCAGTCTTCGATAATTTATACTCAAGATATGACATCAGCCTCTCATAAATGGATCAGCAAATCTTAAACCTCGAAAATAAGGCTGCATGTCGTTTTATACTTCTATGATGGATTTGATGTTATAATTATATGAAAGTATATTAAATATATACAGGGGTGTATGTAAATATGTCCTACGGCTGTGCCACATAGTAGTATCTTAAATATTGTAGGATATTTTGTTCTATCGAAACTTTATTTTATTTCAAAAAGTAAGTATTTCTACAGTCAGATTTAAAAAGAATGCTTGCCTCACCGCACCTAAGAATCGAATCAACCAAATGTGAAAAACTAAACCCGTTTAGTAACACATTACCTTTAGGGGGTCCCCTAAACCAGATGCTGGAATAAACTGGATTCTTCAACTTTTTAGAGCCACACTGTACATTATTTAAACGATAAAAATAGGTACATTAATTATCTTTAACAATTCAACTTGCCTTTCCACGTTTCATATATACTTTTTCGTATTTAATACTTATGATATATGCATCACAAGTATGTCGTGAATATTGAAATCGCGATTTATTTTCTGTCACTACATCATAAGCATAATTTACTTTTATTGATGTTGTGACATACACCAATACATAGATAATTTAATAGGCTAGAAGTTCCACGTTTAACATTATTATGATATCTTTTTTATAATATTTCAAATGATAAATTTACGTATCCGGTGTGAATTCTGAACGAGAGTTTTTTGTGAAAAGACGCGTTATTTGTGAAAATACTGTGTTACATGAAGTTAGACCGATATTTAATAGATATCACCAACAAAACGACGTGGTTTAGTAGACGAGAGGTGGGGTGAGGAAGGCGCGAAATGCTCAAGGTTGTCTTCTCAGGGGAGCGTCTTAAAATAAAGAAACAGTAAAATTTTACATTCACGTTATTATAATGTCTCTCACTGCCACTGCATACTATTTTTTTTAAACTTCTAATGAAGTGTTACTTAAATTTAAAAATAAAGCAATGTCTATAGAGCAAAATATCCTATCTACAATATTTAAGGTAATTCTTTGTACTAACTATATGGTAAACTTAGTATTGTATAGTAAACTCGTGACAATTCAGTGTTAAATTATTTAACAGAAATACAATTATTTTAAAATGTTATATTAATTACCTGAACGTCGTCCACTAAGTAGTCAAGATTTAGTTTTTTTATCACAGTGTCGGAACCTTCAGCGGAAAATTGCACCTCTGCGGTAGCCTTCAGGTTATTGATGTTAGCCCTGTAATGGCGTATATTGCGTTTAATATTGTAATATAAGAACGTGCCTAAAATAGAGAAAACTCAACTTCAGGATTGACTTGTTGATAGTAGTCAATAATATTCGATTAACTTTTAAAGCCACGTTAGAATCCACAATCCACAATAAAACAGTATTCTTTTATTTGTGTTTACTTACTTGAGTGTTCCTTTATCGTCGATTGTGACCATACCAAAGAATGCGGACCCCAGCAAGTGGTACCTACCTAAAAGAGAAAATAAAATATATGCATTCGTGTGATTTATATTATAAAACTCACCCTTTTACAGTTTCATAAAATACTATTAAAATTTGTTCAGAAACATGAATGATGCAACGTACTTGCTCTTATCGCCAGCGTGGGCACATAAACTTGTAAAGACACTGTAAGCTGTGACGGCGATGCGGTCAATTTTTCTACGGACAAGTTTTCCAGTCCCTTGATCTTAATTTCATTTAAGTTCATCGTGTAACTGAAAGAAAGGTTAAACATTGACAACTACTTCACATAAATCATTAGTGTTATTCCATGGAGTTTAAGTTTTTACTTACTCATCGTAATCAAAATGCAAAGGGCCAAGTTTTAAGGATCGTAAGGACGGAAGTTTAATCGGCAGGGAGTCGACGTCGCCATCTCTACATTTATGGATGATTTTGATCAAACTTTCCTCAAATCTGTTGCGAGCTAAAAACAAATACAAAAGAAATATATAATTTAAGCCTCGCAAAATTTCTTTCGCGTAGAAAAAATATTTAATGAAATTAATTCTATTTAAAGCTATGTGTATACATTGCTAAATTTCATTATATTTCAAAGACTAGCTATAGCAATACTGGGCGGGAATGCTGCCTGCGTAATGGGCACCCTACCCAAGGGTTCAAATTTAGATGGTAATTTTTAGCTTTATTTTTATTAAATTATTTTTAAGTTAGTTTTGGATATTTACATTTTAGTTTATAGCCTAATGTGTACTGAAGCAGTGCATGAAATTTTATTACATTATGTTAGCTAAGAGCCATTGTCTTTTAATTTTACAAGCTTTTATTAAGTTTCAAGAGTGTCAGTGTTTCCAGTGAAATCTTACAAGTTAAATTTTACCCATTTGGTCGAGTTGGTATAGCCAACAAAAAGCAACATTATTATATAAACATGTCGTTCTGAACTCGACTTAAATACTTGAGTGATCCGTTTTATTTCACTATGATTGTAAATTATGTTGGTTTTCAAATTTGACACTCTTAACGACATCGAATTCGATACCGAAAAGTCATTACGACACCGAATTCGATGTGGTAATGACATTTCATTACTGCTGGTGGCGGTTGGGTGGCTCTCGGCGGCGAGCAGTCGGCGTCAGGCTGAAATGCTGATCGGTTTCTGAACGCATTATAGAGGACTTATGTGTGTAGATAAACTATTATTGTTTTATTGGCCTTTGGCAGAAATATTTTTTTGCGAAACTAGTGTCGTTGGTCAAGAACAGACCTGTTTCCGCCATAAATTTACCCGCTCTGTCAGTTAACGCGTGGAGCGTCCGAGGCTATGGCGCTTCCCTGAGCCAGACGCTGAAATGGCTGCTTTTTAAAGCCATTCTGTAAATTATTTAAACGATAAAAACAAAATATACAAATACGTTAAGTATCTATAACATCTTAACTTGTTTTTCTATGTTTCGTTTTTTTTTTCCTATCTAATACTTATGATATCTGTATCACAAGTAAGTCAAGTTGCAAAAAAATGATATTCTGATACTACCTACATCATAAGCATAATTTACTTTTGACTTGTGACATACACCAATGTATAGAGAATTTAATAGGCTTGGATTTTTATTATCATCATCATCATGTCAGCCGAAAGACGTCCACTGCTGGACATAGGCCTCCCCCAAGGCTCTCCACTCAGACCGGTCTTGTGCTTTCCGCATCCACCGCGGTCCCGCAATCTTTACTAGGTCGATGGGGTCAGAAGGTTCTCGAATGGCGTCCACGGACCGGGAGACAAGCTGTCGGTAGGCCTCCAACAAGATGGATTTCTAAGTTTAACATGATTAAAATACCTTTTTATAATCATCATCAACATCATCATCATCGGCCTATTTACGTCCCACTGCTGGGCACCAGGCTTTTATTTATAATATTTTTAAATTTTTAAATAAGTAATTGACGTATTCGGTGCGAATTCTGAACGATTTTTTTTTCGAAAAGATGTGTTGTTTATTATAACACTGTAAAATGAAGTTAGACCGATATTTAATAGATGTCGTCACTAAAACGAAGTTGTTTAGTAGAAGTGAGGTGGGGTGAGGGAGGCGCGAAGCGTTCAAGGTCATCCTCTCAGGGAAGCCTCTTAAGTTGTAAACCTTATGATTTTATTTATTAAGGTGAATTTTATTTTAAGTTTGCTGTCTGTAGAACACTCCACGGGTTAAATTTATATGGCAGTTAGGTTAAGAAAACTTAATCATTTTATGTTATTTAGATAAAAACTTACGTATAGCATGCGTCGCCACGCAAGATGACACTACTAACAGGATCAAAATTCGAAAATTGGTATTCATGTTTAAGTAACGTTTTTTGTATTACTTATAGGTATTCTTAATGTTTTGTCGGCCTTTACAGCAGAGCTTACGCCGTACTAATTGAGGTTCTAGTAAATTATCATATTTATACGTGGAGCCGCAAATGAGAACGACAAAAGTGACAAAACTATTGATTCAGCTGTTGCGATCAAGGTTTTCGTCTGTATCAACTCACCATAATAAAAGTAAAATCAATCATTTGCTGCTTGAGAATACGATACTATGGAGATGCTTTTGTTTTTTGCTTAAGCAGGAAGGGAATGGAGATGTTAACGCGCGATTTCCCCTCTGCCAAAAAAATTATTAGTCTGTTCAAAATGCAGAGGGTCTGGCCTTATACTACGAAGTGCAAAATTCGACCTTGGTGTCGTGCCGTCCCGCTCACGATAATATTATTCAAATACGAGAGTGAGCGGGACGATACGATACTAACTTCAATTTTCGAATTTCATTTATGTGACAGTTTTGTTTGAGTATGAATGAGTTTGTAGGAAAGTAACAATTTTTTGACATGAGTGTACATGTGTACTATACGTTTGTACTCTTCCCCCTCGAAAAGTTTCCAGAAAAATTGTAGTGCATACATAAGCCAAAGGCGCCACCCGTCTGTCTGCTTTATGATTCTTTGCAATATACAGAGTGCGTTTTAATGAACCATCAAGAATTCAGCCAGGGTTTAAATCTAAGTGAACGTTGTAAAGTTTTTATTTGAAAAAAAATAAAATAAAACATTCTCCCATACCATCATTGAATCTGCTGGTTGATAATATAATATGCGATAAAGTTTTTTATTTTTATTTTGACAAAATAATTTCTCTGGTGTGGTCATTTAAACTTACTCAACTCCTGGCTGAATTCTTGACGGTTCATTAAAAAGCATCTTTTATATTAGGAGATGAAAAGATTATGCAAGACAGGCTTTTAAGTCGAAGAGTGGCCCTGATTGCTTGTAATATTTAGAAATGAGTAATGAGAATATTTCTGTTCCGGTTAAAAAGCCTTAGGGCTTAGTTCCCTATCCCGTGAGAGTTTCGAAAAATTCCTTCTTAGTGTACCCCTAGGATACTCAAGGTATATGTTTGCCGAATTTCAAGTCTCTAGGTCCAGTGGTTTATAAGCTGTCCGTTAGACAGCCACGGTATTGTTTTATAGGTATCGATAATTATACGTCGCCCTGAACTTGTAACTATAGTCTTGCATATTTATACAATCAGAGACATTTATAGACAACTATTTAACGCGGGTCGACCATGAACTGTTATATTACAAACATGATTACGATCACAATGCTTATCATCTGGAAATTGTATGCCTTCAAGCATTGTTAAACGTGACTATATCCAATATTTACCCGACGGCCGCCGTGCACCTTCTTTGGCATGAACTGCACTTTAATAAGTTTGACGGTTTTAACATTTTGATGGGATTAGATGAGTCTTGACTGTGGGAGTGATATAGGATAGTCTATAATGTTGCTGTCAAAAACAGGTACATACTTCGTGAATTTTTTTTATCCCGGACAGAAAAGTTACAGTTAAAAGTCGCACCACATGTGAAAGAAGGATGCTTATATCTTTCAGCCATATACGCTGCTACTTTTAGCTGTCATTATTGTCTTCAGTTGGTTTAATATGTAACGCACTCGACTTCGCTTTGGCTTGCGTCATCTTGTTCTGTCGAACGACAATATCCATGCGAAGCCGAGTGCGTGCGACAATAAGGCTTCAGGATTAAAAATACACTTTACTGAAGACGAGTTTTCATGTTGGTGTTTTCTTTAGTGTTATTATCTTTTTGGATTAACGATATTTGTTTTAAATTGATAGCGTGATGTCAATCAGCTCTACTTTATGTTCTATACACAAAATATTAACATTTGCAAAAGCGAGTTTCAATATGTGTGCATTTTATTAATTTCGCGAAAGTACCTACTTTTTCGCGTTTCAGTAAGTAAACTTTTAATCCCTTGTCAACACAATTCGACGTATGAGAAAGTATTGGTAGTATTAAAATTTTGCTTTTATTTAATTTTGATTTAAAATTGACCGAATTAACCTAAATATATAGGTGCAAAGAAAATGCAGGTTGATAAAACTGTATACCCAACACTGCACTGAAAACGATCAAAAGTTTACGACGTCGTGAAGAAAATGCTGATAAAATTCCCGTAACGTTCAATTCTTATAGTTTAAGACGCCAGTGGTGGGAAAATAAAATTTGTGCCATAGGTTGGAAGACGTCCATAAGCATGACAATAATAGTAATAATATAAATAAGTGATAGGTCATATATTTCAGAAATACATTCATAATGTAACAATTATAAAAGTAAAATTAATAGTAACAATAAATTAAATTAGCGGTAACCAGTTTTCAAAATTGAATTTCAAAATGGTAACCGAAACACTCGATATTTCCGCATGCGCTAAAGCTTCTGCTGTTGATTCAGCTATAACCAAAGGGAGGCCGATGGATGCAATATGAGGACGAAAGCATAAGATGGATAAGACTTTTATTAAATTTCGAGTAATATTTATAAAAAAAAATATGCAGTTTTTGTTATATGTTATGTATTAGTATCACAATGATCTAAGCAAAGCACGGCTCTATTTGGTATAGACATAAAGACAAGAGCTTGTGCAGATAATTGTGACCGCTTCGGTTGCTTAGCTATTTCTGCTGCTGTCCATACATATTTTGTACATTAAAAAAGTACTGGTCACTTATAAATTGTTTTCTCTTTTTTTAAATCAATAATAGTCATATCTATATAACGTATTCGTTCGACATTATTTTGACGTAATTTGCATCCGTCAGCCGCCCACTACTTTTATTTTATCATTGATTTTCTTGATATGTCTTTTTATTTATTGAAAAACGTTTTTTAAAAATAAGTAACCGTATAAATAATGAAATGTCACTGTTATCTTATTGTTACGTACTAGCTGTTACTTATTTTTAAGAAGCGTTTTTCAATAAAAAGACGTGTCAAGATTGTTACCTCTTTTTTAGTGCTAAAATAAACGAAGTGTAGCGTTTTTTTAATAAATATATTTCATAATCCAGTCGGTCGACGTGTCCATATTTCGACGTGTTTTACAATCAGAGGTCGTTTTCAGTTTCTACCGGTACGTGTTGGAACCGGAGCTGCAGTTTACCGCGAGCGGCGCGGCGGCGGGTGGCGCGCTGGCGCGTTTCGCGCGGCTGCCGCACGCGCCTCTGCTCTCGCTCGAGCTGCGCACGCCCGCCAACTGGCTCGTCGAGTGCGTCAAGTCCGTCTACGACCTCGACAATATACGGCTCGCCGATGTAGACACCGTTGTTCATAGGTGACTTTTTGATTTGTCAAAATAATAACAAAAAAACCGGACAAGTGCGAGTCGGACTCGCGCACGAGGATTCCGTACAAAGATTTTAACGCTTTTCCCCAGTGTTTTAAGCTGTCCAGTGTTAGCAGAACTCTGCTCCTAGGCAAAATGTACGCAGTGTGGGGTCATCTTATGTTGGTCTGTGAAATCTACGGACAGACATAAAAATTTTAGATTTTGAGATTTTTCCGAGTGGTTGTGCTATAAGAGCTACCTTCATACCAAATTTCAAGTTTCTAGGGCAACTGGAAGTACCGTTTAGGTTTTCAGGGTTCGGCAATTTTTATGGAAACAACCTTTTTAATGATTGTATCTTTTGATTGCGTTGACTTAGGAGTTTGATTTTTTCACAGCTTCAAGGGAGTGCAGGCCTGAGTATTTGATATTAATTTCAGCATGCTACCTCTACGCGTTCCAGAGAAAAAGGGTATTGACAGACAGACAGACGGACAACAAAGTGATCTTATAAGGGTTCAGTTTTTTCCTTTTGAGGTACGGAACCCTAAAAATGATCTAAACCGGAAGCCTAACTGTCGAACTTGAGCTTTAAATAAATTGCTATACAAAGAGGCAACGCCGCCAGCCTTTTGAGCACCTTGCCCCGAGGTAGTGGACTCGGGGACGTTTTCCATTTTAGGTTCTAAATTTTATTATTTTTATTATTATTCTTTTTGTTTTTGTTTGTTTTGTTATAATAAATATATCGTTTTTCTTTAAATAAAGTCAATGTTCTAAAATAATCAACAACAACCTATTGACCCTTTTATGGGCAAAGACGATTGTTATGCCTTCGTCTTCTATGTATAGAACATAAAATTTAATGATGACATTGTGATTAGATTTTACATTTGAGTCACCTGTGTTTTTTATTATATTTTTATTATATTATTATTTAATGTTTACGTCAAACAGTTATACGGTTAAAAACCATCCCATCAACCCACGTCTCGCTGTCGCATCGTGTTTCATTAACATTGCATTTACTATGTACCATATTTTAGCTCCTGTAATTGGTATCAATTTCGGCTGTTTATTAAAAAGTTAATTGTGTCTGCCAGCGAGTTCGAGCTGGAGTACTTACTGTTGGAGGGTCATGCGTGGGACGCGACGCTGGGCACGCCCCCGCGCGGGCTGCAGCTGGTGCTGGGGCCGCGCGGCGCCGCCACCGTCGACACCATCATCATGGCCAACCTCGGCTACTTCCAGCTCAAGGCCAACCCCGGCGCGTGGACGCTGCGCCTGCGGCCCGGCCGCTCGCACGAAATCTATGACATCGTTGGGTAAGTCACGTCTAAACCGACCACGATTCATTCAAATCATTATCAGATAAAATGTATTAGAAATAATAACGTACGAAATTTTTGATCATGTATTTTTTAACTAAAAACAACTAACCTGAGAAGGGCATAAGTGTAACTCAGCTAAACTTACAAAGTTTTTTACCCGTTTCCTCAACAATTCCCAATGAAGAATTGTACCACGAATAGTATTCGAATGCAGATCAACACATTGTTGAAATACTCAAGTTTATTGTATGGCATTCATCAACATTTTGAGAAGACTAATGTAATGACGTTTGTTTTGATTAATCACAGTTCATTTACAAAGCGGTTTTATGACAGAGGCAACATCGCTATAGTTCCCCGCCGCTATGAAGTCAATCCTGACACATTGCACAGCTTAGGACAAAAAAAATACTACTCTTGCTTTTTCTTCTATGATTAACATTGTCAATAATCAGAAACTTCATAGCTGTGCAATGTGTCAAGATTGACTTCATAACGGCGGGGCACTGTATAGACGCCCGGCATTAGTATCGTGAGGTCCAATTGACATTTATATCAAGTTTGTTTTTATAATTTAATTAGCCAACAACCACAACAACAACAAATAAATAAATAATAAAAGCCGTGATAGCCTAGTTGTTTGACATATGCGAGCCCCGGCTCGCACATCTGAGTTTTCCAGAATTTATGTGCGATATTACACTTGTCCCATCTTATTTAAATGTATTAAAAAAAAACAATCTCAAACGGACTTCTCGATGCTAATGTTATCCAGCAATACTTCATCTGTCAGAAACCTTCATTGTGACTGTGTGGCGCAGGCATGAGAACACAGACACCCCGGCGGGTAGCGAGGACATCCAGGTGCTGATGAGCTCGTTCCGCAGCCACGTGGTCAAGCTGCGCGTGAGCAAGAAGCCCGACAAGCAGAACCACGACCTGCTCGTCGAAGGAGAGGACAATAACACGGGAGGCATCTGGAGCTCCATCGCTAGGTAACCATCGCTCTAAATAAAAAAATATGCATGCAATGGAACGTAGAACCTCCTCCTTTTTTTAAATTGATTAAAAACAGATGAGATGGCGTATTTTGACAATAACTGCGGGTACCCTAGTGTGCAGCGGTTTTTCAAACTGTGCATCGACGTCATATCAGATGCACTGATAGCAAAGAATATAATAACGTAAAAAGAAACGACACTGACGTATGTGTGCAGCAAGTGTGCAGTAGAGGACTTCGCGGTGTGGAAAGGCGAACACGCGTTATGCAGGACTTCAGCTCGAATCAATTCGTCGCGTCGCATGCGCTCCCGCGCAACCTTTATTCATAATAATAAATTGTAATTTGTAAAATGTGCGAGGACCGTAATATTTTTATTTATATTACAATGTCCTTGTGCCGCGGTAACGAATTTGACAACCCTTTGCGTCACCGACGCGCGATTTACACCGACACGACAGTGACTCGCCGGTGCCTACTGCCTATAGTCGCGTCCGTAACTTGTGATGCCCACTAGACGATGTTAACTACTTTGACCTAGTGCGTGGCAGTTCAGCTGCCCAGCACACTTCTGTCAGATCTTTAAAGTGTCGTTCTGGGTCCGATCAAATCGATAACACTCACGATAGAAACGAAGGCTGTCCCAACTGCCAGTATGACACATTCTATCGTATCACATTTGCATAAACAAACTAAAAATAACAAAGCTTAACTTTAGCTTAAATAAAGATCATAGACCCATGTCAAACATTTAATTTACACTATGCCACTTAATGAAGCTTTCGAAAATACTCACTAAAACCAAGACCTCAATTATTACTTCAATTTAGACGATTTAAACTTAACAAAAACTAAAAAAAGACAGTTTCATCACTGATAATAATGACATCACAACTCAGTAAAATTTAAACGAAATTGATCATACTATGCAATCGTTATCAAAACTTTTTAGTTTATAACAACCGGTCGCTTTAGGTTAGCAACCACTACTGCCAATGAACATCGTTTTCACATTTAATATATTATCATAGGACAATTGGCACCAGTTCCAAACTTATACATATCAAACATCCAAGTCCCGAGAAGAAACATTCGTATTCATCATATAAGTACAAACATCTGCCCCGACTGGGGATCGAACCCGGAACTTCAAGCTTTATAGTCCGGGTTTCTAAACACTAGCCCATTCGGTGATCATTTTCAGCAATGATTAACCTTAGGCATAATTATTTTTGTTATCATATTTTCATTTAGTTCATTCGGGGGCGGCGAGGAGCCGGAGGCCCAGGATGAAACCATCAACGTGTTTTCGGTGGCGTCGGGGCATCTCTACGAACGCTTCCTCCGCATCATGATGCTCTCCGTGCTCAAGCACACCAAGTCGCCAGTCAAGTTCTGGTTCTTGAAGAACTACTTAAGCCCGTCTCTTAAGGTGAACTCTGTTTCATTATAATTGTGATCAAACAAATATGTAAGTGGGTCACTTGAAAGTTGATTGACCCAAGTAACGTCAGCAATAGAAATGTAATCGTTGGCAGACTCGTTTTTTAATGCAGGCTGCAATCAAGCGTACTCCAAGCGTAAAATGACTGATACGCGTCTTTGCAGCTGTCTCCGTGGACAGAAGGCTTTGTCTGCTTTGTCGTCGCCAATTTTTAATATTAAACAGTATTAATATTCATAGTTTTCATTGACAGGATATCCTCCCATACATGGCGCAAGAGTATGGGTTCCAGTACGAGCTGGTGCAATATCAGTGGCCGCGCTGGTTGCAGCGCCAGCGCGACCGCCAGCGCACCATCTGGGGTTATAAGATCCTGTTCCTTGACGTCTTGTTCCCGTTGCACGTCAAGAAAATCATCTTTGTCGACGCTGATCAGGTAAGCTTTATTTGACTACATGTATATTTGCTATTTGCTTTGGAACTTAAGTATGGGACCACTTCATTGTCTGTCTGTAAACGTAAATTAAAAGCAATAAACCAATGATATTATATATAAAAAAGAGGTATATATGTCATCAGCACGCCGAAAATGAAGCGCAAAAAAGGCTACAAATTGTAGCATCTTTGGCCACAATCTCTCTCAAATAAGGTTCAAACCTGCGCGCAAATGTCAAAATGTTCGAAACACGTTTTTTGATTGTCTTGTGAGCATATGACATATCTTTACTTATAATATCATTGCAATAAACTGTAAATTCATATGATACAACTACAAATTTACTATTTCCGCATTTTTCCCTCGACCTGTTTCAGATTGGTTTTAATGTACTTGCGTTTAATGGTTGGACAGCGTGTATCTTTGTCGCGTTTGATATATAATCGCAAACAAATACCGTTAGGAAAAAAAAAAAATCTAAAGCTTTTTTCCTCACAGATCGTTCGAGCAGACTTAAAAGAGCTGGTTGACTTAGATTTGGGCGGCGCACCTTACGGATACACGCCTTTCTGCGACAGCAGAAAGGAGATGGAAGGATTTAGGTACGCGGTCGCCTTGACTACATTAAGGCCGTTTTGTTATTTTCAGAGCCCGGACACGTCATCGCAAAAACAGATATGGAAATAGAACAATACTCTATAGAGTCGATACCTAAGATAAGTAAGTAAGAAAGTAACCACTTTATTGTACAAAAAAACAGGATAATGATTATCTAAAGCGGGTGTTATCGTAATTTAACATTTGACCTTTTTAGCTGCATATCTGTCATAGTTTTGTCAAAGTGGCGTTCTTGAATTTAAATTGGTAAAATTATTGACTTGTGGTTATTCCTAAATATTTTAGATATGGTGAAAATAAAAACGATTAATTATTAAACGAAAATGTCCTTGAAATATTGTGTACCTACAGCATGTGACATTAGTATTTAAACAGTTAAGATAATATTAACAAGCGTGTTGGCTCAGCAAATCACAAAGGGAAATTAGTACCACCAGCAACGTCATATGATACTCTATTAATATTCAATACAACCATCAGCAATCAAACAAATCTTAATGGAAGTACCTTCACAAACATATGCTGAATTTTGAGTTACCGTTATAAATGTATTTAAAAAAAACACTGTACATAATACGACTCTATTAATCTTGTTCTATTACCGTGTTGCGATTGTTTTGCTATGACCTGTCCGGGCTCTGGTTATTTTGTTACGTTTTGTTATGGACGTTGCGCTGTTTAAAGCGCGTGCCCAACTTTCCCGTCCCGGAACCTCTCTTGCTGAGTTAGTCGAGGTGTGACAACGTCATCTAAGTAGGCTGTATCCGGTCAGGTTCTGGAAGCAGGGCTACTGGCGCAACCACCTGCAGGGGCGCAGCTACCACATCAGCGCGCTGTACGTGGTGGACCTGAAGCGGTTCCGGCGCATCGCGGCTGGCGACCGCCTGCGCGGCCAGTACCAGGCGCTCAGCCAGGACCCCAACAGCCTCTCCAATCTCGGTCGGTATACACATAATACGTACGTACATCTATATATATATATGTATATATATATAAATGAATCCCTATTTCCCTTGGTCACGGCATCACGCCTGAACGGCTGGACCGATTTCGCTAATTCTTTTTTTTGTTCTGTTCGTTATTATCAGGAGAAGGTTCTTATGAAAGAAAAAAATAAGGAAATTGCGCGGAAAATTAGAAAATTTATTAACTTAATAAAATCAAAAATCTGCTCATTTATGGCGTCTAAGGCGGAACAAAGTTCGCCGGGTCAGCTAGTTAAAAGATAACAATTAGGTCGCCACTTTCTTCGTAGTTTTTAGTTCCATTTTCCATTGTTAAACTACTAAGTGATACTGATTACAGTGATAAAATTTTAAATGCTGTGATGTTATTGAGTTATTATTCTTAGATCGAAACCAAAGTAGCAATATATCAAAAACCGATCAATCAATGAAATTATCTGTGATTAAATTACAAAAACGAATATGTCTTGTTCGTCCGATAGATCAAGATCTACCAAACAACATGATACACCAAGTGGCGATAAAGTCGCTGCCGCAGGAGTGGCTGTGGTGCGAGACCTGGTGCGACGAGAGCTCCAAGCCGCAAGCTAAAACCATCGACTTGGTAATTACTTCAGCTTTCCAGCAACCTTTAAAACCATAGATTTACGATCAGTTAGATACATCTTCGACTGTACCTACTAAAAACGCGCATATCGTAAAGTTTTGGCATTAACTCGTGGACTGCTCTATCGACGGTACTCTGACTCAACCTCGTTTATAAACTTTGACGAAATTGGAATAACCACTCTAGACCGCGAACCTAAAGTGGTTATTCCAATTTCGTCAAAGTTTATAAACGAGGTTGAGTCAGAGTACCGTCGCTATGCACTTGTACGAACTCAATGTTTTTTTTAAATCTTGCATCAAAAGATTGACGCAAAGACGTCTGCATAAACAGCCTATAACAGTGCGTGAAGGCGTATCGAAGGCCAATCTCGTTTGCATGTAACAAACAGAAATGACTCAAGAAATACGTGTTTTTTACACTTTTAAAATTAGTTCCACATTTTATGTGACTATGAAGGTAAACCAATCTTTCTAGTCGAGTTTCTCTAACTTTCTGATCTTATTATAAATAGTTCAACGTTACTAAAAGATACTGTCGTTTAAATCGATTGTGCTAGTGTGATGTTTAGCGCACTAATCTCGTATCAGTAATATCGTAATAAACTTTAGACTTTCTGCAATCATTTCGGATTACGCTGAGCATTCACCAGAGTTATGCGAAGTAGTTAAGGGGTGCGCGAGGAAAATTTTGTTAATCTCGCTCAGCGCAGCTTTCTTACCTACCTTGCATGGCTCTGCTTTGAAATATTTCGCGAAACGATGATTGAACCATACATAGGGCTCGTGTTCTCAAAAGCTATTGATTTGATGATGTGGGTCGGTTTCGTGGCGCAGTGCAACAACCCGCAGACGAAAGAGGCGAAGCTGTCGGCGGCGATGCGCATCGTGCCCGAGTGGAGCGAGTACGACGCCGAGATCAAGGCGCTGCAGGCGCGCGTGCGCCGCGGCCTCTACCAGGCTGCCGACCACGAACAGGTATACCTACCACTCTATGATGGATGATCATCCATGCCGATGTCGGCTGCGGCTCCTGCTCCTGTGGGGCCTCGATGACATTCTCTAGTGCACCTAATGTTGCCAATTTTGGCTATGAAAGTGAATGAATGAAATGAATACCAATAAAAAATACCAAGATTCTGAATAAACATACTAGCAAAATAAGTCACAAGCAAAAACGAGTGTTATATGTTAGGTGACTAAAGGTACAAAAAAATGCGAAATAGGAAAAATATATTTCAAAGAAATACACTCAAAACTTAACAATTTTGTGCCCAATTGTACAGATGCGCTAAATTGCCCCCACCAGTTTCGCCGAGCGATCTTAATCCATCGCGCGGCCTATACATTAATAAATATTGCCAGTGTTGTCTAACATTAATACCATTATTTTACAGGAAATCGAGAGCGTTATTCATGATCCAAGCTTGACTGGAAGTGAATCAGGTAACAAGTAGCATAATTATATTATACGTTTAGTAGGGGGGAGAGAGAGGAGAGATCAGTTTTGTTCTTGGTAGTGGATTTAACAGAAAGCTAGTATCGATGGCTGTTAAGATCATGCTGAGTAGTGGGATATATTGTCAAAAACATTGTTTCTCCTGATTTTGCTGTGGCTTCCGATGTTGATGTTGGGCCATGGAAAATTCCTGCTAATTCCTTGATAACAGCTTTGCAATTGACTGTTGGCCTATCCTGTAGCAGAGGTTGTGTCGTTACGGTATCTGGCACGCTCGGCCTTTGTTTACATCATCGCCTTTTTTGTTTAGAATTCTCAATAGATCCACATGGGGTTTCTTATGTTGGGTCGGCAGATGACTAAGGTGGCTTATTCTGAACTAAAAATTAAAAATGTATTTAAGTGATGAAGCGATGATAAATAAATAGTTTTTTTTTTCTGTTAAAACTTACACACCCTCTCCTGAAGTATTGATCCTAGAGCAAAAATAAATATGACCAAATTTGTAGGAAATTTAATGTAGAAACTTTTATCAGAACTAATCATAATGCTATTCGGACAGATATTCGAGATATGAGCAAAACCTGAAAAAAAGTACCTTTAACCCCCCCTCTAACCCCTCAGCACATCCACTACCCTAGAGGACTTTTAGTATGTTCATCTGGGTACCACACGGTATACCTAACTGTACCAATTTTCAAAACTGCACGAATGATTTCCCCCTGATTTTATTGATTGTCTCGCCCAATTAGTATTATCGCCATCGCCAACACTTAACTAACCATGTACGATCCTCATGTCGTATTGAAATGAGGTTCACGAAGGGCCGGTCAGTAATAATGTTTGCGATTGTACACTGCCTAAAAATTCGTGAATGGTCAAATAACTAAGAGAGTTCCGTTTGTGCTTATCTTTGCTTTGCACTAACTTTTTGTGGCTTAAACTGATGTTTTAATATGGGATTACAATTTACAGGTAGTCACCACGACGCTCACACAGAGTTATGATGAGGTGATTCTTTTATTAATCAATTTTACAGCTGATGTCGGTTTTTGTGATGTGCGAAAAAAAATTGTTTGAATACGATCTATGTTTGTGCTCACGTTTCCAAAATGTAATCAGTAATCAATAGTTACCAGCTTAGTCCAATTTGTAATATTCTTTAATTTAAGTCTCATTTCATAGCTCTTAAGTTTTACTATAATGATGATCAGCAAGATAGCAAAAATACTTTTGAGCTGTCACACTGTCATTTTTATGTTAATATTGTCTTTATGATTGTGAAATTAGTTTCAATCTATGGCGCGGTTGTTCTTCTCTCATTTAGCCTTGTTTTTTTTTCAATAATGCACGCCTCACATTAACCAACATTAGTTTTTAGCGTTTAAGTTAAAGTTAGAATGCGTTTAAAGTGAATTTGATTTTATTGAATGGTGATGTGGTTAAATGTGGAAAGCGGAGTAGACCCTTTATGTCAGTCTCTGTGAGCAAAATATTTACTGCAGCGTAAGCTCAGAAAACCGCTGTATAGTCGAAAAAACTGATTCACGTACCATACACTTGTGAAAGAATTCCAAGTGAAATTGAGTGCGAAAAGGTTCCACAGAGGTACGCGATTCAATTTCATCGACTATATGCTGCTAACATTGTATTCATTATGAACAATCGAAGCTGTGTTAATTCTGCGAAGTCAGCTTTGCGTTACTTTATTTACATTTGTCGGTCAGTTCTCCAGATATTAATTAAACATTTTCAATCATAGTAAGTTTATGATTCTGCTATCGATTTTATCGCATAATGACTAGATATTTAACTGTCGGTCGGAATCGTGATTGAACTGAAAATGCTCTTTGAATATCAGGCTTAGCTAATATAGGTCAAGGCCATAAATGTTTAATTCATTTTGCACCGTTTTGCCCACTTTTTAAAAGTTTATTCATGCATATATATGGCCTTCTCTGTAAAAACAAATTGTTTTCCCAGTGATTACCTGTATAACCATGTGAGCATAGTAAAATAAAAAGTACCACGTCAACCAATATTTAAATACCAAGTAGTGTTCAAGCCGACTATTTTGCGCAGTTGTTACCGTCGCTAGCCATCAAGAGTCAACGTATAATTCTTATTAGCCATAGTTGTGCTGTGTTTAAAACACGTTTTCTGTGGGTGTTGGGCCTTGAGGTCACCTTGTGTTAATTAATTTTGGATATAATTGAAATTACACACTTAGTAACATTAACCATACTGTCATAAGTATAAGTAGGTATTAATTAAGAAAATGTGCTATGATCTCGGAACAAGTAACTGCTGGACGTCACATACGTTTTTACAGAATATCATAGAATTTCAGATAAATACAACTTTTGACAAATCGTTTAATTTTTGTAATTGTGATCACCAGATTGCTTTCTTATATAATTCGAAAAGACAGTCCCTTCAGCAGTTGTTTTGTCTGTGACAGTGATATTATCAAAATAGCAGATATGAACGAATTTTTAAACATTTCAAACCATCTTGCGGTCACGTCACTAGATCTCAACAGTAAGTGGTAAACTGATATATTCCGCAGTAGAATATACATATTCAATTCAGTAAGGAACCTGTTGGTTACAGTTGTGAAACCTCTACTAGGGAAATTAAATCATCTCAGTTCTTAATTATTCTGTTTAATTCATGTAATCAGATCAGTCTTAATAAATGTAAATAAATCCTGTCAACTCTATGGTCTGTTTTATTTTAGTATATTATGTATGAAGAAGATAAGTCTGCACAGGTAGCACTTAGCTGAACATCTATGAGCTTTGTGACAAGATGCATGCGTCGGCAGCTGGAGACGTTGCTCTTGCTCTGCTGTTATGCTGAAAAGTTTATGGGTCGTAGAAAAAATATTGTCATCTGACCCACTTCACTCATATTAAATATACATGTATATTGTATATACGTACCTATTATAGCCACTCACTTGCTTTGAATTTTGAGTTGAACTAGCTCTAGTTACCAAAAGCAATTGAGTGGATAGAAGGTTTAGGGGTATTACCTTGAGCGAAACGTCTTGGCATTTGATTAAGCCGGTTCTACTTATAGCTAAAGCATTTGGTAATAAAACAGTGAATGTATTCTAAGTACGAACTTTATTTACAGTGTATTGTAGGTATGTATTAAAGACCCTTTATTTGTAAACACTCACTAAATTTATATTACTTGAAATATTTTTGGCTTCCACAGTAATTTCGTCATTTTCCTTTACAAGAAACTGACAAAACAAATTTTAGTTAAAAGAGGACTTTTTGTGAATTAGAGGCAAATGTTCATTTTAAAATTGAAATGATAACAATTATACTACCTTAGTAGGTATGTCCCTAATTATAATTATACCCAAAGCTTGCTGATTTATTGCTGAGTATGCTTTTACTTGGAAAGTTTGAAATTCTTATACTTGTATACTTATTCGTATTTTAATTTAATTGAATGATGATCGAATTTTACTTATTATTAGTAATAAAATACTTCCGATGGTAAGGTTCATTTAGGTAGGGTTACAATACTAAGTCATATGTATAGCACTTAATCATGTGACAAGTTACAATTCTACAACACTTTATTGTCGATATACAGTCTAAACTACAAACTGCTAAGTCAAAGTTATCAAAACGATAACGATAAGCAGCTCTGTCCTAAGTACGGCAAACAAATTACTTATTCATATTTTTGGTGGTTTTGAGACTTATTAAATCATACTCTACCCGGCTACCTATTAGAAGTAACTACAATCTACATTCTATAAGTAAATTAATTTATCTAAACATGTATAGTATAAAAAGTTACAATCGATATAATCAACGACACAACATAGTTGGTAATTATTATAAAAGCATGACTAGTGTAAGTATTGTCTGAAAAAAAAACTATAATTTGCTTTGTAAATTCTCGGGTACGTCAGAATAATGATGCGATTATGTCGCTTCAATTCCAATCGTGAAACAAAACCAATGCCATAATGGAGCGATGCCGGCAACAGTTCCCGTATTAATCGCTTTTAGTTCCAGCCAGCATCCATACATATGTAAGTACGATTTAATTTAGGTATTAAATGAATTGGCAAAATTGTATATGTTTAATAAAAAAATATGAATTGTGATACAAGGAACCCGTTGTAACTTTAGCTTAATAACACTTTTGACTTCTGTTATCGTCATCAAGCGATATGACGCCTGTAATTAAAGAGTACCTACAATTTTAGGCCGCGTACTAATTATCCAGAGCTTATTGATAATACGGTTAGGTATTTTCTTCTGGCATTTGGTTTGCTTAGAACAACACCCTACTGGGTGCTACCTACCTGGGTACTGGGTTACCTACTGGTAAACGTGTGTATTGTACTTAAGTGATAATGTGTAATGCCTTTGGTATCTATAGTCTAGAGCTAAAAGAAAGCATTAAATCCCACATTTCTTGCCTCAAAAATATGTACCTAGCTGTACGAATCACTGATAATTGTAATTTTTGCTATTTTCTGCAACTGTTGTAAATGAGTGGTAGTCGAGTTTAATTTGCAGTAGTGTTTCCTCGGTAGTGATGCGGCAGAGCTGGCAGTCGACCGCGGCAACACCAGTGGTAGCGGCAGTGCAGCGCTCGAGGCCGGCTGCTGCGCACGGCGCGCCCGCCCCCGCCCGCAGCATAGACGCCCGCACCCCGCCCGCCGCCGCACCCGCGCTCGCGTTGCAACGTCTGCAACCACATCACGATACATACGATCGATATAGATGAATTAGCGAGAGCTTGGAATTGCATTTGTAGTGGTTGTACGGTTCGCATGAAAAAGAGATCAGCCGTTATAATATACGCACAACGTAAATAATATTTAGAACTTGACACTATCATTATTTTTGAATTTTCTTGTTTAATAGAACTATTATTATTACAAACTTCTTTTTATGCTAATAGTACAGGAAAAGGGAAATTTCAAATATAAATTGCCTATAAACACACAATACCCACTACATGCCATTCCACGGTCTCTGTAATTTATCTATAAGTACTAGAGATACGATACTAATGATGTATCGTTGCAAGACAGTCCTGAGAATTTCAAACGATTTGATTTCTGAGTGATAGTGTCAGCGAGGTAATTGGGGGTTTGTTGAGCAGTAGGTGACTTAGAGCACTCGCTCTGCCAGGTATTAAGCAGGTCCGTCGAATCATGCGCATCGTGACTCACACTGGTTGAACGTTCTCAAAAAATATTTTCTTTGATTTCCATTCATTGATTTCATTGACTTGATTTCGTTGTGCACATTGTGAAAGAACGGGGTCAAGATTCAATTGGTTCTAATTATATGTATAATATGGATCCAGTCTGTTTGTTTACTCTTGCTTATGTGAATCGGTGGTCTATACGGAGGTATTTTACTGTATTTTGGCCGTTTGGGTTAGAAATTTTAGAATGGATATACCTTCCGTGCGTGCCGAGCGATCCAGCGGCCGGGTCGGGCTCACAGTAGTCGGGGCTGGGCGTCGACGTAGCGCAGGCGCGGGCGCGCGTGGCGGGCGCGGCGCGGGCGCAGCGGGCCGGCGCGCGCCGCCTCGCCCCCCGCCAGCGCCGCGGCCACGCGCGCCAGCGCCGGCAGCGCGCG